>JAOPJJ010000102.1:12939505-12954408 GCA_027122795.1 Enchelyopus cimbrius | reverse complement strand
GGGGGGTGATTAGACAGAGAGAGAGAGAGAAGGAGAGAGAGAAAGAGCGAGAGAGTGCAATGATAGGGGGGTTGAAGAATGGAAGTCTGATCCCTACTGAGTCTTTGTAAAGCTCCTCTTTCCCGCAGAGTAGCGTAGAGGTCCCACATTTGGCTTTTTCTGCTGCTGCTATTTACTGCTGTCTTTAGGCCGTTTCATAAGCAAAAGAGAAGAAAGAAAGAATTTCTTAAGAAAAGAAAAACACGAGAGAAGAAACACATAACATCCTTGTGCCTCCTTGAGAATAATACAAAAGAGTTGACCTTGTATCGTATTTATATTTCATCTTTCTATATCAAAACAATACTGATGTTACTGTGTCAAATTTCAAGTACTCAGATAGAATATTAATGCTGCAATCAGTACAATGGCGGACACATACTTGTGCCAACTGAAAAATGAGATTATTGTTATTATTAACATCTTTATTATAGGATTATTTTTTGTTTATTCTATTATTCTAGTTACTCACAGCTTTAAGCTATTATTGAACAGTGGAAAAATCTTGAGAACATTTCACAACAGAATGATGATCAGCTGTGACCGTCCCCTAGTGTGTGTGTGTGTGTGTGTGTGTGTGTGTGTGTGTGTGTGTGTGTGTGTGTCTGCGTGGGTGTGTGTGTCTTCCCCACACAGAGCTTTGTCATTCTAATTAATTCTCTATATTCAAGGAAACCATTTTACTGAAATTAGTAATGGTCATCATTATATGCCAAGAATGTATCACTGTGACCTTATTTGCAGTGGGGATTTTACCTTGTGTTTCAGTTTTGATAGCCTACTTCAACCAGAAGGGGGCAGTATTTGTAAATAGCTAACGCTTCAGTATCTTTAACGTTTGTTTTAGGGTTGTGCTACACACGCGCCAATCTTCAACACGCTACACTTCATATTAGACCAGATGTTACGCCACATTTTTGCTGGCACCAAAGATACGAAGAGACAAAAACGAAACATGGTTACTGAGAGCGTGAGGAGAGTAGCAGGTCAGTTGGGTGTTTCCTGATCTAAAAAAAAAGAATAGAAATATATCTATGCAGTTTTCTTCCGAGCTTGGTTTTTGCTATGCTACGTTGAGCACTTAAAGTATGTTTCCTCTTATTTGGGGAGCTATTTAACGTCAGAATAACTCCGGTAACTGAATGGTTTATCTGAAGATTTATCCTTTCAAATAAAACCCGTATACATTAGGAAGTCTTATCTTGTTTGCCTATAGCTTCGTTATTCGAACTTGATGGTCCTCAGGAAATAGCTGTTACACATACACACATACAAATAAACATCAGTCACACACATAGAAAGAGACCAAACACAACCTATAAAAGTATACAGAAACTTTATTGGTAATAATCAGAGCAAAAACAGACAAATTACAACAATGTTGAACACAAAAATCGCATTCTAATAAAAAAAGTGCATTCTAATAAATATATTCCTAAAGCATATATGAGGAACAATCTCTCTCATTACTTCCATTGACATTTAAATATTACAGTCTGGCTATGTCATAAACTTCTCTCATAACCTGACTTCTGCAGTGCTCGACCTCATGTGAATATCCCCCAAATATGGATTTTAGTCAATATCAAAGAGTGAGGTTAAGGCCTGTGGCAAAGTTTACCTCATCTCAGCCACCTGGCTGAACCCACTAGTGCTAATATGCTAACCATGTTGGCGGGCCAGTAGCGACCCTCGTAGCGACACAGGTGCGATTCCCACCTGTGGTCCTGTACGCTAAATGTCCCTTCCCCCCTCTCTTCAGTCCATTGAGGGCCAGAACACTGACCCGAATATCTACGTTAAATGGTGAGGCGCTTTGAGGGGCCCCAGCCTCTCCTCTGGCAGTGTGTGTGTGTGTGTGTGTGTGTGTTTGGGGGGGGGCGGGGTCCCCGGGGGTCTAGGTGCTGCTGATGGAGCTCTGCATGACCAAGATGGCCTCGGTGCACGGCTGGATGGGGTCATGTTCTGCGAAGACGTGGCACACGTTCTCCATGCCAGCCTCCACGCCTTTAGCCACGAAGCCAAACATCCTGAGGGAGGTGGCGAGGGAGGGAGATTAGATTAGAGCTGTGTTTGCGTAGAATGACAACTTGTGAGCCCCACGCTGCGCCCTTTTAGGTGGACAGCTGACCTGCGGTCGCCAATGTCCTCTGCTGATTTTTAACAGTTCATGACTGATGATACCGTTTAATGAAGACATACCTTGCTGCGAATTTGCTCTCTTTCAGCCACCTATGAAGATAGCGGAAACAGAAGTTTAGGGGGGGGGGGGGATTGATTCATTGAGATGACGAGACAATATTATGACAAACTGTTTTACTTCTGCTGACCCATCTCATCATCATGTTGCAAATACATTCATTACTCAGGATTCCAATGGGCCTGGAGGAAAAGTTGCTTAAAGATAGGAAATGCCTGGCTGACGTGACTCATAAAGCCTCACTGGGCGTGGGCCTTCTTCTACACCGAAGACAGAAGAAAAAAGCACCAGGTTTACCGCTAACATGTGGCGGCGGCGGCGGCAGCGAGGCGCTCCGGGCGATACTCACAATCGTTTGTCTGGGTCCTGGCCGCTGTAGCTCAGCAGGTGAGCCGGGTAGTGGCGCCTGAAGAACAGTCTGTGGGGGAAGTTCAGTCAGGGTTAGTACCGCACGCAGTAAGGAGGAAAAACAGCTCTTCCTATTGTAAAGGCACCGTGTTCCCTTCCCTAAGAAAAGAAATCAAAGACGCGGCCTGGCAAAGATTTGGCCTGCTTTACTACGGGCGTAATTACAGAAAGGAAGTGCGGAATGGGTTGTTGAACTCAAACTGCTGTCACGTTTGCGGTTCATTGTATTGTAGGCCTCAGGGTAGCCGGTCGCTGCTGTGCTCCTTTCCAACATCGCAAATCAAATGATGGAACGGCGCACGATAGTCTGGTCTAAGGGATGGGGGGGGGGGGGGGTTGGACAAGCTCAAAAGGTTCTCGGTTCGAATCACGACATCCACAGTCTATTCTGAGCGAGAGGGCCTCACCAGTATCTACACCATTCACTTGAACCTGGATAAAAGTGTACTAAACAGTACGTTTAAACAAAAACATACTTTCTCTTGACGTCCGTCAGGGTGATCCCCTTCTGGGACACCTTGAAGTTGACCACGGTGGGCGTGATGGGGGTCTTGGAGTCCTGTTCCAGGGTGGAGGTGATGGCCCTCTTCACGGCGCAGGGGCCCGTCAGCATCTCAGTGGGGACGGTGTTCAGGTAGACGAAGTTGCTGGCTGTTGGGGATGAAGATGTCGGGTCATTTGAGCGGGTGGGTAGTGATAGCGTTGGTGGATGTTTCTTTTTTGTTGTACTTTTCACAATTTTGTGGATCTTCAAAGTACCGTATTTCCTTAAGAGGTGTAACAATCATGCTCTCTGTTGTTTAACTGCAAGATAAAACGTTACCCCCCCCCCCACACACACACACACACACACACACACACACACACACACACACACACACACACACAAGATGTAGCACACGTTTGTTACTTCCGTCTTACCAGATTTAGACGTCTTGTCTGACACTATGCTGTCATGTGACCGCTCTTCTGCTTCCAGATCTGTGTGACAGTCAAGTGTGTTGAAGGGTGTCAGGACGAGTGTCAGGGAGATAGATGAACATGGCTGCACACACACACACTCAAACACACACACACACGCACGCACGCACGCACACACACACACATAGACACACACTTACCATGAGTCTGCAGCAGCAGCTTGCAGGGTAAGGCATACGCTGTTGTCATGTGCTGGTAGACCAGCGCAGATAGACTACCTGATATGACACAAACATAAAGAACAATAAATAATTGACCATGAATTCACTGGAACATTTTCTGTCAAAGAAGTGACTTACCCCCCCCCCCCCACACACACACACACACACACACACTGGGATCAGGATGCTTGCGACGTGGGCAGGCCTCCAGTGAAAGGTAATGTATAACCAGAGGTGTGATGCTAATACCAGAAGTATATTTACCGAAGTAGGGCTCGTGTGGGGAGCCTTTGATTCGCACGCCCTTGGCCGACGATTCGATGAGAAAGTGTCTCAGCGACTCTGAGCTTTTGTCTCCTGTCGCAAGGAAAGGCAGGACAACTTTATGGATACGGCACGTAAGAAACACAGACCGTTTATATCGCTTGACAAACGAGTAAATCACTTGTAAAGACATAAAAAGGGCAATCCTTAAAAGATAACAAAAGAATTCCCTGATAAATAAATTACACTAAAATGGATTCTATAGCCATTATCCAACACAGGGTTGGTAAGACGTGTTTGTCATAGCCCTTATCACTATCAAGTAGCAGGTGCATTAAGGAGCATTAAAACGCTGGTCTCTAAGACCAAGTCCTGAGCCCTCATTGGCGACCCCAGAACGACCTCTTCAGGTTGTTGTGCTGTTCCTCAAGATGTATTTCAGCCTTTCGCTTTTCAGTTATCCTCTCCTCTTTCTCTCCTGCCACTGATTTGGGATAGGTTGTGTTCCTGTTCCTGTGTTTCTTTTGTCTGGCTGAGCATGAACAGCAGACGCCCATGTTTGCACCAGAGTGGTCACACTGATTGCGCTGGTTCACATCTGAGGGGTGCATTGTGCAAGTGTCTCCCTTTCTCTCTCAGCACCTGACTGCAGTGGCAGTGACTGTACTGGCAGGTGATGTTTAATGTTATGATTAGGTTTCTACATGTAGACTGTGGTCATTTGGCAAAGTAGTTGTAGTAATAGTAGCAGTAGTAGTAGCATCATCTTCCTTGTCTTCAATGGTGATAAGAGTGTCTAAGCTTCATCCAGGCCAGAGGTTCAATAGTGACATGGTTACCTGCGTGGCTTGCGCTCGTAGTGATGTTGTTGGGGTCCGGCTCCACCTTCATAACCAGTCCGAAGCTTCCCCGGTAAGACGTGCTGTCCCTTACCACAAACACTCCAGGCTGCTTGTCCTTCACCAGGGCCTCGGCTGCAATCACAGGCACAGCTTGAAGTCCATCTCATGCGGGACATACTGCATTGTATTTCAGGAATCTGCTTTTTCAAGCGTACATTCCCAGACGGGTTTCTCAGACTTTGGATGTGACAATAATTGACATTCATGTTGTGTTGCTGGTGTGTGTGGTTCCTTTCAATGAGGTGTGCAGGAATGCAAGAGTGTATTTGGCTCACCTTCCACTCGGTTTATGTGTGGTCGGAACCAGAACTTTGATGTGTCCATGACAAATTTCATCGAGGGTTGACTTCCATGGAAATGAGCTTGGAAACCTAGCCGGCCATAAAAGTGTTTTAAGATCCAAGGGTTTATAAGGGGTCAAGCATACCAGAAGAAGCCAAGCGCTCCTCGCGCCGCATTCCTGCTGTACAAACAGCATGAGAGGGTGCGCTAAACCCTGAACCATGTCACTGTTTTACTGCAGCCATCACAGTAAAAGTTCAGTGTCTGAAACAATATAAAGTATCCATTGATTGCTCTATGAACCAAAGGATTTAAACTCCATAAATACATGTTGGTCTGTGGTTGAAAACACCAACTGTTAAAGAATTTGGGGGAGGGGGGATGTCATTCAGTCTCTAAAGGACCTCAGACAGTGCGGGCGTCCTCATAACTCACCATGGGGGCGGGGCGGCTTGGCGGGCTCCTGCTGCTGTGAGACCGGGCCGCCCCACTTGGGGTCCTGCGGCACTCCGTTGACCAGCACCACGGGGATGTCCATCAGGGATCCGGCCAGCGATGCTGGACTGCTGTGGCTCCCGGCGTCTTGGAGCCCCTGGAAATGATCCAGCGGGGAGGGCTTCGTCGGCGAGGGCCTCGGGTCCAAGGACCGCCTGGACACGTTGCTGAACGAGCCCGATGTCCGCGAATGGATGGACTCGGGGCTGTCTGCGCTGTCCTCGCTGGCCAAGGACAGACAGCTGTGTGCGTTTTGGACGAGAGACATGCGTTCATTGTTAGCGTCAAGGCAACAAACCACGCAGGCATTTCAGTGCACAATCGTACCGTGTATGTATCTCCACTGCTGACTCCTTGGCTGTATTGTATGTGTCATGCATTTTGGTGGATTTGGTTTGTAGGATAGTTTGGATAGGCAAGTGTCTGACCAACCCAGAAGGTGCTGGGTTTGCTCTCCACATTCCACCTGAAAGACTCCTTGGATGAGATGATTAACCTGTCCCTATGTCTTAATGACGTGTTTGTGAATTCAGTACTTTGCTCGTGATAACGTGCCTTAACAGTAGCTCAAATTCATAGTTGATCGGATTATGAAGACAAAGCCATTGATCCTGTTGGCTGTCGGACCTCAGCAAACAGTTTTTTTTACAATGGCCTAAGGCACTGCATGGCACGCTACACCAGCGCAACGCTTTGCTAAATAATGTATAGCGCCACCGTGGGGTGGGGCCCAACAGGGTCACTCTCCCGGGGCCCCGCGTATCCCTCCTCCGCCACCCACCTGCCCAGCATGTAGCTGGTGTCCGAGCCGGGCGACATGGACAGCATGGAGATGCCGCTGTTCCGGTTGGAGTGGCGCATGCATAGAGGCGACTGGGAGAGGTAGGCCTCGCCCTGCGCCGAGGGAAGGCGCCGGCGGAGGCTGGTGCAGGGCAACGGGGGCCTGGAGGAAGACGGCGAGCCGCAGAAGATCAGGGAACCGTGCGGGCTGCAGCTGGGCGCGGCCGTGGTCGGCTCAGGGATGGGGATGCTGTGCGACGGGCTGGAGGGGCGACCGCCGCGCGGGACCCGGACGCAGCGGTACAGGTCCTCCTCTGGAGACGAGTCCTCTGGCGAAGGGGAAAGGGGATTGTGAAACGGGGGGTACTTCAACAGAACGACAGGGGACACTTTGTTCACTCGTTAAGATATTCATCTTTTGTGGGTTCATGCACAAGATGTCTCTGATTATGCACAACGTCTGTGCACTCACACGGCAGTACAGGGCATTCTGATTGGTGGATTTTGGTTACATGACTTGCAGGCATGGATCGGTCTCGAAGGTAAACAGAACCCATACAGCACACCTCATGGAAACTGATGCTTCTTCAAGCAGGTACTTACTTGCAGTCCCAACCCAGTAGCTTTAATTCCTACCAAAGTACAAATTCCACAACATTGTGTATTTATTCTGTTGGTTTCAGGGAGGACCTCTACAGTATGAGTTGAAACATGCCCCTGCCTCATGGGGCTCTTGGGATGGATTGTTCCGCATCTATCTTGGTTTTGTTATCTTAGTACAGTTAGGCATTCTGAAAGAATATGGGCACAGAAAAGCTACTTAATAATACATGATATATATTGACTAAGAACATGGAAAAAAGTGAATCTGCCATAGCACACTAGTTAGAACAATGTGTAATGCAAGTCAGATTAAATCAATAGGGCAAGGAACTGGTACTGTGCGCCTTCTAAACATTTCCAAATGTGGACAGCTTGAATCGGTTGAATGACATTTTGCTCTTACGTGTTCACTGAAGTATCCTCGTCGTGTTGTAGGACTATGTGAGGGTGTGTTACAAGAACAAGAATGAGTTAGAGGTGAACTTTTTTTTACGACAGGATGTGTGTGTGTGTGTGTATGTGTGTGTGTGCGCGTGTGCGTGTGTGTGTTTGTATGGGTGTGAGTGCACCTGGGTGTATGCGTGTGTGCGTGGTTGCATGTGTGCGTGGTCGTATGCATGCTTCGAAGTTGCTCCCTGCACCGGTGAGCTCAGCTATGCCTGCGATTCACAGGGTGTGGCCCTGAGCCTGGGCAGCGTTCCAAGAACTGTCGAGTGGCGTAATTAGTGCGTAAAACACCAGTGAATTTCCATATCCCCAGGCTGCCCCTTGTGAAATTGGCCACAGTTCTCATAAAAAGCAGTATGGCCTCTGATTAATAAGCGCACACCCGTAACAAATAAACGCTTGTGATAAAGTTGCGGCATGCTTCGTGCTGTGTTTATGGTCTTACCTGTGAAGGAGCTGAGACTCGCGGGACTTCTCGTCGCCGGCAGGGGCTCGAACGTTGGATCCAGATCCAGGATGAGCTGGTTCAGGTTACCCAGGGAAATGTCAAGCTCGGCGTCGCCGAAAGCACTGCTTGATTCCAGGTGCGTAGAACTCGGGCCATTCGGTCTCGGAGCGGAGTCCAGTCGCACGGTTTGGCCCACTCGAAGGACATGGTTGGGTATCACGTGGGACATGTTTGCCACTGCAGGCATAGCGTTTTGAAATAATAAACCACTTGTTTTCTGCAAGGCAGGAGGAGAAAAACATGCATCAATGGAGCAGTTAGATAGAGTTAGATCCAGTTCACATAGTGGGCCTAACTCAAACCGACTCCTCCTTTGGTTACAGTGTCTTTCTTCCCAGTTTCTGGAATAATCTTTTCTTGTTGGGTATACCCTGAGGGGTGTAAGATAATCTGGTTGAATTGTTACTGTTGCACGCATGCTTGAAACTTGGTTAGCCCACTAGTATGCAGAAGGGTTCCCATACAGAGCTATTGGTAGAACGTAGTATGCCTAATGCCTACCACAGGCATACTGATATGCAGGACAGTGAGAGTATGATCAATGCTGTTCATATAGCTATGATGCACTGGGGTGCCCTTCTGTGTTTTGCCAGAGAGAAAGTTCTGGTTGAACTAACAGGCAATGCATTGACATGCCTCCCCTGAACTCCTCGTCTCCAATATAAGGAGTGGCTCCTACTGAATCACCTTTTACGGTTACCATGGCTACAGACGTATTGTTGTAAACACACTTTCCCTGATAGAGACATGCATGGTGGAGAGGCTGGGCCAGTAGCCGTTGGACGTCTTGACATATAGTGGGTGGATCTACAGCACGGTAGTATAGTGTACAGTAACCCTTTCATATAAAGACAAAGACTACAATCCTGCCTTTAATTTGGCCACACATTTGTAGATGATTTTGGCTTCTTTTTTTAAATTCTATGGACGTAATAGTAGCCCACGTGTAATGTAGAAAAAGGGATTTAAAGCTATCTTGGAAATAATTCAGAATCAAAGGGGACTGTTAATGGAAACATATAACATGATGATGAGATCATGCGTACATACTTAAAAACAATGCTGCGGGTGGCACTCTGATCCCTATTCAACCCATAGTGCGGCCCTGCCCTGCGGACCAGAAAGACGCTTCCTTACCTTGGTCTGTTTGTGCTGCTGCTCCCGTCTGGCTGAGCCTGGCAGAGTGTTGTAGTTGGACTGCCCTCGCTGCACTCAGCGTCTTTATCAATAGCTCCCAACCCTTTCCCCTGTGAGCCAATAAGCTCCCACCAAGCAGCGGAGGTGCCGTCGGTCGATCCAAAGAAGAAGTGACTTCTTCTGAGGAAAACATGAAAACGCCTGGTGATTCATTGAGTATTTCTACATGCTCAGACCTTAGTCAGTGCTGACGAAACATTAAGGTGAAATACCTCATTTTTGTAATGTGTTGGAAGTGTGTCGGTTTGGCAAGGTCCTCTTTCTTATCAGCCATGATCTTCAGGTATATTTAGACATTTAAATGACTTTGGCAGTTTCTTTGAACCTAGCTTGATTAAAGATCTAGTGGATTTGTAATTGAAGATAGGGGTGGTGGCCATATGCCTGTAACTATTTTGAAAACAGAAATGAACACAACACCTATAGAGAAAGTAGTTCTTTGTTTATTTACAGCACACAATTACAATCAAAAGATATGTCATTAACACATCTTTACATTTAACAGACTCTGATATACGCACAATAACCCTTCAGGGATCCCTTAAACATAAACACTTTCAAAACTGAATTGAGGCAAATGTCAAATCAAGAAATATATTTGAAATGCTGCAATGTTTATAGAAAAGTTTGATGGAGGAGGTATAAAAATAGATTGATTGAATAATTTATTACTTTAACAAATTACAGTCACATTTTCAAAAAGATAACAATATAAGAAGAAAAGTAAATAAGATAGCCATTGACTCGAATACACATTTTCACCAATCAAATTGATGGCTTAAGCAAAGCAGCTTTAAGGGGAGAATGTGGTGGTGGTTTCTGTGTCTGCCACACTGCCTTTCCTGCCAGAGTGATTGCTGTATTTACAGAAGCTCTCGTGGCTTAAGCAGCCCATCTCTCTCAACAGCTTGAGCAGGTCCTGGCGGAACTTCACCCCAATGAAGGCGTACACCCAGGGGTTCAGGCAGCACCTGAAGACCGCCAGGAACTGAGTGGCATCTATGGCAAAAATAAGCACACGCTGCCAATGGCAGTCTAGGCTCCTGCCGTTGGCCAACTTCAGGGTGCTCAGGAACAGGACCAGGGTGTAGGGCACCTGGCAGAACAGGAAAACCGCCACCACCGCCAGGATGACCTTGAGGGCGCGGTTGCGCTCAAAGTTACGGGACTGGTGCAGCTTTATCACGATGGCGCTGTAGCAAAAGGCCATGACCAGAAGTGGGATGAAGAAGCCCAGGACCATCTGGGTGCTCTGGATGGCGATCTCATGCAAGTCGTTGGAGGTGTCGGACCAGTAAGGGGTACAGGTGCTGTGGTGGACCAGTGTGTTCTTCATCTCGGGGACAGAGAAGATCAAGGACAAGGCCCAGATGACCCCCACCGTCACTTTGCCAAGGAGGGCAGTTTGAGCGCGATGGCGATGTGCAGTCACGGCCTTGGTGATGGCAAAGTACCGGTCAATGCTGATGCAGGACAGGAGGAATATGCTGCTGTAGAAGGTGACCTTGTGCATGGTGTACATGGCCTTACACATGAACACGCCTAGCACCCATTCAGACATGAAATTAGCCGCCCAAAAGGGCAGCGAGAGAGTGAAGAGCAGGTCTGCGATGGCGAGGTTCAGAAGGTACACGTCAGTCATGGTCTTGAGGCGGCGGAAGTAGAGAAAGGTGATTATGACCAGTACGTTTCCGGCCAGGCCCAGGAGAAAGATGAGCGTGTAGGTCAGGGGCATGAACCATGAGCGGAACTGAAGGGTGCTTGACTCTATGTCGCAGAGGACAGCGGACGCACTGTAATCCGTGCTGTACTCATCCGAGTCGTACAATGTGGTGACCATGTTATCCTGTTCCAGTTCTTCTTGTTGTTGTTGTTGAGAGGAGCAGATCTGAAATAATTTTTAGGATGTCACCCATGGAGAAGCAAATTACAGGATTTCTTTAATGAAAAATGTCTAGGAGGCATATGTAAGGCTAAAAACTAGTTGCATCTCAGCTTTTATCAATAAATGTAAGCATTGTTGTTGCTCTGCTTACCTTAATATTGTTCATCCAAATGATCAAAGATGGTATAAATATCTGAAAATCTGAAAAACAGGGTCTGTGTTATTTTTTATTCATATCATAATGCATTATAATAGCAGACAAATGAATCCATAACATGGGCACCGATTGGGAATAAATGGATCGGAACGCGATTCTGCTTCTCACTCTACAACAAACAGCTTGGAGAATTGTTTGAATTCACTCAATAATTACTTTATTAATGAAATCAAAGCAATCAGAAAATGATCTGTTACATTGAGCTGCATCTAAAATGATCCCTAAAGACAAGAATCCATAGTACTGGCTTCCTTTGTCTTGTATCTCTGTATGGCTGGTTTGCATTTCACGCTGTGCACATCATGATTCATTTCACAGTAACTGCAATCTAAAAAACGGATGTCTTATTTATAGTATTACCACTAATGCTACAACCATTACTAAACTATTGAAATGCTACTTAATAATGCTTTCAGAATGGCAGGTTGATATTACAGTTTGCATTACAGCACATTTTTGCAACTATATTATTCTGTTAAACATTCTATTTAGTTTGTACATTTGTATTTGTGTTTCTCCTTTATAACTATTTCTACTAAACTACTAAAGTACTCACAATTGACTTTCGTCATGTCTTCCCAGGCTTGTGTTCACCTCCACAGTGAGTGAGTGTGTTGGACAGGGGGGAAACCCAGAGAATGACTGAGAGAATGACTGAGAGATGTTCGCCCCCTGTCAAAACCAGCGCCCCATAACCCTCAGCCCTCACGTGACGTCGAGAGAGCACATGGTCCTGCAAAAACATCACACTGTGCTCCTCTGGGGGATCTCAAACACACAAATAGTCAACAGTGGAAACATTCTCGCAAGCACAATGGATGGGTGGGTGTGATATGTAAATAAAAATAGTGGCAGCCTCTTCAAGAGTGATTGTGGTACTTTTTTGTACCTGTAAATGATCATCAAAGAAAAATGAAATGAATTTTAAGGAAGTTGCACAGCTGTTTCTCAGGTAACGAGAACAAGTGAAAATCAAGTACATTTGTTATCATGTCAAGTCTTTAATAGAAACCGGTTGTGAATGTACGTTCTTGTGTGGGAACGCACACGTGGTTGTGCCCACACACACACACTCACGCACACACACATACACAGACACACTCTCTCTCTCTCTCTCTCTCTGCCTCTCAGCTTTGTCTCTGTATTTTTGTCTCTCTCTCTCTCTCTCGCTCTCTCTCTCTCTCTGTCTCACTCCACCCTGCCCTGCAGAGATGCATGGCTGCATACCTGTTCATCAATGTGGTTAAGAATCCAACTTTCCCTCAAGGTGGTGTTAACCACATGAACTGAGGCCCCCCGTTTCTTGTAAATCAACCGTTATAAATCGGTGCAGGTGCAGGACTATTGTTCAGTCTATTTTACCTTATGAAGTGATTGCTATTTGTTAGTTGTTGCATGAAGAACAAGCAAAAATGGTGAACAAATGTAGGTTTTTTCTTCTTTGGCTCCAGCATACAAAATCGCTACAATGGTGTTGATTACAGTAAAACTAGGCCTTGCTTGGCCTCGGGTTTAGCTTTCTGGAAAACCACAGACCCCAAAAACCTTCCACAAGACATACTTCCTTCCTTGGGTCTTTAGCAAGACACCAGGCCAAGTGGGAAGTCCATCAGACGTTGATGTTTGTTAAGAAACTCAAAGGAAGGAAGGAAGGACGGATGAACGGACAGACAGATATTCAGGGGCGACATCCCTTTCAGTTGGATTTAGTTCCTAAAGAGTAAAGGAAAACAGGCACATTGCAGTCACACCCAATGTTTGCGTTGATTTGAGTGTATTGCCAAAGAGTTACAAAGATAATACCCAGCTGTGTTTTAAACTGTTGCAGGGTACATATGGTTGTTGTGGGACAGCAGAACCATGTCAAGATATGTTTGGATGATGTGATGAGCGGCCCAACATCAACGTCATCCCAAAACAAATCCAGCTGCAGAGTAAGTTACATACAAACGTAAAGGCAAATCATATGTGGATGGCAACCCGCTAACATGATGAGAAGTGGTTTCCTTTTCACGTTCGTGCGTACCTGTATGTGAGAAGAAGAACAGCAGAGATGCTACAGCAGTACTTCTCAAAACCCAAAACAGGAAGACCGGCTTCAACCCAACCACTTCCCTGACCTTTGCCTTGCACAGGACTCGATTGCACGGTGAAGTAAAGAGGGAAACGTTTCTTCTGGGTACAAAAGTTTATTGATATAAATATGAAAAAAGAATGTCGCTTTAACACAATGTTCACGAGCAAAGCCTTGAGTCACAGTACAAAACAACAGTTTTGCCAGTTTTCCGTTTTCTTCGAAACATTGCAACATTGATAACATGGATATCATGTAACACTGCGGTATGTTCTAAGCATACTGCTTTGGGTTTGATTGGCAGCTAGCAAACTTGAGAACACTGTGGTGCATGGGTTTTACAGCATTGATGATGTCGTGACGAACAGTATCTAGGCTCTTGGGGGCAGCCAATACACAAGTAAGTATACAATTGCTGGATAATAAATTAAACAAAAGGACAATACTACTAATGACTACAAACTCCTGAGACAACAACAATCACTGCTACTGATACTACGAGTAAACGAAAGTTGTTCAGACAGCCACCTCACTGCACTCTTAACAACAAGCCACAATAAGGGTTTTTTGTTTGTTTTAAACTGCGACTTCATGCAAAAATAACAATTAAAAGCAGCAACTGCATCACAGTACAAATAACAAATTATAACATCGCGTCTCTTTACAATGTGTGCATTTTTTTTTTCCTTCGCTTTTGTATTACACTTAAAATTGCGGCTGATCTGGGATCAGCCAGACGGGGTGCCAGAGAGCATGACCGGAGGAGATATGCGTTGATATTCATGTGCGGGGGGGCAGGACGGTTCAGCCGGGTGGTTCTGATTGGCCGTGACGAGAAACAATAGTGCATTCGCACGGCGCCCTCGCCATGGCTCACCTCGCCAGGCCGAGGCCTCGGGAGAGGAGGACCGTTGCATTGTGGGCCCTCGAGCGCGTCCAGCCCGAGGTTTATTTTGAATCGGGGCTCTGCTGGCAGCCTGGGCGGCCGGGCCTCTCGCTGTGGGTGGGCCACGGTCGCTGGGAGCGGGGGCCAAACTGTTTACGCTGCGTACGGCGCTCGCATCCGCCGGGGTTCAAGTTAAGACACTCTGGCTGGCGAAAATAATAACGTATAGGGCTCTTCAAACGGATTCCTCGAGACATCTTTCCCTCGGTGTGTCAACCCAAGCCGATGAATCACCTGTCTAAAAACACAAACCTCTGAGACAGGCGTTGGCTGTTGTTGCACAAGCGTTGCTATGGTTACCCCCGGGGCCACCTCACGCTGTCTGTGACTCCCCGCCCACCCTGTCTCCTTTTCCCGCTATTTACACAGAGAAGGCGGAGCCCGCTAAAGACACCCTGGGGGGGGGGGGGGGGGGGGGCCCTCAAACTAGGGGGTGGCAACCCATTCAGGTGAACAGATTCTATTGGATAACCCGGTGAATTGCACCTGTTTTAGAAAGGGCAAAAAGTTTAAA
>JAOPJJ010000102.1:12892469-12905088 GCA_027122795.1 Enchelyopus cimbrius | reverse complement strand
CACACACACACACACACGCACACACACACACACACACACACACACACACACACACACACACACACACACACACACCCCACCCACTCTTTAACTTGATTAACAGCCATGAGATGCAGCCTCATTCACCTTCGCCCACATATGAAGAAAGTAACTGGTGGCCCGTATTGCTCAAAACGTTTAAGTACAAAAAGTGCCTCACACCCTCTGGTCAGATCACAGCGGAGAAGGTAGAACAAGTTTATAAATGTCAATTTGAATGAGGTGGGCTGTGAATCAATCTTTATAGTATCCCCACTTTATTGAAAGAGAAGTGTTTATTGGGTCCATTGTCTAATTTATGAGGTATTTGGTGTGTGTGTGTGTGTGTGTGTGTGTGTGTGTGTGTGTGTGTGTGTGCGTGTGCGTGTGTGTGCGTGTGAGACACACACCAATGGAAGAGAGAGATACAGAGAAACAGGGAAAGTTAGAGTATAGTTATTTAACTAATAACTGATGTTTAGAATTTGGTTTCATTCCTTTGACGAGGTATACCCAATTTATTTCACAAGGAGACGCTGTTTATGTAAATCAAACACAGTGCAGTGAACGCTGTAAGCCACAAGGGCGAGTAGTTGTGCAGTAAACATTAAAAAAGACGTTTTTGTGTTTGACAAATTTCATTCCGTCGATACTTGTATGATTCAAAAAAAAATTATCAGTAATTAATAAAGGAACGCCAATTATAATAATAATCTGATCTAATTTTTAAAAAATGCATTCGGGAGTCATCGCTCTTAGCGGTATTTCAAAGTCGACCGTTTTAATTTATTTCTACCTAAAGATAAATCTGCACCTGCTCCTTTAAGAGATCACTCCTAATATTTTGCATAATGACTTTGCTCTGCATATTCCATGCAGCACGAGGCTGCTGGCGGAGAGCGGAATCTCGCAGCGGGAAACAGGAACATTTTAAAGCACTGCTGCACGAGCTCTTCTGTCCCAGGTGCTGAGGTCAAGGTAGGGTAGCGCTTTTTTTGATGTATCATTATACATTATTCACCAATAACGTCGTTAACACTATTTTGTGCTTCCTTTATGTGGTAGTGTATCCACAAAACGTATGTTGAAGCCATTATTATTACGAATTATTTGAAGAATTTGTTTCATTATTGATATTATATTATATTATTTGAATAATAACATTCATAATATTCATACTAATATAAAGATCGATTTTTAGTCCACATAAGGATGTCATTTTATCCAAATCACATCCAAAGCTGTACTCTTTACAACAGTAATTGGCAACATAAATACAAATTATTCTTGTAACGTTAAAAGTGTAAATTAATTTAACATGGGACAGTTTTAGATATAAAGAAAACCTCACATTTAATTTCATAATCAGCTTTGCACAATTAATCTACACATTGTTGTGTTGTATTCAGCACTTATAAATACAGAGCAGGAAATGAATCCTTCTTTTCTTCATTTCTTCATAGTGTTTAGAGATACGTTGATCTGCACCAAGCATATTGTCAACAGCCCTTCAACTGAATTCATTCATTAGTTTAGGTCTAACCCTACCTGCAAAAAAATTATGTACACATAATTTCAAAATAAAGGATCTTATTGGGAACCTGTCATAGCATCGTGGTTCTGACATATTAAAGATGATATTTTGATGTAATAGTAACACTTTAACTCTTCTTGTAAACAGTTTGTGTGGAGTTAATGTACTCAAAACCACTGGCTTACTTTGCCCTGTGTGGTTCATGTCTCCAGACCTTTCGTCGTCATGGACACTGAGAACCATCTTGAGTGTAAGTCTCTAGGGGAAGGCTTGAAGAGTGAGTATCTGACAACTTGCATGAGAAGTGAACTACAAGCCACTGTCACTGTTGCAATACTTCCCTTTTCCCGCCGAATATGTAAAGCATGCTGTGAATGTGCCCTCATGTGAATAAGCAACAATTAGTACACAATAAATCGTCACCGTATATTTCTGTTCTAGCTTTTTTTTCTCCACACCAAAAAACAACATTGTGCCGGGACGAAAACGCTGGTAACAGCTCGAGGCAATGTGTCTGAGATGATGTCTAAGTGGCTTCCTTTCAGACCATTCTGACCTCAACGGCCTGGCAGACAGGACTCCATCGGCAGACCGGACGTGCGACGACGTGCCGCCAAGTAATGTGTTGGGCTTCAACCAAATGGAGTGTGCCGAAGGTTGGTGATGTCATGTACCGATGTACGAGGAAAACTACCCACAATGCAACATAGAGCATGAATGAGTGTAGCAGTGTGCGGGGAGTTAGAGCACGTTTCCAGACTGATGTCTCTGCTTTAGTAGAACCTAATACTTGCGTGTTTAAGCATGCTAACACAAATGAATTGAATTGAAAGTCTTTAATGTCCCAAAGGAGCAATGTGGTTTACGACATGTAGCCAACACATACACAAAGACACATAAGTGTCTTGTCTACCACTTGTAAGTGTCACCTACTATAATAATAATATGAACACTGTTGGTGTTGGTGTTGAAAGGTGGAGCAAATTCATGTGGGTAATAAACTTCCTGAGTTCAAGCCTCCTAAGATGTCTCTGACGTTAAATGGTGTTATCCTAGCTTGGGCCTTTCCGGGAAATACTGTTAATTTTTCAACTTCAAATCAGTAACAGAAATGACTCATGGTTGATCATGGATAACCCTCGATCCACTCTGGTGCACCTGCATGCGCTCTTACTATGCGTAGTAGTAGTCCATACTAGCTGCTTCTGACAGCACGCCGTCGAGGTGTGAGCTAAGTTTCCACAGAGCGCTGTGGCTCTGCTCGCTATAGCAACCACAGTGTGACCGCTCGATAAAGCATAGCGCACAGCATCGGTTAGCATACGGGGGGGGGGGGGGGGGTTAAAATAGTGTGTGTGTCTTGTGTGAAGAAACACACACACACAAGCACACGCAAACGCACCGCCAAACACATATACATGGTGGGCAGGCCGGAGTTTGTGATTCGATCATGCAGTGCTTGTAGTTTAGGTTATGGTTTGTCATGGTCTGTCACATAAAAGAGACACAGAGTATCCTTATTTTCCCCCCAAAAGTCGTAACATTTTCAGAAATGCCTAAAGTGTGGTGTGCCACGGTTGGGTTTCTTGAACCATGTGTGATAGCGTGATATGCGAGTTGACTAATGCTGTGTGATGCTCCTGTGCTGGCTCTTCCTGTTTGTCTGTGGTGAGAGGTGATGTCTTCTCTTTATCTCTGGAACATACGCGCTTGTCTCTCTGCGAGTCGACGCCATGGCCTAAATTAAAGTATGGACGCTTTGGTGACTTGTAATCTTTCACTTCCGCCCGTGAATGCGTGTTTTGAAGCGGGAACAACCAGGTTTCACTCGTACGCATCCCCAGGTCAACTATTTTAAACTGATTGAAAAAGAGGAACCACGTCTCTTTTCTCCATCTGCGCTAGTTATTCTCATCTGTTCTTTTTCGTTTTCTAAACCAGACCTCAAATACGATCCCTAGTCCCCGTCTGAGCGTCTTCTCTCCTCTGTCCCTCACGCTAGCACTGAAGGCAGTCAAGAGCGAGCCGGAGGAGATGGAAACGGACGAGCGGTACCATGGCGACGGTGAGGGCAAAGACTCAACGGGCCCGCCCGTAGACCAAGGAGAGCACGGAGAGGAGGAGCAGGAGGAGGAGGAGGCCAGCGAGGAAGGGCTTGAGGAAGGGTACGACGACGAGGAAGAGGAGGGCCCAGAAGAGGACATAGACGAGGAAGAGGAGAGGGGGTTGGAGGCGGGGGATGAGGGGGAGGGGCCGGGCGAACCCCAAGACCTCTCCGTGGTGGACTTCAGCCGGCGCTACGGCTGCGAGCCCGCCTCCATCGCCCAGACAGGGGGCCACGGCCTGGGGGACCCCGACGCCTCTGCGCAGGGGGCGACCCCCCGCAGCAGCCCGTCGGCGACCACCAAGCTGAACTGTGACATCTGCGGCCTGTCCTGCATCAGCATCAATGTGCTGTTGGTGCACAAGCGCAGCCACACAGGTAAGGAGCAGGGGGACCGAACACACACACACACATCTAGCGCTCTCCTGTGTGCTCACTGTTAGCTCACACCGCTAGCTGTTGATCGGCGGGTAGATTACACCTCACCGGTCCCGCGGGGTCACAGAGCAGGATTGAGCACACCGCGTCAATGTGTGTGCGTGCCTGCATCATCCGTGACGCACGCGTCCTCTCTCAGACAGCAACACGCTGTTTTTTGTGGCTGTTGCTTTTGTGGCCGCCGGAGTGCTGATGCAATATCCGCTATAATAATGGTAACTGAGGTGCAGCAGAATCGCACACACGGTTGTGGATGGACGTACATATGACATGCTTTTCGCACCATTGTCTTCGGCGTGTCGTAGCTATTGACGTAAGCTGGGGAGCCTAGCGCGCGGCGACTAGCTTGACGGTGGTAACTACGGCCGCTATCTGATCAACCATCTGCCAATCTGCCCGTCAGATTGGCAGATGGTTGATTGGCAGTTTCAAAGTCGAACACGTGAAGTCGCCCTCGCTGCGCGGGGCGTTCCATCCAGGCCTCTCGTTCACCACTTCAAACAGGATCTGGATGTTTGACGCACGTCGATGGAAACACGTAGGCCTTATTTTTTTTTTTAAACAGCATCTGATTTCCTTTTCTCTCGTGCTCCAGGTGAGAGGCCTTTCCATTGCGCCCAATGCGGGGCCTCCTTCACCCAGAAGGGAAACCTCCTTCGCCACATCAAGCTCCACTCCGGGGAGAAGCCTTTCAAGTGCCACATGTGCAACTACGCCTGCCGCCGCCGGGATGCCCTGAGCGGGCACCTGCGCACCCACTCAGGTAGGGCCCCGCCCGAGCCACCCCCCCCACCCCCCCACCCCTCCCCTCCCGCCTCCTGGGGGAGACGCCCTCCGCCACCTTAGCACCTGTTTGTTGGTTTGATGTTCCTCTCGCTGCTTCGTTCTGTGATCCGGTGAACCTGGGGCCCCCCTGCAACTCAGGTAAAACGGATTGGACGAATGGCTCTGTGTGTGTGTGTGTGTGCTTTGGGTGGGGGTCCTGGGTTTGATACCCAGTGCTCTCATCCTACCTGTATGTGCATCTTTGACTGGCATGCTTAACCCACATTTGTCTGGCATGTGTTTGAAAAGTCACCTTGAGTCTCAATGGTACATTATTGAAATGATCTATGGCATTTACTTTGTTTGAAGGTGTGTGTGTGTGTGTGTGGGGGGAGGGGGGTCTTTACCTAGCACTTAATTTCTATCGCCCTAGCGACGACAGGGTGTTGTTCATTTAAATCGAGTTCAGCGGGAGTTTTGCGAAAATGTTTTGCACTTCAAAAAGAAAATCCTGCTCTGCTTCATATCAGTTTATCAAGTCACACTGCAGATATGAAACCAATAGCTGGTGCCAAGCACCTTGGATGTCTCTGGCTCTTCTTCTAACTGAAACTCCCTCTGGCAGTGGAGAAGCCCTACAAGTGCAACCACTGTGGCCGCAGCTACAAGCAGCGCAGCTCCCTGGAGGAGCACAGGGAGCGCTGCCATGTGTACGCCCAGAGCCGGGGCACCGCGGAGAAGGGTGAGCCACCGGGGGGCGAGCATGCCGCTCTCCCTCACACACACACACACACACATACACAGACCAACACATAGACATGCACGCGCGCGCACACACACATGCATATACACACACACACGCACACACACACACATATACAAACGCACGCACACAGGCCCACACATGCACAAGCATGCATATATCCACACACACTCAAACACACACACAAGACACACACACACACACACAAACACATGCTGTGCACACGGCTGATAGAGGAATTCAACAAGGTTGGTTCACCACAAATACTTTTTCGTAGTATTTAAATGAAACATAAAGTTGCAGAACTCATTCAGTGCGACCGCCCTACTGCGCAGCGAAGGTCAAGAAACATAAATCAGCACTCCCCGAACGGTCTAAATGAAATACGCCCATACATGCCCAGGTGTGGCTGCGCACACACTCACTCGAAACAAACACACACGCAGCACCATCAGTCTTTGTACATTCATCTGACACTGGGCGGGACCGCGGTGCACTGGGCTGAGGGCTGCTGCGCTGTCGCAGGGTCTAATCCGGCAGCACTGGGTACCAAGGAAAAAGGTCACTGCAGCTGCGGTTTTGGAGCTGTCAAAAAGGGGCCATTTCATGCCTTTAGCAGCAGCAGCAGCAGAGGAAGTCAGTGTCTGACGCGTCCCGCTGGGCTGCACCGTACAGAGCGCTGGCTGCACACGTGCCTGTGTGGTGGAGTGGTGCAGGGAGTTAATTGTGGCCATCTGCCGCTGGCTCTGCACCTGGCGCTGACGCTACACACCATCAACGAAAAAACTAAAAACGACAGAATAGTTAGCGTAGTCATTTAGGTGTGGTTGGTTGTATGTATGTTACTCGATAACTGATTCACCACAGAATGAGTTTCCACCCAGCAGCTGGTATGTTGGACTTTTCTACCCAATTGGCTCCGTACTCCATCTTATACTCAATACGCGTCTTCATGATCAGAAAAAAAGGATCTCACTTCTGCTTTCCCTCCTCTCCTACTCTCAAACCCTCTTTTTCTGTCTCTCTAGTCATCTGTGCCAACTGTGTCTCTCTCTCTCTGTATCTGTCTCTCTCTCTCTCTCTCTCTCTCTCTCTCTATGTCCGTCTCTCTCTCTCTCTCTTTCACCCACTCTCCTTCTCTCCCTCTCTCTATCACTCTGTCTCTCTCTCTCTTTCTGTCTCTCTCTCTCTCTCTCATATTGATCTCTGATCTCTGTGTCGCCCGGTGTCTCCCGCAGAGGACGGCCGCGCGGCGCGTTCTCAGATGGGGAGCGAACGCGCGCTGCTGTTGGACAAGCTAGCCAGCAACGTCGCCAAACGCAAGAGCACCATGCCCCAGAAGTTCATCGGTAAGACCCAGGGGGGAACCTGAGGGGCCGCACGTAGGACTACCCTGACCTGTGTGTGTGTGGTGTATATGCTTGTATGTGTGAGCATTGGTGTGTGTGTGTGTGTGTGTGTGTGTGCGCGTGCGCATGCATGTGCATGCATGTGCATGTTTGAGTGCGGTTATATTGTAGGGTGCTAAGTGTGGGATTGGATTGTTCCATTTTTGGGGGGAGATCTTATGGACACTCGTTGTTTGGTGGTAGATAGTTAAAAAAAATGTCCCCTATTGTGGATGAAAATACATTTGAGCGATGGCCTTTGACATTCTGGGCTTGTTTTAAGCCTACTGCTGCTTGCCTCTTTCATTGTGTATTCATGCTAGTTTTGTCAGTGTAACTTTCTTAAAGATGTTTTTACGTGCGCTGGTGTTTTGGTCCATCTGTGGGTGTCTTTCTTTGTTGCGTTTCTGGCTTATCTCTCAAGGGAGGGACATGATGGAAAACAGGTTTGACTCAAACACACCCAGAAACATCTGAGAATCTAATGTAGTTGGGGTCACGCTGTGTGTATAACCAAAGTACAGCATTCCTACACATACTCAGTTTAAAACATTGAACATCGAAGCATTGAACAGTACATCAGAACAACATCAAAGTGGCGTGTGACTGTAATAAAGCTTTGCAGGCAAATACTTTTGGTAACACTTTTCTGGCAACGCAAACCAAACACTAGCATTATCTAGCAGAGAGTAACCAAGACAGGTGTACATATCGCTGTTCACCAATTGCCTGAAATTAAGTCACTCTCGCAATAATGCAACCGCGGGCGGAAAACAGGGGTAAGTTGTGCGACCACAGACCTAAGAAACAAATGGCTGAGATGTGAGAAAACGTGAGCAGCTGGCGCCTTTGATTCGTGCACTGCATCTGCAAGCAGAGGCCCTTTCTCTGACTTCCTTCACGTCTCTGCTGCTCAAGAGCAGCTCTCAGTCCAGGACCCCGGACTGAATCCACCACTGTCTTGTATTTGTATGTTGCTGTGTACGCTGCTGTGCTGAACCTCCTGGTTCTGTCTTTGTCAGCTTTGAAGCACTTCTGCTCCTCCTTCTACACTGCCTCTTATGGAGACCCCCAGGGCAGCATCCCTGAGAGTTGGTTGAGGGTCTCATGAACAGCATCTACCGGTAAGGGCGCATTTCAACGCTGCTTGCCTCCTGGGATAGCTCTGGGATAGCTCTGGCTTTGTAACAGTAGCATGGGTTAGCTTGAATAACGGCTAGCGCATCTGTCATGTGCGGAGTGCACTCTCTCTCTCTCTCTCTCTCTCTTTCTCACTAACTCCACCCATCTCTCTCTCTCTCTGTCCCTCTGCCATCCGCACCCAGGGGAAAACGGTGTGTGCCTGGACCTAAGCTTCAACCGGGGCCCGATCCGGCAGACGGACTCGCTGGACCCCCCGCTGAGCTCCCCCGGCTCCGACCTCCAGCAGCAGCAGCAGGCGCAGGCCCTCCTCAACGCCCTGGACCACGAGAGCACCCACCCCCACCGGCACTACCCCGTCCAGCTTGGCCGTAGCAACCTCAGCCCCCTGGGCCTCACCAACGGGCACAAGCTCCCCCTGCCGGCCCCCGGCCTGGTCCTCCCTGCCCCGTCACCGCAGGCGCACCCGGGCGTGGACGAGCGGGGCCACCCTGCCGACGTGTCCCCCCTCCCCCAGCCCCTCATGTACAACCTGGGCCACCTGTTGGCAGGCCTCCCCAACGGCCTCCCGCACCCCCACACCCAGGGCCAGGGCCAGGGCCAGGGTCTGCCCCTGCCTCACCTGGAGGGCCTGCGTGCGCTGTGGACGGACGGGGACCCGGGGGCAATGCTGGCCCCCGGGGCTGTGTACCCGTGCAGCCACTGCAAGGTGCTGTACCTGGACTACGTCATGTTCACCATCCACATGGGCTGCCACGGCTTCCGGGACCCCCTGGAGTGTAATGTGTGCGGCCACCGGAGCCGCGACCGCTACGAGTTCACCTCGCACATAGCCCGCGGCGAGCACCGCTTGGAACTGAAGTAGTGGTGTTGAGTGGACTTTTTGTTTTTGTGATGTGTGGGTGTGATAGCACACACACACAAAAACACACATTCACACCCGCTGGCGGACTGTTGGACATGGATAACCATGCTTAAGGGGAAACAATCTGTTACTAGCGTTACATTAGATGAGGACAAGACATGGGGCAGATGATACCAAAAGGCAGGCGTTAGAATTGTAATGTGTTATAAGTTACTGGTCTGAACACGGGTCTTCTATTTGAGATTTGTATTTTTACCAAATGACTTTTACTTTGCATATTTGTACACTGTGAAAAGATAATAAAAATTGCTTACTTAACTTAGCTAAAATAACTAAGTTAACTTAGCGAAATGATGGAAGGTCGTTTGGAAATGACTGTGCAACTCGCTGAGCGGCTTATTTCAGTTAGCAGTTTCACAATGAGGAAATCATACTTATCGTAGAGTTAAAGTTGTTGTTGGAGAGGATGTTCTGCTTTAACTAATTGAGGTCATGATCCCTTTTTGATCATCAGATCTTGCTGGATCAAAATGGCTCTGAAGTAAAGCTTAGTGTAAGGGTTGTGAATCAGGTCTCCTGTAAAGACCTGTAAATGCGAGGGTCACGGTTCACCCACCTCTGACCCCCAGAGCCCTGCAGGGTGTTGGCCTCCTCTAGCTGCCAGAGCCCTATCTCCGTGCTCCATCAGCAACACTTCCCTTTTCTTTAAACTCCAGCTTCAAAGAATACATATACGTACGTGTGAGAGCTAGGCTGTCATCTCGCCGTTAATATTCAGAATTCAAATGTGCACTTGGAACGATGTATTGGAATGTGATGAAACACAATGATGAGATGGGGTGGAGGACTGGGATGGTAAACGATGGGGAATCCGAATGTACATTGTACACTTTCAATTTTATTATATGAGGTATGATGTTGAAATTGGGTAAGGCATTCTGGAATTGAATCTTGGGGGATAATGTAATGGATTGAATTTAGGGCTGTCAAAATGTGCACAATAATGAAGGGTTAAGGCAATCTTAGTTTAACGAGATTAAGAAAAATGTACGCATTAACGCACGTTCTCTTTGACCCTTTTGACCCTTTAATTAAAATACATTCTGTTGTGTCTGTGCAGCGTGCTACACCAACTCACGCTGCTTGCGTGCACAGGCTAGTGGGCGTGGCTAACGTCCCCCCTCACACGTGGACTCTGGCTCATTAGCCTTTAATTAAATGCACCTGTGTCGCGCACCTCCTATATAATGCGCACGCGTAGGCGCTGCTGAGCTCAGGACAAGGCAGTGTGAAGAAGTTCATGGCGGCCCGTGTTTTCGTGTGCTTTGAACAAACATTCCTCAATGAGACCTTCACCGGTGAGTATCATTTGCTTTTGTCTCTAGTTGGTGGAAAGGGTTTGTCTTTGGGATTTAGTTTAGTTAATAATTTTTTTACTTGCTTTTTAAGCAGCACGTGTTTTTAATCATTTGGTTTTGGTGACCTGTGTCTGGGGTGATCATCTGTAGTAGTTTTAATGTTATCTTGTTAGTGCTGGTCGTCTGTAGTAGTAGATTTAATGTTCACTTGTGAGTGGTGTTTAACCAGTTTAGTGGTGATTTTCTGTACAAGTTTGGTTTTGGTTTTTGTATCTGTTGTGACGCCTGATTTATGGGGGGGGGGGGGCTTGCCCCCTTGATGACGTTATGCTCATTAGTTTGATGTGCTCAATCCTCTAGGTACCCTGGCAGACACCGTAGGAAGCTGGCAACTTGAAGTAGCGTTAGGTTGGCCTGTGCCCTTGCTAGGAGGAGCTAGGCCAACCCTAGTAGTGTCATTTGAGTTGTATGGTTATCCGGTTAAAGTCTCCCACCATCTGGGTGTTGGTCAACCTCGCATTTCTGACCTACAGAGTGACCACACCCTGTACTGGGAGTGGTTATTTAGCATTTTCCAGTGCTAACTGGAAAATTTAGCGTAAGGGTGCCTAAAGGCCAGCCCCAGTTTGAATTCTCGGAGGGTCTAACTGTCCAGTTAGGGTTAGTCTGATCCGATGTCCCTGGGCTGGTGCAAGGTCCTGTGTCTGGTATGAGGGCTTCCTGGCCCAATACTTTCAAGCTGGGCATGTAAATTGTGCTCTTGCACATTACAGAATCCCTCCTGATCTTCAGAACTGTTCAGTAACTTTCTCTATTGACTTTTGTACTTTGCGCAAGTATTTGGATCCAACAACGTTCCAGTAAATGTAATTTTAGTGTTGAGGTTCGCATGTAAATTCTCCAGCACAAAACTATGAGTCTTGGATTAGGTTTAATTTATTAATTAAGCTCAATCGTTGCCCAGCGCTTGGCCAGAGACCTACCACACTTGGACCAGTGACCCACCGGACCAGTAACCCTCCAGACCAGGAACTTGTCGGACCTGGAAATGTACATGATTCTCTTGGACCAATAATTTGCATTGTTGGGTTGATTTTGCTAGAACTGAGGAAGATAATTAAAGTGTTTACAGTCTGCAAAATTCAATTTGCTTCCAGTGCAAGTTCTTGACCTTGTAGTGTAATGAGTCAAGTACGTCTGAGATGACTTATGTGTTGCATCTTTAGCTTGTCCTTGTCTATAGTCTATAAAGGAAATGAAAATCGCACCTCAAAATGTATCATCGTAAATTGACGCTTTCAAAAGGGAATGCTATCCAACGAGAACGGGTCAGGTTCCAATGTTATGATCTAAAATAAAGTTATGGGGACCTCTGTTGACCAAATATTTACAGATTTTTAAATGTAAAGTAGGTCTGAGCAACAGCGTTCATATTATCCAAATATGGTTCAAATGAGTTATCAGAAATAAGATATTGGGGAAATGTATGCAGAACAATAGATTTGAGGTGGGCACACGTGTTGAAAATTGTATAGGCTATATTTAGTAAATTGTTTATGTCAATGGGTCTGTACAGTTGGTCGGCTAACAGAGGGCGCCATTTCACCGGACTGAATCTAGGCGAGCGCGAGAACGGTCTACTAGACGTCTGCCTTTCTGTTTACAAATGCATCAGACGATGCTACCGGAAATCTACACTACAACGACGTTTTTGAACATCGAAATGACTTTAAACCAAAACCAAGCCATTATTTAAAACCCAAAGTTATCCACCATCAAAGTGACTCCCGAGTAGAAAAGGCTGATGTGAGCATGCGCACTGGATCGGTTCCACGGGGGACGGGAGGACATCACGGAAAACTGGCCGCATCAGAGCCCCACGCTGAGATTCACTTCAACCGCGGAGCTACTGGACGACAACCGGCTCCCATGTTTGACGGGGTGCTCCAGACGGGGGCCCCTTGACACCCTGGCGAGGTTAAGCCATCGCTGAACTTGGGTCCTCCTGTATCATATGGGAGCAGCATGCGGGAAATGGTCGGAGGTTGCTGCGTGTGTTCCGATGAGCGAGGCTGGGCTGAGAACCCGCTGGTGTACTGCGATGGACACGGGTGCAGCGTCGCCGTGCACCAAGGTAACACGCGGGCTGTGACGGTGTGACTACCATGGTAGTTGTATGCGCGCGCACGTAGGCGGCTCCGGTGTAACAGCCACGCCGCTTTGAAGATGGACCGTGCGGTCCATCT
>JAOPJJ010000102.1:12849045-12875895 GCA_027122795.1 Enchelyopus cimbrius | reverse complement strand
CCTTCACCTCCCCCCTCTCGTCCTCCACCGCCTCCTCCACCTCCTCGTGTTTTTCCGGCAGCTTCTCCGCAGGCGGCCGCGGCGGCAGCGCGTTGCTAGGCTCCGGTGAGTTGTTGGCGTGCGGTCGCCCCCCCCCCCCCGCCCCCCCCCCCCAACCAACCACCACCCCCCATGGCTTCCTGTGTTGTCGACGAGCTGCGAACAGGAACCATCACACGGTGCAAACAACTGCCAGCGTGTCTGATCTGCTAACCTCAGAGGCTCCGTTTGCACTCTGGTGTTATTTGCAGCCTGTCTGCACTCGGTTCAAATCTGCAGCGTTGGCACAGCCAGTGACGGCTTGATCGATGCTCCACATAGTTGTTTGAGAAAGGAGTCTACAGAACAGTTACAGAACAACATCGTGGAAAGAAAACATCTCTGTCCTTGCGTATCTTCTCCTGGTCAGATAAATATATGTGGCAAGCTTGTAAGCAAGTACCTCCGATTGCATTGTCCAAAGACAGTTTGGTAACTAACTATAAAACAAAGGACAACATGCTTTTTATTTATATTAGTGTATTTTAAATGTCCTGCCTGTCTGTGTATGTGAGTGCAGGGGTTGGGGTTAACATGTATAATACCAAACATTGATTGGGCCTGTGACTTTATCTCTCTCTCTCCCTTGATCTCTCTCTGTCTCTGTCTCTCTCTCTCTCTCTCTCTCACCCCCCTCCCCCCAGGCATGTACGCCAGCCTGAAGGACCCTCTGTCGTTGGGGGGCGGTGTGCTGTGTAGCAGTAGCTCTCTGTCCCTCGGAGGGGGCGTGTCCAGCACTCTCCTGTCCTCAGGGCTCCTCCCGTCCCACGTGGCCACGCCCTCCTTCCCCTCCGTCAACTCCGCCGCACACACACGGGTACGGAAACGATGATCGCTGCGCCCTGTCACCAGAGGGACGAGCAACAGGTGTAGCCCATAACCCTAATTTCGGCTCTGGAACTTTTTCGGGTTTATGGAGAGTTTAGTTTTGCCGCGATACTGGGGAGGTAATGACTGGCCTGTGAACACAACGGGGGAGACATTTGTATACATCTCGGTTGAGAAATGAGCCACGCCCTGTTTCTGTGTTTCAACGTGGTTTCACTTCTTTGTTTGTCGCACGATGACATCTCCGTAAACAAAGGTCACCTGTGTTTGGATGCACGAGGGTGTCACTGTGAAGACCAAATGTAACCACGTTGATATTATTGTGCGGTTGGCTGTTTTCCAGGTTCCTCCGGGCTCCACTTCTTCCTACAGTCTGACCTCAGTGCAGCCCTTCGCTAACTGCTTCTCCACGGCCCCCTCACTGCCACCACTACTGAGCCAGGCCCAGACCGCACTGCCAGGTACCACCAGAGATCCTAGGATATACCTCACAGGACAGTTGCTGTCTGCCCTCTAGCTGTCAATAATGAACCAATTCTGCTTTATTTATTTGTTATTAGGATTATTTCAATTCCTCTTTCATTAGTTTTGATTAAAAAAAACTACTGAGCATAAAAGGCAATTCATGTCTCCCTTTTCACAGAGTCTGACCTGGATGACTGTCGCTTCCCATGTCAGGCAAACTCCCCGACAGAGAGCCTTTCGTCACAGTAAGCCTTACTTCTCCTTCCTTCTGAATCATATCGGACTGATGATTCTGTGACCAGGCTGCGGTCAGACCAGGCTCCAGTCTGTGTGAACGAAGGACATCTCATGAAAAACAAGCCATTGTCCCATCGGACAAACCTGCAGGGATCAACCGCTAGTAAAACAGCTAGTAAAAGACTTCCACTAGGTTATATGTGACTTAATGTCATTTAGGGTACATTTGCAATGCACTTTGTCAAAGAATAATATGGCACAAACCCAAATAGTTGGCCATTGTTGTGTAATGAATACCAGCAAGGTGACTGGACGGGTGGCAGGGACGGTCCAGTCCAGAGGAATTCCGGTGCCCAGCCTTCCACTAATAGGAATGACTCCCTCCCTGTCTGATTTGGATCTTGTCCTCTTTGTTCCCGTTCTGCCCTCCCCGTCCCGTCCCGTCCCTTCCTCCCACCCCAGGTCTCCCATGAGCTGTCTCCCCCTGCTGTTTGACCTCAGAGACGGCGTGGGCCTGGGGCTCCCCGCGCGCCCGGAGAACGTTCCCCCCGCCAGCTCCCACATCGAACTCCTGCTGGAGAAGCACGGCAATGGAGAGATGGGCGTCAACAGTGAGTTCCCATAACAGTACATAACAGTAGAGATGGGCTCAGCAGTGAGTCCCCATAACAGTACATAACAGTAGAGATGGGCTCAGCGGTGAGTCCCCATAACGGTACATAACAGCACACACTACAGTAGAGATGGCATTATCAGTGAGTCCCCATAACAGCCCATAACAGTACATACTACAGTAGAGATGGTGAAACTGGTGACCCAGCACGCTGTCCACTAGGATGTGACTGTACACCTGCGATGTACATCAGTGTTTCTTAACTGGTTTAGCCTGAAGACCCACCTTCTGCCTTTGGCCCAAATTCGTGAACATATTTTAACATCAAAATGTTAACATCAAAATGAATTTGCATAGGAAAGTGCTGATACAGTTTAACATCCACATTTTTACACCCAAATTCATTTGCAGACTCAAAACGCACCAACTCAAAACGGCCCTGCGACCCATTTTTGGGTCGGGACCCACCAGTTGAGAATCACTGATGTACATTATATGTATGTTTCTTTAGCAGCCACAGATCACACATTTTACTGTATCTTAGAACTTGAAGACAATGGTATCTTCACATGTTTTTTTAAACTGCCTTAAACCCCACTATTCAAAGGGCCGGTCAGAATAACAGTTTTATCGTGGTCCCTCTTTGTGTCTCGAGAAATGTAATGCCTATTAAAAGATCTTGTAAAAAATGAAATTCAAAAAGGAAGCGGCCTTTGATGTACTGATGCTACATCAAAGCGTGGCCTAAGACACTGCAATCCTTGCGTCATTGTATATGCAACTTTATTAGGCCTTCAGGCTGATTCTACAGTACATGCTCTTTTATGTTGAGATCTTCTTCGTTCTAACGGATGCTGTTTCAAATAATCATTTGCAGATATAGTATATGCAGGTTTTGATATTTTCCATTTTTACCCTCTTATTCTTTGAACATTAACTACAAACACACAATCAATCATTCTCCAGCTATTCTATTGTCTAGTCTTCCCTTCACTCGGTCAACTTTCCCCACTGTGTTCTTGTGGCTTAGATTTCATGACTGACACAGAAGGAAGTCGACGCATCAATTATGAATGGAAGTCTGCAATAACAACCAGCGCGTGTGCCAAGAGATGCACAAGCCCCGAGATTCACTGCGATTTGTAGATCTATTTATAGAAAAACAGATTCCATCCCAGATTCCCACAGTCCCACATCTGTATCTGTGCATACAGCATCTAGGCTCCCAAAAACCCTGAAGACCTTTCCTTGTTCACAGGGACCTGTTAAAGAGGCTGTAGGTAAGATGTGAGCGTTGTGGAGAGAAAAGGCAGAAAAGAGCAAAAAATTGAGACATACAAACAAAAATAATGCCTCTCCCCTCCCTCCCTTCATCTCTCCGCCACTGAGAAACGTCGCATTCGCGCACCTTCGATTGACAGGCAAGATGATTTCCTCAAACCAATCAGGACAGAGCTGGTCAGATTGCTCCGTTCTGTTAAACTGAAACGGGTGTGATACAGAGGAAGCCACAGTGAGCCAGATCAGATATCCTCTCAGAGCACTTTGCTCACTAATAGTGGGCCAACACCTTCAACCCACCTCCTGCAGTCGTGGAGATGCTGCAGTCGCTGCACTCCCTGCAGCAGGAGAACCAACGGCTCCAGGACCAGATCCTGGGTCTGGCGGCCAAGAAGGAGCGTCTCCAGCTGCTGAACGTGGACCTGGCCGTGCCCTTCCCTCCGCACGCCCTCGCCCACCCGGGCTCCCTGTACGCCTCGGCCCAGGTCAACTTCCTCTCCTCGGCCCACGGTACGGTCAGGACGCTCTCGCTCAGGGGACATTTGGTTTGCAGCCCGGGGTTTGAAGATAAACACACAAATGAGAACTTCCGTAATCACAGTTTCCGCAGTCAACAGTAAGAACAACAATAACACAGCAAACAACGGTAATGAGACAATGGATTAAAATGTGACTTGTTGACAAACATGTCACCTTCCTTCACCTCTGATTTTGAGTCGGACTAAATGCAGAATTATATTGGATCATATGCTATATCATATTTTAGATTATAATGGTGTTTACTCCATTATAATATTAATATTCACAGCTGTTGCACACAATCTACACTACACATGCTCCTCCGGCACTATTCAGAGCATAAGATGCATCCTTTTAGGATCCCTTCGTAAAACCGATGTTGTCGTGTTGTCCGTTTTAGTCTTTTTAGCTCCATGTCCCTCCTGTTGTCTGACCTGTTGTTCCCTTAGAAACCCTGTGCACCAATAAGAGTCCTCTGTCCAAAGCCTGCTTCCTGAATGACGCCTCCTTCGTTACCTCCTCTGAGGTGAGAGTCCCTCAGCTCCCACCCCCATGCTCCAGTCCGATAGCGTTCCCAATCCTCCTGTTTGTGTGTCAAAGATTCAGAGGTCGCACTTTTCATAAAGGGTGTATAACTTCCACCATTCATTGACATGGATGAGGGTAGTTATACGCAGTTTACAAAGCATTGCGATTCATGTATTCATGGCGGCTGATCCGGATTGACAAGATTTGTGTGGATTTGTATGAATTCATGACTTTTCATTTCTTGAAAATCCAGACTTCTGGAGCAGATCATAGATGCTGTCCAATGTGCGACTCGCAAATGTTTTAAACGGGAGGGATTTGATAAATCAGAGTCAAAGTCAACTTTCAAATATTTCACATAACGGTTGTCCGTGAGCATCACAGGAGGAAGACGTAAATGAACCGTCCTGCTGCTGTGTTCTCGTACGTTTTGCGCTGTCCTCTCCAGGAGCTGCACTCCGGCAGTCCGTCGCGCAGTAGCTCCTCCCTCTCCTTCCAGAGCAGCCCGCCCCCTCAGCAGAGCCCCGCCCCCTTCGGCCAGCCCGCGCTGAACGGACTCGGCAGGGGCCCGTGCGACGGCCACTCCTCCCTCCCCTCGGCGGGCGCCGGCAGCCTCATGGCCTCCCTGGCCCACGGGGGTCCTCAGCTGGGCATGGCCGGCGTGCTGGGTGGTCTGAACGGCGTCATCCAGTCCCCCGCCCACAACGTCCCCCAGCCCGCCCTCCCAGCCCTGCGCCCCCAGCCTCCGCCGCTCAACCCCCAGGCGCTGGCCCAGGGCCTGCAGCTGCCCAAGAGCGCAAGCCCGTACGTACCCCCCTGTTCCACAGCGTATCTTTCAGCTAGCAGTTGGAGTGTCTGATCGGACAAAGACAGACAACTGTCCCCAACTGTAGTTTATTTTGTTTGCGTTAAAGGAGTATTCCGGTATTTTACACTTTAAGCCTTATTTCCAGTTTGTTTATGATGAAATAGATCGCTTCAGGTCATTTCGCCAAAATGCTGTGTTAGAAACATTTAACATTTAATGTTGCAGTCGGGTGGTGTTTAATAACAGTCGAGACATGTTGTGATTGCAGCTTGTGCCGGAGCTTTATTTAAACCCATTATTAGTTTTCAGTCCCCAGGTGTGTTGGTGCTCAGACCATGTCTGCGGTGGTAGCGCTGCAGAGGTTAGCTAGCTGCTGGGTTAGCCGACTGCTAGGTAAGGTAGCCATTTCCCCAGCTTTTGGACCAACAGTCCGGGTTTGGGTGACTGTGTTTAACAAATGGCACCTGATCCACCATTGCGGCAGTCTGAGGCATATATTTTAGTATGCAAAATGTTATGTCATAAAAAATGCTGTAGCCTATCCTAGAGACAAGCTAGCCACTGGGTTAGCCGGCTAGTGGGCGAGCTATCTGTGACTTCATCCATTGTGTTGCAGGTCCTCTTTGCTGTCCGAGCAACAGAAGCAGTTGCTTCTCCAGCAACAACAGCAGCAGCTCCAGCAGTTCCTCACTTCGCAGAACTTCACACCTGTAAGAACACACTTCCATAGCCGTCCCTTCCCTTCCAACACACCGATATGCAATTAAAAGTCCTCTTTAGTGTGTTTGTATGTTCCTTGCGTTCCTGCAGAACAGAACATTGTTTATTTGTCTCTATGTCAACATACGAACACAACCACTTAGAATGACGTTATAATGTATATTTGCATCCTCTGAGAGGTCAACCACTAAGCGGGGAGGTCATTGCTAAATGGAATGCATTGCTTTCTTGTGAAAAGTTATAGTATATGTTATGTTAAATGAAAACTCCTATCATAGTGATCCTTGCGCCCCCCTCTGGCCCTACCAGGAGCAGCAGGTGGTGGTCTACCAGATGTTGCAGCAGCAGCGACAAAGAGAGCTACAGCGCCTCACGCTGACGGGGGCGCTGAGCTCCACCCCCGCCTCACCCATGATCTCCCAGTCCCCCGTCCTGCTGTCCTCCACCACCACCACCACCTCCCCCCTGCCGGGCGGTCAGGGCAGCACCACCGGCCTGTTCGGGCTGCAGGACGCTGCGCTCCACAAGACCGGGGTGAGTAAACAAGGGACCATCGATTACTTGGCAGATGTTGATGTTGCAGATGTTGTATATTTGGGGATTCACCCGGGGGAACATTTTCACTTTAATTTCAGACCACGGGCGAGAAGGGTGGCGACAAGAATGGGTAGTTGGAACGGGATCAGCGTGGACTTCGCGAGGCCATTGATCGGAAGTAGCGTGAATCAGGACGGATCAGGTGTCATGGAAACCGCGAAGAACAGAGGTCACCGCCGGTACCTCATGTGCGACTTTCTAAACCGTCTCTTCTTGATTTTTCTTTCCGTCTCTATCTTAACGGCCTGTTTTATGAATGTAACACGGGGTTTTAAAGCGGAGCGTTTTTTTCCTTTTGTCGTATGTGTTTGTTTTTTTATATGTTTTTTTAATATTCTTTCAGTGGTTCCTCTACTTGTTTGTGTAGGCAGCTTACAGAGAGCGTGGATACAGTGGTCTCTGATTGAATTGCACTAATTTGTTAACCAGACCAATTGAGCAGCTTTTGGTTTGAGGCCTATCCCTGAGGCCGTCCAGCGGTCTTATGGATAAGACCCGTCTATACATTTGAACTATATATATATATATATATACATACTATATATATACATACCACACCAGGCCAAAATGCTCCTAATTTCACTGCGAGCAGCTCGACCGCGGTTCACATTCCCTAAGCCTGAACAAATAGAACCCCCCCCCCCTCCCCCGGGCCCGTCTGTGGACTTTTAGAATCTTTGATCTCACGCCACCTCCTGAAACCTCAAAAGTCTTCCTTGGTGACGCCGTACCCTCCCTTTGTTTACAGATCACTCAAAACTAAATTCTATATATTGCTGCCTCCTACTAGCACTTATTGTTTCAGTGAATAATGATGCCACCGCTTTGACATGTTGGCGCATTGTTACCGTCACACTGTTTGTAAGAATTGTAACCTCAAAAATGTGTTGCCGGGATCATTTTCCTTATCAAGTTAATATAGTGTGAATGGAATCCATGAATTGCTGCGCTGAGACAATTGTCTATTTTATAATTCAAATGCTTTTCTGTTATTGACTTGAGTTCCCTTTTAAATATGACTTAAAGCTACACCAACATGTCAAAAGTTTATATTATTTTATTCGATCCCTTATAGGAATTTATAGATAATTTATATCCCACATGTTGCTGGCGAGATTAAGCAGGCTAAACCAAACTTTTGCAACTTGAAAGAAGAAATTAACTGTATATCTTAAACCAGTGAGCACTTTGCCTGTTAAAAAGCGAACAGAGACATGTTAATCATCAATGAAGTACCTTTCCTGAAGTTGTTTGGTGCTTCTGGACAACTAGGGGCTGTCAATGTTCTTGTGTCAGTGAGGATTTTGCACACTGTACGGGGGCCTGTTCCAGAAAGCTGAACATTCTAGGTCAATAGATGTTCAGAAGGAATCAATGGAAAACAATTGTGTGAATTGCAATGGTTTTTAAAGGTGTAATGTTTAGAATTTAGTGGAACATAGTGGAGAGAATACAGAAATGCAACCAACTTTGTCCGTTCTGGGCTATTGTAGAATTACAGTGGGATGGCAAGATGGCAGCTTCCGTTGAAGAGCCTCTCTCTATGTTCATACAGGGCTCATTCTAAAAATACTGTAACACAGTTCTTCTCATTGGTATGTTACACGAATGATAGTATTTCTGTCCAGTCCATGGTGCCACTACATTGTACACACTGCACTTTTAAACCCGGCCAGAGAATAGACACTTTTCACTATTCAGTCAAACCTATCTGGGTTTAAGTGAACACAAAACTGACGTTGCCCATTTGTGCTCAATCAAGTTCTCTTAAACTGCTTCCTTAAACAGGCCCATGAAGTTTAAATTGGGTTTAGATTAGTTAAGTTACTGCTACCTTTTTGTATTTATTTTACTTCACCATTTAGAGCCGTTTGTTTTTCTGCACAGCATTTCGGTGTTCATTTAGCAATACTGGATAGTTAATGCCTTAATGATGCTAGATATGAAGAAAAAAAATCAAGAGTCGAGAGGCTCACTCCCTTTTTTCCTGTTTTTACTTTGATATCGTCTTTTATACAGGGTCTGTGGTGGATTTAGTAACGATTAAGCACTCCTCCACACCCATTTCTAGTTGCTATAGGTGACCGTGATAAGAGTTGAACGATGTGAATAACTAGTGATAAAATGTCTTTTCATTTTGTATTGTAAGTATATCTTAAGATGATGCAATGTTATTTTTCTTGCTGTGTACCTTCGAGAGGTGAAAAAAGGTTTTCGACAAGCCACATTGCAGTCAGAGCAGATGTTTTTAGAGTCCATGCTGACTGACTGACACGGTGAAAGACTGCTGGTGTGAAGCTCACCAGTAGAGCTGTTAACATCTTTAATAACAGTGCAATGCCCATGTAGTTACTGAACTACACCAGGCTGACCTTTACTATTGTGTTTTGCCTCAGCCCACGTTTCTAAGCCCAAGCCAACGCTTTGACTATGATAAGCTTCCCCCCCCCCCCCCACAGTCCACTTCACAGTAAGGCACACCTGTCCAGCTCGTTTACCTTTGAAGGCTACCTTTCAGTACCTCAGACTTTTCCAGTCTTGTAACTCTTACAGCCCATTCCGATAGTTTTCCATTTTATCGTTCCAATATCAAGAGTAACCTCCCAAACATGTGATGTCTGTATTCCAGATGGTTGTTTTTTTACCTTGTCATCGGGAAACTTCAAGAAGCCTATCATTATGGAAGAAAATATTGTAGCAATGACTGAAGGAAAATGTTCATGTTGGTAACCCATGAGCCTACACGTGACATGACTTTGTGAATTTATGAGTTTTTACCAAGTAGCCTATGTTTTTTTACAAGTTGTTTCACGATTGAAGAAACATTTAAGATATGTACAAAAGCTTGACTTGAGTACTGCAAAGGATTTTTTTAAAGGGTTTCTTTCCCATGTTGCACTGGGGCATTTAGGCCCACTTGTATATGGTTGCTTGTTTTGTTTTCTGTTTGGTTTTCTTTCTTTTTCTGTTTTTTTCATTTAGTACTTTTATATGTTTTGGAGTACATGTTGTATACTATACTGTATGTTTGTGTCAAACACATCCATTCTTTAGGATTTTGAACTTGGGTAACCAATGTTATCAATGTTGTAGGCCTACTGTGTTTTCTTTTCTGTATTACAACAGTTCTTAACAGCTGGCATTGAATGATGTTAGACAAAGAAGGAGTTTCCATTGGCATTAGAATTGCATGAAATGTGATTTTAAACTCTCAAATGTATTGCTAAATACCAACTATAACTATGCATAGATTTTAAATGCATCGTTCCCTGAAAAGATCATAAAGCACTGAATTTTGAAAAGGACAAGCACGTTGTCATTAAACATTGTATTTATTGATCATTGATCAAAAGGAATTAGACGATATTCTGAGTAATTGCCCCATAGGCTGAATTATTTTGATATTTTTGTGTGTAAAATAAATATAAACAATGTATGAAGACTACTGTTTTTTTTGTTTTTTTTTATTGTAAAGGGAGACTAGTCAAGGAAGCCGTGATGATTAATTTCTATGGGGAAGAACTAAGGGGAGGTTATTGTTAACCTGTGAGCCAATAGTTGTCTTCCATGAGCTTAGTTTACTCTAATGCTTGGAGGCCATATTGCCTGTCCAAGTTGTCTGTGTTGGTGCTAGTACTCAAACTGTAGCCAAGACTCGGGGGGGATACAAACAGGCGTAAATCGGGTTTGATTCGACAGACGTCGTAAATCAAGTTTGATTCGAATAAGAGAATGAATGCGCTTCTAATTAATGCAGTGCGAAGAGGATGCACAGAAACCTTCAGACTGCACAGATTTCTGCCTGCTTCCTCTTTATTGGTAAGACGTGTTTATTTATGCTTTGAAGTTCTATTGCAAAAGTAGGCTACCGCAATAAAGTTGTTTTATTAAGAAGAGCTGTTACAGTAATGATCACTGAAGTGATGCTATTGTGTAAAGATGTGTTCAAAAGTCGAATGGAAGTATATTATGTTGAAGTTATTCACGCTACACTCAAATCTTTCTTCCTCGGTCAGCAGCCACGCCCATCAGTGCACCTGTGGGCGGGGCTCGCACTGTTGGCGCCTGGCCCGGGCCTACAGTTAAAGGTTGTTTCAGCGATTCTAGGCCGAAACGCAGTGACCACATTCATCTGATCTACAACCTTTAAGTCACAACTTAAAGGTTGTAGATCAGATGAATGTGGTCACTGCGTAAGTCACAACTTAAAGGTTGTAGGAGCGTTCATAGGCCGAAACCGTGTCTGTAGGTAGCCTATGCTCGTAAACATCGTATGATTGTAAACAAAAACAAATGGTATTAGTGAACAATCGGCAGAATCGCTGATACAACCTTTAAATCCCCGGGCTGGCTTTTAATTTTGCAGCGGACGCATTCCTGTTGTTGATCTTTGGACTGTGATGTGTGTATAGTAAATGTGTGTTTCTACGTAGATACCGAGATGCCACCAGTCGACGGAACCTGTGGTAGCTGCAAGAATACCCTGCCGGGTAAAAGTATCGGCTGGAAAACGCATTTCATGGTGTGCATGTGGACACAGCAACAGGCAGGTGAGTGTCAAGAACTGTTGCAAAATACCCCGGATTAAACCTACTTTGTTGTGTAGGGCAGTGATTCTCAACTGGTGGGTCGCGACCCAAAAGTGGGTCGCAGGGCCGTTTTGAATGAGTCGCAGGTGCTGCACTTTTCTCTGCAAATTTATTTGGCTGTACAAATTTGGATGTTAAAATGTATCAGCACTTTTCTATGCAAATTAATTTGGATGTTAAAATTTGGATGTTAAAATATGTTCACGAATTTGGGCCGCGACTTCATGTCTAAGGCAGAAGGTGGGTCTTCAGGCTAGACCAGTTGAGAAACACTGGTGTAGGGTACCGCATTTATAGGATCCCTTAAAACGTAGTGCCCTGGCAACTTGTTGAGATGGCCACAACACCGTTTCAGTTACTAACGTTTTATTTTTTATATATATATTTAATTTATTGTGTGTGTGGGGGCTGTATTAGATTATTTATACATAATTTGCTGAACATTTTCTTTTATAATGCATCCATTACAAATATTGTGTCTGTTTCATTGTTGATAGCCCTTCTGCGATGGCGCGCACAAGACCAAAGCACCAAGCATCTCTCCAGTGCGCTTCACCCCAGATAAAGACGGACACCTCCTACTATGTGCCTGTAAACAAACTAAGAACCAGCCGTACTGCGATGGGACTCATTTTAAAGTTTTATTCCAGGATGTGGTCAAGTCTGTGAAGAAAATATTTAAATCATAAAGAATACAGGACACATTTTCATTTTCTCGAATGGCCTTTGAATGTTGTATACTTTTCACAATAGTCATAATGTTGGCGTTTGTTTTTATACACATACAAATTAATTATGAATAAAGTCCTCTTTGCAGACCCGCCCTCCTTGCAGACCCGTGACGTGTGTTCCGGAAGTGACGTCTGTTTGTGTGCAGCTGATGCATGGACCGCGAGTTTTTGTGTAATTCTGATGCGTTTATTGAGCAGAAGTCAGAACTACGGTCGTGTCGTACGGGTTGAATATTCTAGCTCCCATAGGTCACCAGAACACCGAAAACATGAATATACTGCGGTCCAAAGTAGACATAACATTGTTTAGATCAACCTTGATGACGTCTATGTCATGTTCAAAGGTACGTTGTATTTAAATATATATAAGCAAAACAGATGTTAGTTAACTTTCTAACAAATGCCGTTACTGAATGTTCTAATGTCTTCAAACAGGTCATGGTCTCCACACTTCCTACAGGAGCAGTCATTGCCTCCAAAACGCCTTTCAAAGTGGAGCTAATTGGTGGAAAGCGTTATTCCTGGTGCACCTGTGGACACAGCAAGAAACAGGTAGGGAAGCCTGACGCAAGAGTCGTGTCGCATTTGTCCTCTGCGGTTCTGTCGTCTTCTGAACCTTTTCCCCCCTCAACTGCAGCCTTTCTGCGATGGTTCCCACAGGACAAAAGCCCAAGGCCTGACTCCACTCCGATTTGTGGTTGAAAAAGACTCCACAAAGTGGTTGTGTGGTTGCAAGCACACTAATAATCCACCTTTCTGTGATGGCACTCATAACATGGAATTCGTCGCATCTGCCACATTGGCTGTGGAAATTGATTGAAAGAGCTGAGCCGACTCCACTCCTCAACTAACACTACGATGGAAGCGGGCTTGTTAATTGCTTAAACCCATATATCCACTTGGATATCCACTCATTTCCAGGCACTTGGAAACGACATGAAATGCTCATTGAACAAAATGTTACTTGTTAAAATAATATGTATGCACTTTAAATGTATACTGTCATAGCGGTGTTGTCATAAGTAAACAATGTCAGGAATCTGTTCACTTGCATTTAAGCTTTCCCTCATATTTATCAGTAGATATATTTTTTGATTAAAATGTATTACACTGAAATATTTATACGTTTGTAAATTATTCAGCATCTTTAAGACTAACATTTGTCTCACCACTCAAAACTAGTATGTGAGCTTAACTCGAACATTAAAGGCATCTTTAATGAATGCAAACGATTGATTAATAATTGGTACCTGATGCATTTAGATGACAAAACCCTACAAAGTTGACAAACAGGGTAAGTAAACATTTTATTGACCTAAAACATGCACATGTCTGGATAAAAAACAGGTGGGTTCTAAGGAAACAATGAATGGGCATAGATGTAAATACCACAGTGTTTAATATTTCATTTGCTTCAACTTCTTTTTCCAAAACATTTTAACAATGACTTCGGCAAATACCGTGGTAGTGCTTTGGAGTACAAGATAATGTTCAGTTAACAGATCAGTTATTGGGTTACATGGACTGATTCAGAGATTGACCAAGTACATCTTGTAATGTGATGTTTTAAGCTGTTGTGGGGTCTATGGTACCAACTGAGTGGCCGTTTGGGGCCACTCTCTTATACAGTAGAAACGGGACTTGGAAATGCAATATTTGACCGGGGGATTTGTGCCGCAATGCCAATGAAGCATTTTGTCTTCACATCTTCGCCAAATCCGATGAACACTGATGAACCGTGGGAAACGAACAGACCTACATCATATACAATACAAAACAATTATGTTGTATAAAAGATAGTTTATACATATTTATACACACATGCTTACATTCTATACATACTGTACAGTTTGTATGTGTGCATTGTTCTACACTAACACACATAACCACACGCACACATACAAGAGTCTATTTGGCTGCACTTTTCAGTCTTGAGAGATGGACAGTCCTTTTTACCAAGTCTTAGGGAAAGCAGTCTTCAATCCTCCTCTTTAGTAGTAAGCAAACTGAAGACGGAACACGGTCCTCTGCTACTGTATACAAACACGCACGCGTGCTTTAGGTGGGCGGCGGCAAACTGCTTTTGTCCCCGCCCCTCGCCTCCTTCCCGGCCGCGGTTCCGTTCACTGTCACTTTGCGGGCGGTGCCGCTTGCCTTGGAGGCGAGGGAGTGGCGCTGGCCGTTGTTGCTGGTCACCGTGGTGCCATTGGGGCTCTGGGCGGTGGCGGCGGCGGTGATGGTGGCGGGGGACGGGTTGTGGGAGCCTGCTGGGCTGGGGGCAGACGAGGCCCTGGACGGCTGGGCCGCGGCAGGGCTGTGGACCTTGTCGCTCTGGGAGTCGCTCTCCGAGGTGGGGCTGGTGTTGACGCCGTCGGAGTGGCCCTGGGCGGCCGACTGGGACGCCCGCCGGCGTTTCCGGGTGGGCTTGACGAGGTACTGCAGGGGGATGGGGCCGGTCTGCAGGAAGGGAGCAGGTCACCATGAGGTCAGCCTGGTGCTAGCAGGGTGCTTATTCAGGGTGTATTTGTATCGAATCGTTTTATAAAGTGTAATTGAATAAAAGTAGTTTGGGGGACTGTATTGCAAACAATGGCATTTAAAATATATAAAAGGGGATTGGTTAATGAAAGGATTAGTGAACGATAAAATGAGTTGTGGGGTCAAAAAGGTGATGATGTGAATACTGAACACAAAATTACCGGACACAAAATCTTTCATAGTAGATGGATATATTCTGTGTAATTATGAATACAAATCAGGTTACCAGCCTCTTCTACCTGCATTTGCAACTTTAATTATTAAAGTTAAAGTTGCATTTGCAGTTTTAACTTAAGACCTATCATCGCAAAGACTCATTAAACGACCATGGTAAATCATAACCATGGTCACTCACTCGTCTCCACTCGTAGAAGTAGGCAATGTCCATTAGCGTGTAATAATCCTTCAAAGGCTCATCCCCATACAAAACCTCCACCTGCAGAAGAGAACAAAACAACCACATTAAACCCAGTGGACAGCAAACTTCTCCATTGCCATGACCTGCCTTGAGAGAATTCATGTCATTAAGGAGCAGGGTGGGGGAGGGAATCCTGCGGTAGGATCCATACAGGGTAGACTGTTGACATGTGGGATTCAACCCAGAACGGTGAGGCTTGTAGTCAATTGCCCCATCCGCTATGGTATCCTCATCCCCGCCCGTATTTGGATTTGCAATTCCCTAAATCAAAGCTTATATCCTTTGCTAAGCTTTGCATTTGAAAGCAATTGGCTAGGTTTTGGGCCTGTATAGCCTACCCGATAACTGCTTGGAATGTCCATCTTGCTCCGGAGGAACTTTGCTAAGTGCATGACTGACATCGCTGCTGGGCACTGTAGAAAACGCTTGCCGTTGGTCTAGAATGGGTAAAAAGAGAGAACAATAACAGTGCATTAGAAACAATATTACTGTTTTTTTGGCAAATCCACTTCCTTTATAACAGGATTAGAAGGTCTTACCTTGTCCCCGTCTGTTTCCGAACGCGGCCTATCGACATTTCTGTAAATCAAAGTAATTGTGTATTTACCAACTCATTGAACAAATTCTCTAGTGATGAAAATACGGACGGAGAGCTTGTCCAACATATGGAACCTCTAATCAAGAATGATCATTTCTCAATTCCTTCAGCACTGTCATTTACATGCACACTGAAATGTATGACAGTGCTCCTAGTCATGCCTTGACAGTCGCATTGGTGTGCAATTATAGGTTTGACGTATTGCTTAAGGACAACAACTGTTGAAGTAAATCAAAGGTCCCCTTTAAATGCACTAACAAGGAATGGAGAGATACAGAGGGAGGTTAGAAACTGTACACAGGTGGGGCGGCAGAAACCGACTCCTGGATGACCCTGAGATCCTCCCATCTCCAGCCGGAGTGGGCCATCTACCAATGCCAGACGACAATACCCAAAAAGGGTATTGCTGGTTAAGGGGCCATTTCATAAAAACTGTGACCTCTCCTTGGGGTGTGCCATTCTTCCCTTCTCGGGGAGCAGTCCGACGTCAGACGGAACCCTCTCAGAGAATGACAGCGCTGTAGAATAGCATCGGGTGCATCGGGCCTTATTATAATAATCCATATAACATAGAATTGTGAACAGAATAAATACTCGGACTCAAGCCATTGTGGCTTGCCGTTTCTTTTCCATCCGGAACAGAGGCCTTCACTTGGTTCCTCCTAATTTAACAACACAACCTAATGCCAAGGCCACTGAGGGATTCAAACATGCAAGCCCGCAGCTGCTGGATCTGATCCAACTATTTAACCTGATTTGAAATGTGTCTTGTATCATGTCGACCATGAGCAGGTAGGGCTTAGACCGCTACCCAACACGTCTTCAGGTATGTAGGTAGGTATTCACATCTAGGAGTTCCATAGCCTTACCAAGAGGCGATCCTGCTTCCACCTTTTTTCCTTATGGTAGATCTTGCCTCGTTTATGGAATACAATTGTTGGACTCACTTGTTCCTCTCATAGAACTGTATGGAGAGGCTGATAATTTCATCTTCTGCTATGTTGAACGTCTCCACCACCTCTCCTGGCTCCAGCACCCGGTTTTCTGCATAAAAGTCCCGCCTCCTTTTCATCTCATCTGAAGTCCAGACACACAAAGAACCCGTCAGCAGTCGCTCGTTAACTCAGCGAGGCAACATCAGACCCGAGCCAAGCATGCATATTGGACACACAGTAAGAGATACACTTGATGCGTTATGGCAGTACTTAAAGTTGTTCACCTTTAAATAACCCAGGAACCAGTTTGTAGACGATGTCTTGTAGTGTTTTGTCCGCTCTGTGAAAAAGGTCATGTTTGGAGTCACTACAGTAGTCGAGACATTACTTGCATGAAGTAGTAATCGGCATGTTGAAATCGTTCAGCTTACCTTATGCTTAGCTGTGGGCATGTTTTGTGTACTTGGACGTCACATCGAGGGCAGAACTTATTGGTTTCCAGAAAGGTAACAATGCACGTTTTACAAACTGGGGGGAAATGTAATAACAGGGAGAAATTAAAAAGTATTTAAAAAGACACACATGGTTGCATTATATGCATTTATAAAAGTATTTAGTTGAGGTCCAGCATAAAAGTCTGACAAATGAGAATGCATATTGCCTTAATACAGCTTCATAAATACAGATGTGATAGTGAACTCGCTATTGATGCTCTGTTTACCAAATGTGACACGTGTTTATACGCCTCATATTAAAGGGTAAATAGGCTAATACAAACAAAACAAATAAAGTGCATATCAAAACGTACATGAGTGCAGACACTCCACAATGGTCGTGGCATCGATGAAATAACCAGCACACAGTGGGCAAGTTAGGTGTGGATTGAGATCTGTGATTTTAACACAGTCTGCTTGCATTTTATCCATCTGTACAGATCTGCGAAGGAAAAAAAAGTACAATGACTAGAATATAAAACATTCCAAAATCGTATGATCCTATAGGTTAACTAGGTCTGTTTAACTTAACATGGTGTGATCAATAATTGTCTCCAAATGACCCACTGTGGTCTGCTGCACGTCCTTGGAACAACAATGCTGATTGTCCACAACAATGGTTGGATGACCAAAATATTGACAGAAAATATTCAGAACTGTTTGGATATTGCAATGTATATTTCGGCTCCATTTGGACAGATTGAGGGGTCTCGGTCTGTGCAGCTGCCCCTGTGTGGCCCCTCATCCCGGGCATCACTACTACTTCAGGCGGCGGAGCAACAAAGAGCCTTTACATTTCGCCAGCGCATTTCATTGCAATCGGGGACCAAACAAAATGTATGCGGATCAATTATTTCTCTTAGATGGGGAAAGCCCAAAAAATATTCGCACTGATACACAAAGCAGCCATCTTAAATCCACTGACAGTGTTGTATCAGGAGCGAACAAGAGAGGTTCAAAATGTGACACCGTGCACTCCCTGTGTGTATCTCAGCAACGCCGTGCATAGCGTTCAATAAATAACCGTCAACGAGGATTCATACGTACCAGATGAGACATATAAGTGAACAATTCCTCCCCGCAAGAATCCAGGTAAATAATTTGGACTTGGTTAGAATTTGCAGCAGCGCCAGAAAATGGCTTTTTTCAGCACCGCCAGAGGACCGCCCATTTTGGATCACGTGACTTTATTTTGTCGCCTTTTGCGAGGGCCATGCAGGCTCCACATCCATCCAGACTGCACGGTGTACTTTGGGCTTTTGTCAACTAATACAGTTGCTATGAAGGGAAGCCCATTCCCGCCAGTAACAAAAAAAATCACGATCGTAAGTCATAATTATTAGATTAAAAAGTCGAAATGATTTTTTGTTTTTACTGGCGGGAATTGGCTTCCATACCATACGCAGTACTCGAATTGTACAATGTCAGCCTATTCCCAAAAGCTTAATGTTGAAATAGTGGTCATATTTCAATAATAATACATTACTGGTCATTTAAAAAATATGGGATGGGAAGGCGGATGGGCGTTTTAGAAGGGGGATGATTTGGACCATCTTTATTTCAAAGGGGGGTGGCCAGCCCCCCTCAACTCGAGTGCTACTTGCGTCTTGTTGATGACATGATAGACATGCATGTGTCACGGCAGTTATTGTGATATTTCTCCTGGTGGTATTTTCTGTGTGGGAAATTATTTTTGTTTTGCTGCTGCGGCTTGCTGTTTACTTTGTTTACAACACCTACATACATTAATACAAGTTATAACAAAAAATAAAAGTTACCATCAAATTACCATTCAATAGTGGTTTATTCTTCTGGAACGTCGATTCATTTCTTGCTTTTTTGTAATTACTCCTTTGCTATATTTGCTTGTCAGTGATGCTTGGAGTAGTTGCTAGTTGTTATATAGATGTGTAGCAAGCTAAAGGAACACTGTCTGTTGGATTCTATCTTTCTAAATATTCAAGTGTTCACTAAAATGCACTTTTATGATCAACACAGGAATGCCCTTTAATAAAAAAATAAAAAAGAAGGCAGCTCTTGCTGGCCGATTCGACGCCCCCCAACGCAGACCAGCGTCTAGTCGAGCTGTGGGGGTGTAGTTTCACTTACAGCCTTTTGGGGGTGCCATTTACTTTGAATTGCAATCACGGGCGCCATCTTGGGGAGACCCCCAAAAACGCCAGTGACAACAATCTCAGGGCGCATCATTATGGGATTACTCACTTCTAACAAATAGGGGCTCGGGTGATTTAAGCGTGCAGTAGTCAGCCACCGCCTGGAGGGAGGAGGGTGTTCAGTGAGTCCTCCGCGCCGCCCCTGTGAGCCCCAGTCCCCGGGTCGTGGTGGCCGGATGGCCGGCTAGCCGTCACAGCCAGCGGGTCTGTGCGCCGCTCTCCGGATTCAACCGTGGCCTGCTCTGGAGGAAGGGTGGTGACGGCGCAAAATGCAATATCGTCGATCCGTCAAGAGATATTATCTGATTGAAGACACTTCGCGTTGGACAACGAGCATGACGCACTTTTAATTGTTTACGCGCTTATCTTTAAAAAAAGTAAATCAAGTGTCTCCATGCTATCGGGCTAGCTTGAGCCTCGCGTCGCCTCATTAGCAGCCACAGACATGTCATCCAACTGTACCAACGTTGCGCCTGTGAGCGCTAGCAAAACCAAGACGAAAAAGAAGCATTTTATAGGACAAAAAGTGAAACTGTTCCGCGCCAGTGAGCCTATCCTCAGCGTGTTCATGTGGGGTGTCAACCATACGGTAAACCGTTTAATTGTTCGTTCGGATGTGACTTGTGTCTCGTTGCCTGCTGTTTTGATTTAGCATGGACTGCTAGTCTGCTGTTTTGATTTAGCATAGTCTCCTAGTCTGCTGTTTTGATTTAGCATAGTCTCCTAGTCTGCTGTTTTGATTTAGCATAGGCTAGTCTGCTGCTGGTCAGCTGCCTTGATCCATCAGTTCCACTTTGCTGCTGCACATCTCCTGTGTCCATGACCAGGATGTGTTCCAATTTCTGGCTAGGCTGCGTTCAGAGAGGTCCGCTGAATTCAGATCTCCTTTTAACCTATAGATCACTGGCTGGCTGGTCGTGATTGTATGTATATTCAACATGTTTTAGAGCAGTGGTTCTCGACCTTTTTCTACCAGTGTACCCCCTCTAAGATATGTTAGATTACCTCCTTCAATGGTTAAAAAAATAAATAGAAAAAGGATAATTAACATAAAAAATGTATGTGCTTCCTACTGGCAGTGTAAACATGAACATTACAAGGGTGCAAACACTCACAATTTAGTGGGAATTACTGTATTATGGATTATCTTAGAATGTTTTATAACTAATACTTTAAAGCGTTTTTAGACACATTTTTTTAAATGTTATTAATGTTCTGAGTACCCCCTGCAGTTCTTCAAAATACCCCTAGGGGTACGCGTACCCCCATTCGAGAACCACTGTTTTAGAGGATATAAAGCTAAACCCTCGACTCTGTGTGCTGAATGGTATTCCTCAGCAAAGAATGCACCGCCTCATAAATCATCAGTGTGTATCAACACGTCAGTCCGCCTCCGTGTCCCTGCGTTGCCATGTCCTGAGCTGTGTTGTCGTCTGCGTGCCGGGAGGGGGTTGACAGACGGAGCGTGAAGTTAGAAGGCCAAGTAGCCCCTCAACTGCAGATCTTTTTAAACTCCGTCGTCACCAGACGGAATTAAGGCGGCCCAATGGTTCAGTTTAGTATTGCATGCGTCCAATGCGATTCAGGGGACACACGGCATCCTATAAATAGAACCAAAAACATTGCATTCATTTTGAGTTGGGCTTAAGGGCTATGAAAAGCAGAGGTGAAGGTCATGCTGATGGTCCTGTTCTGCGCCCAATGGCTTGGGCTGTTGGTTTTATTTTGTCTTGATCCACTTTCCAGAAATGCAACTAATCCACCAAGTGCCTCGTACAGAAATACATTCTTTGAACTACCATTTGATAAATACATTGCACATCCATTATATGCTCGATCCATGACAAATGTACAGTCAGAAATTAGATATTTGTTTCAGCATTCATGCTTGCATGTAAACATTTATCACAGGCGAACACAATCAAAGACAACGATGAAATGACAAAACAAAGCCTGGTCCCTTTACATAGGCAGGTGCATCTTTTGCAGCTTTGCGTGACTATCCTTAAGATACTATCTAATGCAGGTGTCTAGTGTAAAGATACTATGGCATCTGTAACACTATTGGATCAAATTGTGTGTTACACAGTATCTCACTGTGCCAGGGGCTTTTCTTTCACTGTCTACAGAGTCCCCTTTTATTTTCAGGTTTGCATTGGTTCATGAAGTACTGTCAATCATTATCCATCCTGCCTGTGCTTGGTTGTTTACTCAAACGAGAGCTTGTTGACGTGCAGAATCAGAGTTCTGGGTATTTGGAACTGTCAGTCGTCAAACCTGAACGATTCAGGCTCCTAATTTACTTTAAGCGGGTCTTTCTGGCCTGAACATCCTCCATTGTCTAACTTTGTCAATGGAATTTGTTTTTGTTTTCATTTTTGCTTTTTTAAAATCAGTTTCTTCACAAGCAGTCTTGTGCCTGCATTATGGTGTTTTGGCCATGCAATTGTAGTGCATCATATAAATCAGCCTTCTGGGAACAATTCTCCCCTCCTATCAGTAATGTCTCTAACCAAACGTATTATTTTTCCCTTGGATGCTTTTTAGCATTCTGTCTTCAGCATCTGTTCTGATGTGTGTCTCTCTTCCACCTCTTGTAGATCAACGAGTTAAGTAATGTGCCTGTACCAGTAATGTTGATGCCAGATGACTTTAAAGCCTACAGCAAGATCAAAGTGGACAACCACCTATTTAACAAGTAGGTACATCGGCCACTAGTGTCTACTAATAAAGATTGCTGCTATTCTTAGACTCACAACAGCTTACCCAGCTCATGCGAACACCATAAGTATCCACCACCAATGTATTTTAGTAGTTCTTGTTTTTTTACGTAACGGGGTTATTGTTGGTTGCTAGGCTGGTTACAACCTCTTGTTTAAATGTGTAAATCAAAAAGCACCATACAGAATGCCAAACTGGATCTGTGACTGTAATATTTAAAATAGGCTAGGCCTTGCTACACAGGGATTCCCACCCTTGTAACTGGGCAGCTTTGCAATGCAAATAACCCATCTAGTGAAAGTGCAGTACACGGACCACGCTGTGTTTGTTAAAGGAAGAGTACGTTCAGAAAGTTTGTACTCATTTTTAAAAGACCATTTGTTGACTTTGTCAGTAAACTTTTGACAGCTAGATAGCTGATATACCTAAAATAACATTGCTTGAATACACCTACAGCTTTGCTTGTTAACCTAAGTTGCTTCCTTGATGAATTACATTGAACAAATAGGATGCCCCGATAAAAACCTATAGCCACATTACCTGAATGAAGAGAAATATGTGTTGATAACAACAAAACGTTTTCTTTGAGATCTAAACATTAAGTTTACTATACTTGGATCTGTAAGAGGATCTGTCAAAGTCAAGTGACAATTTCAATAAAGAGTTGAACCTCAAATTCATAGAACACCCGTTGCTGGCCTCCAAAAATACGTATGATGTCAACATTTCTTCTTCAGTCCTCTTTAAAAGAGGCTCAAAGTAGATGCAGATACCACTCCTATATTTTATCCTTGGAAACAACTGAAGATTTACCACTATATTGACATTCCCCTACAGTCTCCGCCACAACTAATCCAAAGCTATCTTTTTGTAATCAAGATGGCTTGTCACAAATCAACAAGTGAGTCATATTGTTGCACCATGGTGCAGATGGACCTGTCATCAGACACACTGCTCTACCTCATACACGAAGTTGGCCTAATCAAAAGTCACACCAGCCATATCGCCACTCAATAATGCATGCAAGGGCCGTCAGATATAAGCACCATGGTCCACTCCTGGAGGCAGTCAGAGGGATGTGGTTCTGTTGCGTAAAAGCAGGAAGTGTCCATTTTATGCTAATGTAGTGTGACAAAGCAAGGCCGATGAATGGCATAGACCATTGTCGCATAGATTAAAGGCAATATTAAAAAACACTGTGCAAGGTCCATAAAATGGTCCGTGTGTGCTGCTGAGACCGTGCAGCTGTCAGGCCAATCTTCCCCTCTCTTTCCTTGTGCCAGTTGGCGCATCAGTAGTTGGCTCATATGGTTCAGTTTATTTGGCTATATTCTTAATTAGGCAAACATTTAATAAGGAAAGGTACATACAATGGTAAACTAATTGAGGTAATAATGTATATTTGTAGGCCTTTCCCTCTGAATCCAAAACACATCATGAATGAATTCAGTCTAAAACGGATATGTGAATTATATAGTAGTAAACCGCATGATTCGCCTACGAATACATATTGCAATGGCAATGGATCTAGAAAATAAATAATCTAGCATTGTTGCTACATTGTTGCTACATTGTTGTGACACTGTTGTGACACTTCTCAACTAACCTGGGCACCACTGTGACCTTTCCCTCCCGGCCTGCCAGAGAAAACCTGCCCAGCCGCTTTAAGTTCAAAGAGTATTGCCCCATGGTGTTCCGAAACCTCCGAGAGCGGTTCTGCATCGACGACCAGGACTACCAGGTCAGACCAATCCCAGCAGTCCTTGTTTGCAATTATGTCTTATTTTTGTTCTCTGTTGATGTAACAGTTTATTGAACGTTTATTTTAAAGTCTATTGTCTGCTGTGATCTGTCACTATTTCTCCATGATGAGGCTCGGACGGACTGTAATCTGTGTGTTGTTTGCGGTGCGTCAGAACTCCCTGACGAGAAGCGCCCCGCTCAACAGTGACTCCCAGGGCCGGTTCGGGAACCGCTTCCTGTCCAGCTACGACCACCGATTCGTCATCAAGACCGTGTCCAGTGAGGACATCGCCGAGATGCACAACATACTGAAGAAGTACCACCAGGTGAAGGCTCTGCTCTGTGCCCTCTCCCCATGTTGGGCTGTTTAACAACAGCATTGGTACATGTCTTTTTGCTAAACTGACTGAACTCTTGACACTTTTATTGTATATTTAACAGCGTGGAAAGGTACTGAAATGGTTTATTACTCAAAATGCATGCAGAAAATGCACGCTAGATGTATTCTTTACGTGTCTGCCAAATTGCTGAATAAGACTTTGTGAGGCAGAATGTTTGTGCATTCAAGACCAGACCAGATCCTAAACAGGCCAATAACGAATGTGGGAACGAAAGGCAGATACCCATTGAGCCGTGCGTTTCTCACGCTCTCCCCTCGGGTTAAGAGCCTTATTGTCCGTAAACGCATCATCGGTGCCTACCCTGCAGAGGATTAACGACCGCTTGTGTGTCCCAGTTCATAGTGGAGTGTCACGGCAACACGTTGCTGCCACAGTTCCTGGGCATGTACCGACTGACGGTGGACGGCGTGGAGACCTACATGGTGGTCACCCGGAATGTATTCAGCCACCGCCTCACAGTGCACCGCAAGTACGACCTCAAGGTGGGCTTACAGGAGTCTGTGCAGGGGGTTGGTCAAGGCAGCCTAAAACGTGAACCGAAAAATGGATGAAATCTTCTTTTTTTAAATTTGACAGCAGAAATATGCCGTTTCCTTTTCTCTCGCAAAGCCTTCATGTGAAAGCTGCTGGATGCATTCTAAATTTAGCGGTTGCCATAGCAGAACAATAAATGTGTTCAGACTGTGTTCGTAATATCGCTATGATTGACTATTTGTTATGTAGTTAGCAGTAGGTTAATTAGCGGAAAGCTGCACTGCATGGTACAGTAACGTAGCACAGGAGGATATTTCAATTTTTCCTCCAACTCTTAGAAAGTGTCGGAGGAAGTAATAAAATAAGACTTCTTGAAAAGTCAAATCTCAAAAGTCTTGTGATATGCAGAAACCCCCATTTCTACCCCCCTCAACGCCAAGTGGTTTTGTGTTTGTGATTAATTGTAACCTAGCTTCCGCCTTATTAGTGACCAAAAAAGCCATCCTTAATTTGCCTGTCGGTGTCCTTGTGAATAACACTTTCTAAAAATAAGAGCCTGCTGTACAACAGAGGAGAGAATTATAGTGTTTGTTCCCCTATACTCACTTTAAATGGGCTGTCTGTGATATCTCTCCCATATTCAGGGTTCTACTGTCTCCAGGGAAGCCAGCGATAAAGAGAAGGTGTGTATATACATGTTAATACTAGATGACCAAAATAAGTGCACATTGTTTTGGACCACAGTGTTTTACTCGCACAGGCATTTATGTTGTAACATTTCTTCATGCCATACAATTAATGTCCAACTATTTCTCTTCTATTTTAGGCTGTGTGTGTGTAGCATGCATATTAGATGAAAGATGCATTCAATATAATCCATCAGACATTCTGCCTGGTCATAATCATCGCAGATTTTTGACCCATTTTTGGTGCTTCCAGGCCAAGGAACTGCCGACCTTCAAGGATAACGATTTTCTGAACGAGGGGCACAAGTTACAAATAGGAGACGACAACAAAAAGTACTTCTTGGAAAAACTAAAGCATGACGTTGAGGTAGGAAGACATTTCATTGCAATTTCCCCGCTGACCTCTCAACTTCAGCTTGAGTTGAATACAGTGATCTTGTATATTGTGTTTCACTCTATTGAGGCTTTGGGTTAGCTCTGCATGGCAGCAGCCTGTCTTGTGTGGCACTGATTTGGCTCCTTCCGTTTTGTTGTGTTTTTAAACCGGCAGTTCCTGGCCACCCTGAAGATCATGGACTACAGCCTGCTGGTGGGCATGCACGACGTGGAGCGGGCCGAGCAGGAGGAGATGGAGGTGGAGGGCGCCGGCGACGAGGAGGAGTACGACGACGGGATGGGCGGGGGAGCACTCCCGGGTTCCTTCGGGACCCCCCCGGACAGTCCCGGGAATCCGCTGAACTTCGGGGGATTCTTCGGCCCCGGGGAGTTCGACCCGTCCGTGGACGTCTACGCAATCAAGAGCCACGACGGTAACCCCTGTCACGCTAGCCGTTGCGTTCCGTTCAGGCTACCTTGACTAGCCGCTGCGTGTAGCAGTTGTTGATAAGGGAGTATGTTTCTTGTCGCTCTTCAACCGAAACCCCAGTGGACTATTTTCCCAGCGGTGCCATTATAGGCCCAACAAGGTGTTGGCCGTGTCGCTGATTATGGGCCTGCTATGTTCCCCGCCATGGGTAGAGGTCTAGACTAGTGACGATTAGTCTGCTAACCGTGTCTACTAGCCCGGTACATAAAGGGAGCAGAACCCTTATTAGTGGGTTTGTTCCATGACACTTCTGTGATGAGCATCTATCGCGTGCCGTACAGCCAGTGAGCTCATATTGACATCTGGTCAGCGTTGTTTTTATGGTTCTCCGTACACCTGGACCTGCCACTCACAGACACAAACATACACGCACACGGTAACGGAGAGTGACTTGCTGATTGAATGGTTCAGTTGCAACAAAATGTGTCCCATGGCCAAAAAAAGGCCATTATGTAATATTTGTAATACCATAAAGCTGTACTTGGCAAATTGTATCCTCATCATTATGTTTCCTGTGCTGTGTGATTCTCAGCAAAAGGTAAACGGCCTGACTCTGTGCGTTTCACTTTTCAGCTGCTGTGAAGAAAGAGGTGTACTTCATGGCCATCATCGACATTCTCACGCATTATGATGCAAAGAAAAAAGCTGCACACGCTGCCAAAACTGTGAAACATGGGGTGAGCATTAGCATTTCCTGCACGATCCTCAAAATAGTCCATTTTTATTTAATTCAAAATGTGTGTGTGTGTGTGTGTGTGTGTGTGTGTGTGTGTGTGTGTGTGTGTGTGTGTGTGTGTGTGTGTGTGTGT
>JAOPJJ010000102.1:12832307-12848429 GCA_027122795.1 Enchelyopus cimbrius | reverse complement strand
GTCCTCTCTGGGACGACGTTGTGTTGCCTTGGTTACCGCTCGCAGACCACCTGAGTGTGTCTCTATGGAGGAAGACCGCTCCACTCCTTCGTCCCTCACCCCCCCACCCCCCACGCCAGCACGGGAACTGTGTCACTAATGCCTTGAATGAGTGTCCGCTTCTGCATTAAGCGTCTCGTTAGTTCCCTGTTCAGTTTCCATTCATGTCGTAGTATTTCTTGCACATATGAAAACAGACGTGTGTACACACATACAACAGATGCAGAATAGCCATATCGCATGACAACTGTTAAAACTATAGCCAACAGGCTTTCCTAAACAAGGACAAAATAGCAACAAATTCGAAACAAAGCAGGTGACTTATGGACATATAATGGTTTTACGTAAATGAATGCAATATAAAAAAAAAAATGCATGGCTGATATGTACATGACTCCACCAGTAAGCTAAAACAATGACCTTAGCATCTGCGTGTAATGACTAAAACAAATACCTAGGTGTTTTAATGTTACGTTGCCATATTGTTTTTGAATATTTCAGAAATTTAAATGTGAGCTCAGAGGTTGGTCGATGAAAAAAGAAAATGATCTAGAAAAATGGGGAATTCTACATCAAATACTTGTTTTATTACCATAAGAATCATTTTTATATCTTGTTTACATTAATGTAGCAATTTTGTGTTTGTATACAGTATTGTTTTGTTACCAGACATTAGAAAAGGTTACTTGAAACTGATTCATTGCATATTAAAGGGAGTTTTAACTTGTTTGCATTCAGTTCTTCTTGGACCATGACTTTGGTGTTCAAGTACCTTTCGTCCAGTCACGGTTTAGAATGTCACTTTTATGTCCACTGCTACATTTTGTAGGATAATACTGGCCAAACTCGTGCACATATTGCTGACTAGCTCTATAGGCAAGGACTCAGGGCCTGCAAAAATCAAACAATACACCTATCACCTATCTTTACATTACATCCGATTTCACCCTTAGTTTGGGTGCCAAACTGAGATGTATTGATTCAGGTGGAATTGTTGCATAAGAGTGCATCTATTTATATTTATTGTAGAGCCCTTTAGTGTGCTACAAAGAAACACCGATCAGAATTGATTGTTGGCCCGAAGGTCTTTTATTGAATAACAAAACATGAAGCATCGGATATTTTATACAAATCGAATGTGAGGTTTGAGGCTGCAGATCAGAAGCACCCTAGTCCATTCTGGCCTTCAGGGTGCGTGTTGTAATCTTGTCCTTCTCACTGAGGAAGAAAAAAAGCATATTTAAATTGCATGATCTGGGTGTAACCTGTAACAACCACTGCACATTGTCTGGAATGACCAACTTACATGACTTGTACAACCACCCCCATGCCAGACACTGCATCTCTGTCAACTGCGTTCAGCATGGCCTGGGAGATGGTCTCAAACAGGTCTTCTGGCTCCTGCACATATTAAGATATGGTTCCCCAATCAATTATCCCAATCTAACAATCTGCTAGTCAAGAGTTTTCACCAACAGTGGTGAAGAGGCTTAGTATTGGGAAATGCATGTAATCCAATTGAAACTCTAATTGCGATCTTTCAAATTCCTTTTGAATCAGGAGGGAATGGAAAATATTTCAGCTCAGACCCTATGTGGCAACATTTCCAGAAGAGCTTAAACGTTTATAAATTGTATTCTTTATGTTTATCTGATCCCTTATGGCAGTTGTTAATAACACAAAGCAAGACGACATGATGATTCTTCATGACTGAAGGGTTACCCTATTATTAACTTTTAGAAAAGCCATACAGGGCCTTTGATAGAGAATTCTATAAGACACCAAACTTACCATGTCTGGCTCCCACAGAGATTCGCACATGCCGTACATCTGCTCGGAGCAAGTTCCGCTCACAACAAAGTCCTCTGTCACCATGGGGCAGCCAATCAGATCCAATGAGCAGATGAATGGTTCATATGTCTTGGGGTCCAAGCCTGCGATCACCGGCTCAATATAGTATGGCCCAAACCTAATGAAAGGAACATTCAGGTTACTGGTTACCATAACAACATTTGAGTTGTACTATTAGAGTTAAGGACAGTGGTTGTGTGGAAATTGGATTCTATTTTGATTGATCCCTTGTTTGAAGTCTTTGGTCAACGTATTACAGGTTTAAACAGTAGTTTGATCTTCCATAGGACAGGCTGGTTAAGCTGTTCCAATGACATCTTTCCCACACACACAAAGACCTACCACAAAAAAACACCATCACTAAAGAGACACACTCACCTCTTTTCGTAAAGAAGGTTTGACACCATACTCATGAAGGTTTTGGGCTTAATCTGGCGCCCTTCTTTCAGCTCATAGAGGTTCAGTCGGAATTTTAGCCTCTGGGATCTAACAACACAATAACAAATATCTCTTTAATTGAATAATCATGTTTGCAATAAATTACACCTATCAGGGGCTTAATATTAACAGTATTAATTGGGTAAGATATTCAAGAAAAGTAAAACATCTGCAGTTGAAGTGACTTCATAAAGGATACTCACACTGTCTGTACATCAGTGGCAAGACCAGCCAGGCCAATATAGAGCCTGTCTCCCATGGGGAAAATCTTCTGGAAATCTGTTGTGACCATTTGAGCTTGGATGCCAAATCTGCGGTCTGATGCAATGGCAACACAGTTCTTGCCCCGCATCGCCATTACAGCTCCCCCGTTATAAGACATAATAGACTGGAACACAAAAAAACGAGTAATTAGGACATTTTATACAATCAATACAAAGTTAATAAGTGGAAGCATCGTTATGGGACCAATATCTTTCTTTGACTGGTTGAAGCTCAAGACATTAAAATAAAGATTGAAACGTGTTCATGAATGGGAGTGACATGTATTGCCTAATATGGTGTTAACTCATAAGCTGTGTTTAATTAGTCATCAGTGACAAATCATATATACTTACCCATTAAGTTGGGCATCATTCATTTTTTTACTGACCTATGGGGCAATCCTAGAGCATACTATGTTATGTTGAATACCATGAATAGCATACTGTGTATCGTTCATTACTGATGCATTTCGTTACGGTATCTGGTTCGATACTAACACTGGATGGTTTGACGTGCAGAAGGTATGACGTTATGGTTGGGAAAAAAAGGCAAAACGTTCATGTGTATAGCTTAATAATAAAACATACGGTGTATTGCTAAATATTAGCAATATTAGCACAAGGATATCATCCGGCTAGTAACCGGTCATTTTCCATTTACAAAGCCGCGAAAGCTGAGTATAATGCCGTTTACCAAGACAAAAATAAACAATTCATATACAACCCTAACCCAAAGACTCAATCATGTCAAATACATTTGTACTTGAATCTATACCGAGATGATTTTAGCTAGCCTAGCATGATGCTGCAAGTGACAACATTGGCTAGCACTGATAGCACATTTACGGAAGCTATGACAATCTTTATTTAGAATTTTAAGAGGCCTTTTTATATTAGTTAGTGGCGGCCTTAGCACGATTTTGATCAGGCATACTTTCTTACCATTGTGGAAACGTTGGGATGTATTTGCTAATTGTAAAACCGGTAACTACTAGCCTCGTACAGTGACTACACGATTTAGAAACAACTCCAAGGAACACTTGGAGGAAGTACGTCACTAAATGCTCAACTGCGATTGGCTTGGTAAAGTTTTCTGTAGTAAAACCTGTTGTAATTGGACACATTTGATGTGCCCACAAAGAACAGCTGTATGTATTGGATGACTGAAGATATGCTGCAGTTAAAGCGAAAGCAAACTAGCATGGAGTAGAGAAGATTGGCATTTGCTTTCTACATTTTATTCAAATGTAGTCGAGTTCCCGTACACCAGTCCCTCTAATAATGAATGATAAAAAGTAAGTTGACTAATGAAATTGGTATCAATTTCGTATTCCACACGTCGTATCCTTGGTTGGAATAATCCAATAGCCAATACTATGACATGTTGCTGCCGTCCGTGACGCTCCACGGCTACACAATAAGGAGACTACGATGTTGACATGAAGTTAATCTGTTTAATAAAATGTATATCACTTTAGAGTACATGTGTTCAGAAACAGATTGACAAAATATGCACGATACAAAAACTAAAACCAATATAATATACACTGCAAACCAATATACTTTACAAAGTTGAGGTCACAGACTGAACAAATGTCCTTCAAGCTCTTGAAAATAACCACTGGTGCTGCCATCTGTGCTCGAGTAAAACCCAAGAAAATCACAGGAACCACACCATCCTAATTTGTTAATAAAGCAGCCAGTGCCAGCGGAACAGTGATATTCCCATACCATGACTAGACTACCATGAATTAACAAACATAACATGTTGTCTTGGTTCATCATCTCTTCATGAAGTTCTTCTCCAGTGAGGCTGTGGTGCGTTGGATGGAGTGGATGTTCCTTTTCACTCTGTCCTCCAATGAGGAACTGGCAGCGCTCTCCAGCTTCATGTTGCTGAGGGTTAAGAAATACGTTTGTAGTTTGACATAGGCACAAAGGATGTGTGCTTTACTGTCTGGACATGTCAGAGAATCTAAGGTAAGCAAATACAAAATGTATAGTAAAAGAACAATATTGAATGAACACTCACTGGATGAATCCAGCATGGCGGACATGCTTTACACCTTGTTCCCGTTCCTTCTCCTGTTCATCTTGGCTCTTGTATCTTTTCACATTTACCTTCCTCTCTTCATCCCTCTGCTTAGCAAAGCCCATCATCTCCAGCCTTTTACTCTCTAGCTCCTCGGCCGACAGTTGCCTATGATGAGAAATGATGGCATGTTGGAATCAAGCTCAACACCCATGAGAAAACACAATATCTACTATCAGATGCTTATGCTATTCAGGAACAACTGTGTGAAGCTGAATCGCATAGTTTGTCTCCAACTATACCTGTACCATATAGTATCATAATAGGTGAATTTACTTGGACCGATGGGTCCTCTGTCTCTGGTAACGCTCCCTCTGCGGACTAGGGACCCTTGGCTGGACCTTCCTTTCGGAGTGTTGGGATGAGTGGTTTTCCGCGCCGTTCCTGTTAGGAGAACGAGACCGGCTTCTTTCCCGGCGGCCCGGGTGAGTAGAGGGCTGTTGAGCTCCACTGGCTGGGAACTGAAAGGGGAGGACATTGTTTCATCCTACTGTTGTGCCGTCTGTAAAGAGATAATAACTCAACCATCAAAGGTAGTTGCTTACTTGAAGTCCATAGCCAGGAATATTCTGGGAATTGGGCCTGTCAGTCCGTCTGTGACTCTTTGAATGTGATCTAAGGATAGAAAAAACACACACCATCAATAATTAACAACTACACACCAAAAAGTTTCTATGAACTGAATAGTACCAAGAAGCTTACAAAAAGGGATACAAGCTTTTACCACCAAATAAACATCCCCATTCTTCCAATGGAATGTCCCACTGTTGCACATGTTCCTCAACACGACCATTAGACTATTAAAGACTCAAGGTCACGGCTGGTACATACCCATGTTTTCTGTGGACTGCCTCCTCCTCCTCCTCCTCCTCCTCAGAGCCTGAACTTCTGCTCCTTCGTTTATGTTTCTTTTCCTTCTTCCTTTCCTTCTCTCCTTTCTTTTCCTTCTTATCCTTCTTTCTTTTCTTTTTCTTCTCCTTTTCAAGATTCTGTCGCAGCTGTTAAGAGGTAGACATGCTTGGGTATGACATATTGTACACAACGCTGCAATGTGTTCTCATGTAACTCTTCAGCCCGTTCTTAAGCATTTTATAAAGTCATACAGTCGTTGATACAGCATGCAGCAAAAGCAATCCACATTGGCAGCCATGCCCCTCGGAAAAATAAACATTACTATAAAAAAACATACATGGGTTTGTTATAACTACTCCTATATATAATATAGTATAATATATTAAATAAACGCCCTTTATCATCATCTTACCATTTCTTTAATTTTCTTCATCTTCACTGGATTAGTCAATACTTCCCTCTTTTTCTCCTCTTCTCTCTTCCTTCAATGCCAAAATACAACGCAGATTAACACAATAGAATAACAAAGATGGTAATGTACCAACAGGCCAGAAAACAGCATTAAATCGATGCTGACCTGATTTCAAAAAGGGGGTCTTCCCTAATCTTGGCAGCCAGGTCGAGGGTGGATGCAGGGGTGGTAGGGTTGAAGATGGAGCCGGGCAGCAGGCCCGTTTGTGTTGAGGGACCACTCTCGGGCTCCTCGAACTGCTCCGTGATTTGCTTATCGATGGGACGTCCCAGCAAGTACTCATCTCTGGACACCTGGCCCGCTGGGCCCTGGTACATCCAGTCCAAACGGTCATCCCTTTTCCTGTTGGGTCACAAATGTTACCACATGGTGATGTTTTGTTTGTTTGTTTGTTTGTTTGTTTTTGACCGCTCTATGAAGAATGCGGCAATTTAGAGAAATGCTACGTTATGAGGGCGCACTTACTTGAGAGCACCGGTTTCCTGTGCGAATTTCGTGATTTCCTCTCTGGCTCGTTCGTCCTTTAACTCTTTCTGGAGCTCTTCTATCTTCTTGCGTTCTGCCTCGTGTTTCTGCTCTGCCTTCCAGACCCGTTCAATATTTTTCATAGTCTGGGGATGCCAGCTCTTTTTCAAATTCTGTTTTAAAAGAAGCGGACATGATTAGTGGCGCGTATTTTGAGGTGGTATCGTTATAAAGCAACGACGGGCTAACGTTAGCCTGTCTACGTTGCTACAACCGGCTACAACATCAACGGTGGCAACTACTTACGAGATCGCCGCCTCCCATCTTGACAAAAGGTTAGTGTAATCCAAATCAGAAATAGTTATGGACAAACAAGGATGTTTGTTTACAGTAGTATTCCGACGACGAAGACGGAATATCTGGCTTCACAACCAGTTGGCGTTCTCTGGTTGTCTAATGTCTAGTGGTTGTATTTACTTCCGTTATTTAGACATCATGGTTCCGGTCTTGTCACGGTGTCTCGCGGTCAACCAGCATCGGATGTAGATAACCTCAGTAGCTCCCCTAGTGGTGCCTCTCTTGAAGGAAGACGGTACGATACGATACGATACGATACGATACGATGCGACTTTATTGTCAGTGGGACTCTGAAATTCTTTATGCATCCCTGGAAAGGCTCCTCAAAACATTTAGGACATACAGGTAACACACAGATACATACACAAAATAACACAAATGACAGGTAGGCCTAACGCAATTTACAAAGACAACTCTATATATTTTATTTTATTGGGCAATGGCTGTGGCATTTCAGAGTCATGCCATTTGGGCTATGTAAAGCGCCTGCCACGTTCAAGGCGGGGTGTAGCTGTTCCCCGCAACCGCTGTTTGGCGTACCTTGATGACCTGCTGGTACATGCAAAAAAAATCTTCAAGGGAGCCTTGGCTAACCTGTGGAGGGTTTTTGCTGTTCTTCGAAAAGCTGGGCTGAGGCCCAACCCTCAACGGGGCTCATTGAGAGCTGTGTGTTTAGAGGATGGTAGTGCGTTACGTTTATGTTTGCCATTCCTGGGGTTGTGCAGTTTTGTCCAGGTTATACACACAATTTGACATAAAATAACCCTCAAGTGGGCCGAGTTCCTTCATTCCTTGGTCTTGTTCGGCGCAATGTTTATAAATAAATGTATGTATATATATATATATATATATATATACTTTTTTTTTTTTATAAATCAATATATTGATATAGTGTGTGTGTTTTGAGTTGTTGAAAAAACTAATGATGCATGTTTCACATTTGTGTGTGTCTGTGTGCTATAAACATACTTTATTTTGATCATGTAAAAATAAAAACACAAGCACACTCACTATAGCCTTGTTTATTCCACACAATATTTGTATAGATTAAAAAAATACAGCTACAATGTAGGTATATAAATTATTTATTAAAATAGCTAAAATATCTATAAAAAAATCCCCAAAGTAAACAAAGAAAGACATTTTTCTTATTGTTCTTTTGACAAACAAGTTGGGAAAATAACTAGCCTATAATAACAATAGATATTACTATAATAAACAATTGACAAATATAAATGCATGTACTAACATGTATACTTCCCTAATTCAAATGGTATAATTCTCAATGTTAAGTCTTTCTCGCTTTGCATACATCCTAATACTATTAAATCTGTAAAGATGCTTGAACTGCCTGCTACACAACTATTGTGCCTATGATATAAAGCAACCAACCAATTAAATGCTAGTAGTTTTTTGTTAAGTTGTCGAGATCCCCCATATGCATTCTTTATTTATATTCAATATCTATCAACGATTATAGTTTCAATTTGAATGGAAATAGAAAGTTGATGAGATTCTTCAGATGTTTAAATGTTTTCAAACAACTCACCCAAGTCAACAGATTATCATTCACAAATGAGGAATATCAAAAGAAAATGACATTATCTTGGTTTGACATATTTATAAGATGTAACCTGGAGAAGATCATTAAACACAAAAAATGTCCTTGAAAAATCGAAAACCGAAAACAAAAGTTGGTTGATTCAGTCATTTTCATAATCTTTGTAAAAAAAAAATATTTCAGCTGAAATAAATTGCATATTCCATATATTATACATTTTTAATTCCAGTCACATTATATTAATGGTCATATTTAGTTTTAACTGAATTTTGCCATTGCACAGCAAACAGGGATTTTCTCAAATGCCATTTAAGTGATACAAATAAAATGCCTGAATCTAAGGCTAATGAGATCATTGTTGACTATAGTTATTTTCCAGTGTTGTATAATTAAAAACTGCAGGACATGCAGAAATGAAGAGAAATGTTTTCTTTTTGCCATGACAAAAATGATGCTTCAAACAGAATGGCAACAAAAAGTAGAAGAACTGTGCATTGGGCATAATGTACAGTTCACATTGTTTCAAGTAACAGTGTTGGTTACCTATTTTCCCTGAACAAATGTCACCAAATCCCCTTCAGGTTAAATTATTCTTTGTAGTCAATACATATGTTCTATTGATAACAGCAGCAGTAGAAGTTCAGAAACAAGGTTTGGCTCCAGCTTGGCACTTCATTTGGGCAAGACAGAAGAAGGCACACCTGTCAAGGCTGACATCTTGTCTAGATTCACTGTGTCTGCAAAGTAGTCTGTAATGGCTTCATCTAAAATATAAAGCATCTCTCAGTTTCCAGACCCTTGCTATCTTTGCATGTATCGTGTGTAAACATTTTCTAATTTCTCTATCCATTGACTCTAATATCGTATATTTTTTAAAGTGCCTCTAACAGACATGTTGTAACTACAGAGTTACTTGGTCCAGAGATCTAGTAATGGGAAAAGCCTTCGAATAGATTAATTTCTGACTAACGAGGGGAGGGATAATCAGACGTCTGATTGCCCACAACTCTTAAAATTGCAATTGAATTAGCCAGACAACACTGTCTAATTGGAGACTACAGAGTCGGTCTCACATTTCATTTTAGCGGGTGGCTCTGACACATCGGCCACAGGCGCATGGGAGGAAGAGTGAGGCGGTGTGGGCGTATCCAGGCCCTTATCCATCCTACCTTCCCCGTTCAGCCGCTCTTCCCCCTGGCCCGGTGAGGACTCGTGTGTGCGCATGTGCTTAGCCAGGTGGTCGTTTCGCATGAACACTCTTGGGCACAGAGCACAGCTGAACTTTTTGGCGCCGGTGTGTGTCTGTAGATGCCGCTGAAGCTCATCCGAGCGAGTGAACCTTTTGCCGCAGAAGAGCCAGTTGCAGACAAACGGACGGTCTCCGCTGTGCCAGCGAAGATGAGCCTTCAGATGGGAGGTTTTGGCGTAGGCCTTGCCACAACCGGGTATGTGGCAGTTATGCATGTGCTTCCTCCTCCCGTCATCGGTGCTCTGACCCATCTGCTCGGCATGAACGCAGTTAGGACAACGGCACACCGCCTGACCGGAACCTCTGGAAGACGACCGGCGCTGGGACTTCGGTCGAGAGGAGCTTGCATTGTCCTGCGGCTCCTCCAGGGAGAAACGCTCCTGCTGCTGCAGCATCTCTTGACCGAGGGGCTCCATCTTGAAGCCGTCCTGCTGGAAGAGGTGAGCCGAGTGGCATCCTGGATCTAGCTGAGCCGGCGGAAGAGTACACAGCTGTGGTTCGGAGCCGTAGTGGCCCAGAGAGGACTGGAGTCCCATGGTGCTCCCCGTGCCCACTGCCGGTAGTCCCACGCCCTGGCCCGCCTGCAGGTCCATCCAGCTCCCGGGCCCGGTGTGGAGGTCCCACCATGAGGGAATGTTCATGTCTTCTGAGCTGCCACCGGGCGGCGCTGTTCTGAGCCAGGGTTCATACGGGTGGGCCATGGACACGTCTGCTGCAGGTGCGAGATGGACGGCACGGGGCGAAGATTCCGGGCGAGGAGCTTGTGTTTTTTTTGGTGGGGTAAGGAGCAGAGGCAGTCAGCACATAGTGGGACGTCCACAGAGAAGAAATACCTGCAGTGGAAGAAACACAGAGAATGGGCTTGATATGAGATGTCACCCCAAAGAAGTATAAGACGTGATTAAAACGGTCCAACAATCAGATGCCTTGTTGCGTGTTTGTTTGTGTGTTTGTTTACGCAAGAACAAACCCCTATCAAGGGGATTCTGCACAAGCGCTTTAATCCCCCAAAATCCGCCTACCACATAGAACTACCGCCCCAAAACCCCGCCCCCGGTTCTCACGCAGCGTAGCCGCGGAGAGCCGGGTCTGGGTGGGAAGGGGTGGCGGGTGGGGTGGAGGGACGTGTCCAGGCAGAACCCCACCACACCGAGCTGCTGCCAGGTACTTCCCATGGAGGGGCGGTCAAAGAGAAGCGCAAAGACAACAACATAGCCGAGCGGAGACGGAGTGAGATAAATGCTACTGAGATGGAGGTGGTGGCGGCGGCGGTTGGTGGTGGTAGGGAACCGGGGGAGGAGGGGGGAGGGCTGGAGGTGAGGAGTGAAGGGGGAGTGTTGACAGGGGTGCAGTTTGGTAAAGGAAGGAGACCCAGGGAGGTATGGCCGCAGGCCAGACTCTATTTGTACGTCTCTGAGGTTTGAAGAGATGAGGCTTGGCAGATGGAGAAACCTGTTTTTTTGTGAATCGCACATGATTTACAACAGGCCCTGGGGGTGACTGAGGGGGGGGGAGGAACAAGGCTCGTAAAATGCCCTGCCTCGTACAGACTGGCGGCAGTGAGCATCAACAGCAGCCTGACATCATTCAGGAAGAGGACAACAGGAGGACGACAATAATAACATGACCATTCCTTAATGAATGCATTTACAACCAAACGTGCTGAAACAGCATCCTGTCCAACCAACGCAATCCAAGTATCTACGCACTGCAATAATCTTGTACGATACCAACCCGCCCAATATCAGAAGGTGGACAAACTGCAAAGTGGAGTTTTTACATTTTGATGTAACTTTACGCCAAGAAGCCGAAACCAAAACTGCTGGAAACATGTCCTGGCACTAATCTGTTGACCTCTGCTACCCATCAACAATTATCTTTACTGCAGGAAACTGTAAAGTAATCTGAGGCCTTTTGCTCTTCAGATCCCAGAGCTAGATAACCTATCAGAGTTGAATCTGCAGGAACAATCAAGGACAACAAAATGAAATGCCTGGTTCAATTGTCCGCCGAGTCAGTTTGATCCTCATTTAAATGACAAATCTCTCTCTAGGAAGGGATTTGTTTGGTCAATACATTCCAGACCAACGGCATTATACACTGGTCACTGAATGGTTTGCTTCGACTGCACGATAGGTGAGGATTTCCAGTGGAATTGAAATGTGAAGCAATTAGTTTGGAATTCTCAGACAAAAAGTGGTGTGTACCTGCTCTGTCATTTTCGGGGAATGCTCGTTAGACGCAAGAGTTGAACGAACCGTCTTCTCTTTGCCTCTCCTCCATTTTTGGGACCCGTAAACAAACAAAGTGTGCACCGGCCTCCTCCCCTATTCGTAAAAGGGCTGGCCAGGCTCCCAGTTCTCAAGGGAAACAGCTGGCACCCCAGGGGGGGCCCCAGGAAAACAGCGGCAACCGAGGAGGAAGACGGTATGGAGAGAGAGGACAACGTCAGGGTCATAAAACCTGCCCGGCCACGATCTGGAACAGCCCTCCTGCTTTACAAGTCTGCGAGGAGAGAGGCACGCGGGGGGGGGGGGGGGAGCAGGACATGAAGTGGCGGCTCCACCAGCTATAATCATCTGTCCACCGACTAAGGAGAAGGCCCCCCATCCACAACGAGTAGCAAGAGACAGACTTAAGAGTCATGAGTTATGTTTCCTATAAATCCAAGGCTGGGGAACTTTGGGTTTGAGGGGCTTACTGAGCCAGCGGTTAACATCTGTGCTTGCTCAAATCGTAAAATCAATGGAGACATGATACTGTCATCTCAATGTTATAATAAGAATGTTATAATGTAAATAGAAAATAAAATATATTCTGTCCGCCCAATCAAAGCAACATAGAAAAAAAACGTCATTCTATGTATTTATTTTGTGGTTGAACTTGTTATGAGGCAAATACCGCCTATACATGGTACTTTGAAGATGTTTGGCGAAAGGTGAAGTAACCTTCCCCAACATGGTGTTTGGCCAAAAAATAGCACTCAATGAGTCTTTGGACATTGAGGGCTCCATTTAAAGTTATACTTTAAAATAACAAAATCTTTTTTTTTTATATAAGGCTATGAATAAGGGAAAATACCTGATTAGGCCAATACATGGCCATGAAAATTATTTTGACGACCATATTTATATTTCGAAGCAGATTCATCTCAGCCTGCTCACTTTTAAAACTAAGAAAAATATATCCTTCTAAAACCTAAACCCAGGACTCTGAGCCAAGCTCAAAAAGACTTGAATCCAGTCATGAAGCAGAACGCAAGTCATTAATAAATATAGTATGTATATTAAATACCAATACATGTTTGCATGCCTAAATATGTAGGCATGCAAACATGGAATAAAACAGAACCATTGAACATGTTTTCCCTTTAACATTCCTCATACACCCTTTAACAATTAACATTCTTTTCTTTTCTCTACTGTAGGCTACCATCCTGTACTTTATTGTAGTCCATCTTACAATAATTCACTATGATATACTGTACCTTGCTCTTATACCCTACTCTACCATACGCAACTCTAATATCATCTTCTTAATTATACTACTGCATTATAGTGTACTACTTATACTATACTGCAATATCGTCTACTGTACTCTTTTCCTCCAGTCTAGCCTTCTCCAGATGACAGCTCTATTCCGTCTGTCGCCAGTGATGCTCTAATTCAATTCAGTCACAATGATTCACGGTTCTCGCGTTCACGTGAAAAAATAACTTTGCGAACTGCATAATGCATAATGTTTATGTTGAAATGTCACGTTACCTTTGAGTCCTTGAGGGAACACGAAAGAAGTTGCGCTCCCGGCACAATAAATACAATTATTTTCTTGAAATCTCGAAGGGATTGCCACCAGATGCGTTGTCTCTTCCACTCGTTAAAGGGTGCATATAGATAAATAAAATCCTCATATTTTAAACTATTCCCTCTATTTCAAATGATCCGTTAAGAGATCGAGTGTTCCAATGCAGGTACACTCACGCACTCGAGACTGACTAAGTTTATGATAGGCTGTGCGTCTTGACTCCTCCGATGTTCCGCCCCCTTGTAGTGGGTCTCCTTTGAAGATGGCGCGAGGTAACAGCTCACAGGGAAACAAACGTGGAGAACCAATCAGATCGCGTTGCAGAGCAGGTCGCTGACACGGATCTCGAATACGAACTAAGCTGCATATGGCCGACATACAGCAGATACTTTGGAAAATAACATCTTTGATAAAAAACCCTAAATAAATAAATAACCCTTTCACTGAAAAATAACATATATATAAACATATAACCCCATCCTTGGGATAGACTGTGAACATTAGTAACGTGTTGTATAACACTGCCCAGGTGGAGGAGTCATAATTGAGCGACTGTAGCCTGTAAATAAGATGGCTAAGACCTGGAAATCCTATGATTACTCACTTTACTGAAAGTATAGCCTTGAATACATTCATCTCAAAATATTACATCCTATGCAGAGAACCTGTCGTGTGTGTGTGTGTGTCTGTGTGTGTGCGTGCGTGTGTGTACTGTACGTGCATGTGTGCGTGCGTGTACAAATAAACTAATTCCATGCAAGTACCTGCATCGCGTAGCAATTTTAGTTAAAAAAAAAAAAAATTTAAATTGACTAATTCAAAACTCAAAGTTCCCACTTTGCCGTGTAATTGTATAAATGTAATATGCTAAGTTTATCTGTCTCTTCCTTCTCTTCCTTCCCAAAGAGTTAATTCCTTTCTTGTCACTGCACGTTGGTGGACTTCAAATCAACTGACAAACACAGGCCACAGCCAGAGCGTCGGGATGTGGTTTCCAGACTGGCCCAGTCTTCTTTCTCTGAAGCAGCACTTTTAAAGCGCTGAGCTTGGTCTAAGTACCTGATGTGGATATAGGCAGAGCTTATCCACAGGAAAATCAGCAAAATATTTGCAAATATTGAATCAGCATGCAGACACCCAAGGTTCATTAGACGGAAAGTCTAGATCACATACAACTTAGTATTTTTCAAAATACTTAACAAAAAGTATATATACTGTGTATAAAAATCTATTATAAATAAGTCCATAAAAGAATAACTCAATGCTGCCAGGACAAAGGCAGATTTGGAAACGAATGTTAATGTAAATATATGCAAAAAATATAAAGCATGTCAATATAAAGCATAGGACATAAGCAGCAGCACTATAAAGGCCCCATATCTACAGACCAATCAGAATGAATCATTTCAATTCGACAATTGATTGAATCTGCTCTATTTTCAGGAAGGAAAAAGATGCCATGTACACACAGAAGAGATTATGCTATTGAAGACCACACACCTTGTATAAATGGTGTTTACCAGTGCCTTTGATGGCCCTGCACATTTCCTCATGGAGGCAACTGCACACAATCTAAATGTGACTGCTAACATCACGTTACAACATTTGATGGTTGTGCAATTAAGGGTGCCTGTCGAAAGGTGCCAATGTATCTTCAGGCTACATGTCCTTCATGTTCTACCATTTAGAGCAATACTTCTGTGTGGAAATCTCGCAAGTGAGGGCTCTTCAAACAATGAGGGAATGACTGTGTATCTCAAAAAATGGAGAAGTGGTCATGATCAAGAGGATGGACTGATACACAGATGGCTATTCACTGTAGTAAACCTGTAACCTGCTGTCCTTGAACAACATTTCATGGACATTTAATGATGTGTCTTTTAATTGCTAAGCATGACAGTGCAGAATGTTGTCTTGCTTTGTGTCTATAATGAGATATCATTATGGACAAGGGAGGAAATGGTTAGATTGTTAGACGAGTTTTCATACCGCAGAAGGTCAAAACAATTTTCAATCACATAAACAATGCATTGGCCTCCGAGGAAAATGACTCTTTTGTACTTGGACCACACCATATTTGCAGCCACGTTTTCATCCTGTAAAACGTGTAAGTTCAATAGCCCATATCAACGTCTTATATGTCACAGAAATACAAAGCCTTAATGGCACACAAGGCTTAAACGAAAAATGTAATTGCGTGGCACTTTGCTGCACTTTTTGCTTCAAGCTAAACAGAAAGAAATTTTTGCTCAAACATATGACACCTTAAGATGGAACCTGAAAGGTGATATCGATCCGAAATGTTCATGTGAACGGTCTGTGCGCTAGGATCCTCCAACTCTGAATCCGCAGCCAGACAGGTTAAAAGTGTCTGCCCCCTGTTTCATGTTGTCATTAACTCCCATGGGAACCACCCTGGTGTCCCAGACAAATCCTGCTGGCAAAACAGCCACCAAAACGCTAGACCGGCTCAAGCCCCACTTCCTTTCAAGGATGAGGAAATAAATCAAACAAAGTCACCAGTTAAGCGCCTGGCAGTCCATTTCCTTATCCTTGTTGATTATTCCAAATCCCAGAGGCGTTACTCGGCCCGCGGCTGTCTCCTGGAGGCCTTCTGTACTTCTTTTTTTTTCTTCTCCCATGCAGTCACTCGCACCCCGTAATCCCCCTCCCGAGCGC
>JAOPJJ010000102.1:12820216-12832263 GCA_027122795.1 Enchelyopus cimbrius | reverse complement strand
CCCCCTTCCCGCTCCCCCCCACCTCTTCTTTCAACTTCAAACCCAGTCATTTTTGCAAGCTGTGCTTTGATTGTACCAAACACCTGTATTTTCAGAGAGACACTTCCTCGCGAGCCCCCGCCTCCGATCTTTGATTGTTAAACAGCAGTGGCGCCGCCATTACTGTCTGTGCGGCTGATTCCGCCCCAGCTACCCCTCCCACCTTCCACCGCTGCCTTTCAACCAGGGCCTAAATGGCTGCAAGGTTCTCCCTCCTAATTTGGTTCCTCTGCCTTAAAAACTGTTTCTTTTAAGTGCCGAGTGCCCACAGAGAGTTAAAAATCAGTGAGCAAAGACGGCGACGGCGGGGGAGTTCTGCAGGACTTGATGAACCGCATGCCAAGTGATGTCTCTCTCGTCCGGAGTGGGACTAAAGAGTTCATGAGAGACGGATGGACGGAAGGATATGCACACACACACACACGCACACACACACACACAGGCGCTTCCGGGGATGTCTCAGGAAGGCAGACAGACATAGATAGACACACACACACACACAGACACATGCATGTATACATAAGCATACACACTCAGGACAAACACCCAAGCACACACACACATTTCGCAGTAGTAATACCTTGCTTTAATAGACTCGTAGCCATCCTGTCTTCCCCACAGATTCATATCCTCTGGGTACCAGCTGTTTCCGTCCCACAACACCCCTTATCTCCTGGGGTCAGCCCCCCCCCCCCCCCGCCTCACCCTCCAGCCCTCCGGTCCTACAGGCCTCTGCGTTTCCCACACACCTCCATCCACACCTTATGGGGCTGTCTGTGTGTGTGTATGTGTGTGCGTGTGTGTGTGTTTGTGAGATGGTGGACTTCATTGCTTCGTTATGACTCTTCTTTTGTTTTAGACACTTCATAATGTAGCATATTTTTATAGCGAGCAAAATTCACGTCATCATTTTAGTTTTCCGATTACTTCCAAGATTACTTCTTTGTGACTCACGGTGACATTTTAGATGGCGAATCTGTAAATCAATGTGTGTGTGTGCCTCCGGTTGCGTGTGTGTGCACATGTGTTTACATGCATGTGTGCAGCGTCTTGGGCGCGCCCGGTCGTTGGCTCAGGTGGGTGTGAGCGTCACAAGGTGATTCTGTTGTTGTTTGTGTGTAAGGGCAGACAGGATGTGCCACTTGATGTCAGCACGCTTCAGGAGATGAAAGGCCTGAGGGGGGTGTGTAGTCAGCCAAGTGCCTTTTGCCAAAACACGCCGTCGACTCACACATTGCTGAAGAATCTAAAATGCTTTAACCCGCAGCATTCCGTAGGCGATCGCTTAACAGCACCGTTTATTGTACTGCACCTCAGAGACTGTCACCCATAAACTCATCACTCCCTGGAACACTGCCTTGGCGCCACGGCTGCGCTAGTGGCGCCAGGTGCAGTCGCATCTGGAAGCCTCGAAACTGACAAGATGGCCATGCTAACTAGCATACAACATCTACTGTATTTCTCTATGCATTTGTTAGGATGTGTTTTACAGTGTGTATTCTTGTTGTTATTATCGTTGTTATTATACAACCGGCCCTTATAGGGCAGTCATGAGGCCCGGGACTAAATTGAGGTTGACACCCCTGTGTTAGATTACCGGTATATCGTCTCTGTTTCATCTAAGTATACACAAAGCAGTTAGGTTAATGCACTGGTATATTGTATTATAGTTGAATCCCTCTTGGGCTTGTACATCAGAATGCATCATGGGATCATAGTAATGTAAAATAAATCATCTTTAATATATCATTACATAAGCTGATCCAAACTTTGTTTGCCACGTCTCACATGAGAGTCGCTGTGGCAGTTGCAAACACGACATCACTCTGCCCATAATGACAAAGAATGAGATACGAAACAATGATAAAAAATACCATTAGCATTCTTCCGAAATGGTAGCTGTCATTGCGATGTGATGCCACGATGGAAAAACTATTTAGTAAGTGTGCCACAACGCTCTAGGCCTATACGTCTTTCAATTGCAAGGTTGCATGCATCCCTCGCTTGCATGCAACCTTTGCTATAAGGTGTGATCTGTCGAGACAATGCGGTACAAGTTGTATGGCAACGTGGGTTAGTTGAGGTGTATGTCGTTATAATTGTTCCTCGTGGAAAAAAGGTTGGGAGACAATGTTTGTACACTTCTGCTTTGTGGCATGGTGTGAATGTCAAGGAATGTCTCACGGCAAAAGCAGTGTAACTTGTATGACAGATTCCGCACAAAGGATAGCTCAACTGACATGGTTGTAGGGAAGGTTCATTATTTAATTTTGACATGATGCATCGACCGCCACACCTCGAGGCAGGCAGACATTTTAAGGTCATTTGAGTCACGTGGTGGCGGCTTTTGTTTTTGTATTCTTTGTCGTAAACACTGACTGATATACACAGATTATAACCAGATTATAACTAGAAGAAAACATTTTTGTTCACGTTGTCTTCTATTTAATGCTCTGGTGTGCATGAATGTATTCACAATATTTCACAATGTTGTCGCAAATAATTGATTTAAGGTAAGGCCTGTTGTTCAGAGTCCTGCTGCGGCCAAGGTTCAGGCTCAGTGTGAGTGTGTTATTGAATAACATTTTTTTTTTTGTCCCCCCAAACAGAGAAATGTACAGTTACAGCAGCAAGTAGAGAACACAGAATCAACAAGTGTAAAAAATAAATAAAATATAGGAATATTTTATATACATGCATACAGAAAAAAGCTAAACACAATAATAATAATAATAACAATACAATATCTGTACATAATTAATATGAATGTGAATGTACATATTCAGTGAGTTTTTTTATTTTATTGTGATGAGTGTTCATTAAAAAGCCTATTTCTCTGCTTTCATTCTTTAACAACCAGCGCATTAATAAACAAATAACTATACACTTTTAAAGTAATACTTCTGATCCAATAGTGATACGGTCAAGTCGTCCAGTGAAGTGAAGCGTCGAGACGAATGACTAGACCTTTAAGGAGACCTGTGGACTGTACGTCACGTGGTACAGCAGAGCACTACAACCTGCACACACGCTTCCCCGCTAGCTGTCCGGTCTCGCGGTTGGAAAGGTAACATTTTTCTTTGCGGGAATTACAGCAAAGCAGTAATTACGGTAGCCTTATACATAAACCTCTAATAGCTGCCGACATCTCTTGCATTGGCACGTTATGACTGACTCGTAGCTTGCTCTCGTTCCCCCCTTCACGAGATGACAGTCGGTCAACGTCAAGGCCTACTGTCACAATAAACATCGGTTTGAGCTGCTGTTAAGACCAACACGACCAGTATTCAATTTGATCAACTTTGATTACGTTATTTCCTGTTTGGGTTCGATTCAATGTAGCCATGCTGAGGGGAGCCGTGCCTATAAATGCAGCAAGGTCCCGGTGGGATTTGTGAAGCTTATAACGTGAGGCAGTGCAGTGCTCAACTGAAGGCTTCCTAATCCTCCAGTGAGAGGGATGGGCAAAATTCGGAGATAGATTTTCACCAAGGGCAGGGGAATTGCTTTACATTTGTGAATATTCATTTATTATATATATATGTCAGGTTGAATTTGCATTCTGAAGACCAATACAAATGGTCCATACTCATCTGCCATCAACCCAATAACATTTTGCCCTATGACCCCTTTCCTTTAGGATGGCAGAACCACCGTTGTCATGTGACTGTTTTGTATCTCTGCCTCCTGGTTCTCGCGATGATCATGTGATATTTGGGAAGAACTCGGATCGTCCACGAGATGAGGTCCAGGAGGTGGTCTACTTCCCTGCAGCCTCATATCCACCTGGGTCGTCGGTGGAGGTAGTTATTGATCACTAAACACATTCATTAAACCCCACTCAATGTCTTAGACTGTGGTCCAAGGATGATGATGCAAAGTGTAAATACTATTACACAATGTTATATTATTATATGATAGCGAAGTGCTTTTCATTGTATTGACAAAGGCTTACTGAAGTAGTGCTGCCTAAAATAGCCCTCCCTCTCTCTCTCTCTCTCTCTCTGTGTCTATGTCTCTCTACCTGTCTCTTCCTGTAGTGCACATACATTGAAATCCCCCAGGCTGAGCACACCCACGGTGTGGTCCTGAGCAGGCCTGCTTGGCTCTGGGGGGCCGAGATGGGAGCCAATGACCAGGGTGTGTGTGTAGGAAACGAGGCCATCTGGACCCGTGAGCCGGTCTGCGATGGGGAAGCCCTGCTTGGCATGGACCTGGTCCGGTAAGAAGTCTGGCTACTGGTTTCCGCAGATAATTGTTAACCCAAATGAGAGGAACAGCTGGATCACAAGCTGTTAATGTTAGGGATGGTCATCAAGCCCGCTGTGTGTTTTAACAGCATGCACAAATACAGAACCGTGTAGCTGGTGTAGCTTCTACTGTGTAGGTATGTAAATGAGGCATATCATTAGTCAATATTATACACGTTGTCTTTCATAGCGGGGTTATCATGTTGTGATTCGGTTTTCTTTAAGGTATGATATTATCTGTCATGACATTAGTTTGGAATATGAAAAAAATTAAACCCCCAATTGGCAGAAGGTATTTGTCAGTTTTTGTCACATGCCCACTTTGTTATACTCTCAGCGTGGGCTAACCCGCTGGTACTGAACGGTCTGGGTGTTGTTCCGGCAGGCTGGGGCTGGAGCGAGGTGCCAGCGCCTGGGAAGCGCTGACGGTCATCACTGGGCTCCTGGAGGAGCACGGGCAGGGCGGCCCCTGCAAGGAGGCCCCGGAGCCCTTCAGCTATCACAACACCTTCATGCTGGTGGACCGCAATGAAGCCTGGGTCCTGGAGACGGCGGGCAGGCTGTGGGTCGCCCAGAAAGTCACAGGTAATTCAATTTCTGTAACAACTCAGCGATAATTGGTTATTAAACCCGGCTGCTGAATATTGTGTAAAAAGTACAGGACTGTATTCGAAATTCTAAAAAAGAGGCACATTTATTAGATACATTATGGCCCCCGTATTGTACTGGGGTGTTTATAGACGTGTGTCAGTCTTGCGAAGACATTTTGACAAGCTTGTGTTGCATCTATTTCATCGCTGCTACCTCAGCCCCCTCCAGGTGTGTTGTTGGCCACGCTGCTCACCTGAACACCTGTGTTGAGTGCAGGACCAATATGTCCGGGTGTTGGCGTTCAGGAGCTCTTCCACAGTGCAGGATGTCAAGAGAAGAGGGATAAAAAGGATTCCAGTGTGGAACTCTGAACAGTGGAAGTCCTCATGTAACCTAGTACCTTTTTTAATATTGTTCTCTCTTCTTCCTTATTTTACAAAAAAGTTAGAAATATGTAACATACTTGTGTACCTCTTGTATGTATAACACAGCAGTGCTTAGTGTGTGATTCAAAGTAATAGTTTACCTGCTCATTTATACTATATTTCAAATAACAAATATCAACTGTAATATCTGTGATCAGTTTGGCTCCTGACTCCTCACTCCTCTCACTCTGCAATAACAAGCTTGCACACACACAATCATGTCCTGTGCCAGTGTTTGAAATCAATACAAAATATACAATTGTATCTCAGCAGAGCTAAAATATCTTTTTAATATAATTTATCAAGGGTTGAGATTGGTACAGAAGAAAAAGCTTGTGTAAATCACATTTAGTATCAATGTGCCTGCTTTCATCATCAACAGTATTCATATCGCTTGTCCAATCTGGATCTCTTTGAGAGTGAAGCTCCACATTTGGCACGTTGTGTTGAAAGGTGGACTTATGAAGTCCCACATGAAAGAAATGAACTCCTTACCGCTTCCATATCAATGAGAAAATAATTTCAGTCTAGATACTGCTAATAACTTTTTGTGTGACGTTTTAAAACTTCAAAAGCAAACTTTAATGGGTTCTGCTTGTTGGACCAAATGTTATTTTGGTGTGGATCATTCGTGTTGACAAGGAAAAAGAAAAGCTCTGCGCTTACTCCCTATTATTTTTCAAAACTGCAGCACTTGAATCCGTTGGCTTATCTGATGAATTGTATGTACTGTAAATGAATTCTGTCATTTCTGTGTTGTACCGTCAAGGTTGAATGCACTTAAAATCCCCTTGTAAGTGGTTTTGGATTATAGCGTCAGCTAAATCCATGTAATGTAATAACGGTAATATTGACATGATCATATGTATTACTTTATTACTACTATAAAGAAAAACATCCTTTTCAACGCCCTCGACATGCATCCGTCCCACTTGGTACCAGCCTTCTGGGGCTGAAGAAGCTGCTCTTTGTTCACACGCTGACACCTTCTCTCGTCTCTTTCAGAGGGCGTGAAAAACATCTCTAACCAGCTGACCGTCGGCACGGAGATTGCGGCGGAGCACCCGGAGCTGCGCAGCACGGCCCGGTCCCAGGGCTGGTGGGACGGGGAGGGAGAGTTCAACTTCTCCCAGGTGTTCAGTCCTGAGAACGCCCCCCCCCGGATGGAACTGGCCAAGGAGCGCTACAGGGGGGGCACGGCGCTGCTGCAGCAGCACGATGGTGAGGAACCGGCTGGGTGTGTATGTATTTGTATATTTTATTATATGTGTGTGTGTGTGTGTGTTCTTTTTCATCTGCAGAGGGGCACTTTGAACTTGTTGCCAATATTTTCAGCGTGCAAATTATAGCAGCCTAATATTGGTATTGCATTTCGATTCATTTGTTAATTTGATGTTGCAGTAATATAATATCGAGTTGTTTTTTTTCATGACCAAACTGTTTTGTTTAGTGTGTGTGTGCATGTGTGTGTGTGCGCACATGTGCTTGTGTGTGTGTATGTGCGTGTGTGTGTGCGAGCGCGCCTTTGTGTGTGTGGGTCAAAAGGTTTGTTCTTGCGTTGCATTAATTGGTGTGATGGCCAGCAAAGTGAAATACAGCGGAAACATAGTGCTGCTGTAATCGAGCGCAGCCCAAGCGTTCTCGCACGCATTCCTTGGTGTTTCCAACTCTTACCACAGGATCAGTGACGGCCGAGGTGATGATGTCCATCCTGAGAGACAAGCCCAGCGGCATCTGTATGGACTCGGGAGGGTTCTGCACCACTGGCAGCATGGTGTCCATTCTGCCCAGGGACCCCAGCCTGCCCTGCATCCACTTCTTCACTGCTACTCCGGATCCCTCCAGGTACACTGCCTGGCTGATCCGCCGTGTCTCCGTTCCTTAACGCCTTAAGACCCACATGTTCACCCTGGCCTTTGGCTGAGCAGAGTCACCTTAGCTTGAGCTTACTGTTTTATTTCTATGTTTTGTATTGTCTTGCCTTTATTGATGTCCTGCTTGTTGTTTTGCTTGTTGTTGTTTTGATTGTCTTGCTTTTATTGTTGGACTTTACTGTAAAGCAGGGCTTTACAGTAAAAGCCATGAGCTTTTTAAATGTGCTATATGAAAAAAACCTGACATTGACATTGACATAAAGTGAACAGAATGACATTGATCACGATCAGTGCTGATTTAAAATGACATGCAAATGTCCTCCTCCCCTTCCCCCTTATCACTATCTATTCCTCCTACATTTTCTGTCTTCAGACGGCTCTCGGTTGATGGCAATTTGCCCTTCTGTCTGTCTGCCTGTCTTTCTGTCTGTCTCTCTCTCTCTCCATCTCTTTGTGTGTGGCATGTGTTTTCTCACGTCTCGGTCTCCCCCTCTCCTCTCCTCGTCTGAAACCCCCTTCCATGGCGCTGCTAGGTCTATCTTCAAGCCTTTTGTGTTCTCGGAGCGTATTGGCCCCATGCAGAGGGTGGCCTCGCCGCAGTACGGCCTCGACGACCCTGCCAGGAAGCAGCCGCGCTTCCAGAGCCAAGTGGACCGGCGGCACGACCTTTACAAGGCCCAGCAGACCGCCCACGCCCTGGTGGGCGCCGTTTACGAGGCTAAGCTAGCGCTAGCACGGGGAACCGGCCGCACGCTTCATGTGACATTATGACATTCATCAGATATATATTTGTGGGTTGCAGGAAAAAGGTTAAAATATATGGTAGTACAAATAGAGGTTCCCATAAATGTATATATTTACCCCACGACATTTTCCACGACCAATAATTGTTACGTCTTGTGAACATTTTCTTACATGTTTGCTATTCAAAACATTACAAAACATTAATTGTGCATAGAAAATGTACTGTATGGATAACATGTTCCAGGTGAGAGTTGAACTGCCACCTGTTATCCTCCAATATTATTTTCAAATGATCTTGGATTTAATTATTTAGAAATGAAGAATAATTATATGTTGTCCTTGTTACACAATGAAATGATCAGGAAATTAACCTGCTGGCTTGGTGTGGAGTCTGTCTGTCTGTCTGTCTGTCTGCCCCCTATTTATACTCATACAAGTACTGTGTATCTTTCAGAATGAAGGGTTAGCCGTCTACGACATTCTAAGGGACCTGGAATCCCAGTGCATGGCAGACATCTTGGCCATGCTGAGTGGAGACTTGCCAGGAGAGGAACTGGGAGACTTATTCTTCGACTGTGTCGACGCAGAAATTAAGTTCTACCAATAAGAAGGTGAGAAAAGGTCTTGGTCCCCTTTGTATTTTGCCTTATGCCACAACAGCAGTGATTTATATTCATATTTATATATTTATAAATACAAGGTATGTAATGTTAACCGGTTTGGTGCAAATAAGGGGACAACATACCTTAACTAAATACCTTAACTGAGTGGCTGCACACCCACCACTGCCTGTTTGACTCGGACATACTGTATAATTCATCTGTAAGTCACCATGAAACCCTACAAGATAAAATTGCTCTCTGTTGCAGTGCCCTCAAGTGGATGATCCTAGTGCTTGCCTATCTTCAGGAGCTGGCCCAGGGAACGTTACAGTCCCATCTGATCTGCTTCTGTATGGGTCACGCTTAAGAATTCCCTAACATGGTTCCACCTTCCAAAGCAGACATAATAACTACACTTTCCATGTGTTTGGGCTATCTCCAGTTTTCAACCCAGGAAGTAACAACTGAACTTAATTAGTGAGTATAATGATGTAGACTAATACACAGCCATGTTTATGTGGTAAAGGTACATGACTTTGCACAAATTGTGGATTCAAGTGCAGCATTTGTTTGATGTTGTTCCTTGCTGTAAGTGGTTAGGGTGGCTCAGTGGCTATGCCTGTCTTTATTTTAAAATGACCAATAAAGATTGTGCAGTGTCTGAGCTTTAATTGCATCATGTCTTTTTAATTTTTACTGGAAAAATACAATGTAAGATGGTCCATAACAAGCTGTTCACACATATATAAACATGAGCAATAATTACTTTAGTCGTTTATCAATTCAATATATCATCATCAGCTATGCAATTGTGTTTCTTATTCATTAGGTTGTTAATGACATGTTTGATCCGAAAACCGGTGCATTGACCTAAAACGAATAAATAAAAATAAATAAAAACGAATAATTGTTTCAAATTCTACATGAGAATGTCATGGGTAATTATATATAGGGCTCATTATATATATATATATATATATATATATATATATATTCAGAGTTTATATATAGTAAAAACTTAAACTAACCGTAATATCTGTAGAGGGCAGTGTGGTTGCAGCAAGCTACCGTCGTGATGTCAATTGAAATGAAGAAGAAGTGGACCAGCGATACCGTTCTTCAAGTAAATATGAGTATGTATATGTAGCTAATATTATTTCCACCTGGATTTCTACTTAAACAAATGATACGAATGACTTCAGTGTCCGTTATGAATACATCTGGCAGAAACGATCCCAGTAGGCTCCACGTCACTGCATGTCTAACCAGAAGAGCTGGTAGTAGCGACCATCTCGGATAGCAAACACAAACCTGCAGCTGCCCGTGTATTCAAGCAGCACTATGCACTAGATGGCTGAATACTTTATTCACCCTCTACAGACACAACACATATAACTCGTATGCTATGCAACTACATAGAATATGTATATAGCGTAAAACACGTCGAATGGATCAAACTGTTGAAGGGACTTAACGTTAGCTGGAGGTGCTAGTTAGCTTTGTATGACCTAGCATCAGAAGCATGTGTGTGGACGGTCTAAACGCGGTTCTCAACCTTTTTATACTAGTGTACCCCCTCTAAGATATGTGTTCAGCCGAGTACCCCCTTCAATGGAACTATACGTTTTGGGAGGAAAAAAGAAAATTAGCATAAATAATGTGTGTGCTCTATTCCATTCTGTTCTATTTGGCAGGTTAAACATGAACATTAAAAGGGTGCAAATGCTCACAATTAAGTCAGTATTTGCTCACCAAACCGTAACTGAGTATCCAGATTTAACAGATTTTATCAACGTGGGATTATCTCAGAAATGTTAATGACCAAGAAATTCTTAGAAAATTAGTAAAAGTATTCTTTTACAGATAACTATTCATAGTGTATTACTTTTTTAATCCTTTATCCGAAACGTTATGATTGAGCATAAAGGTTTATGTTTTTCTGCAGACGCACCACTGATGATCATCCAGTAACCAACGCGGATGAGGATGAACTCCAAGAAACTAGAATGCACTCCAAGACGGCAGTTTAGAGCGCGAAGCCCAATGGAGCCCAGGGGTGACCATGACGACAGATGGAGAGACCCCCAACGAGTTCGCAGCGTTACATCACGGGACTCACGACGCACCTACTATGGAGAGGATTCCATGGACTGTGACGGCGCGAAGGAAAAACACAAGTACAGTGATTCACTTCAGAGGGGCTATGGCAAAGAGCCATCTCATCGAAATCGGAACCCGAAGAGCCCATCGCGGAGATGTGCCATACCTGACAAAGGCAGTGGTGATGGGGAATATACTAGATTTAGAGATAGATCTCCGGAGACAGGTACTTCACAAGAGCAAAGAGTCTCTGAAGGGAGGAAAAGTCTTACCAGCAATGCTGAGGACCATTTTCAAACCAGGAGGCTCAACAGTGATTTTAGATCTTGGCCACCAACCAAAGAGAATATAGACTATGGCAAAAGGCCTGACGTTTCCAAAAAACGCAGACCATCTCCTGAAGATTTTGCATACAGACAGCTATCCGAATATGCCATGGACAGACGCACACAGGACAGGACCGCAACGCGGGACATTGTACAATTACCAGAATCTTCTTCAAAGGTATTTAAATATTTGGTACATTGGTTTCTCAAGCATAGACTTTTATCAAGGAACATGCCTCTACATGCAATACATCATATAGGCAAACTGCGTATACATGTTATACATGTTTAGAAACAGGTTCAATCCATTTATTTTAGATAGAAGCCAATATTTCAGCCCTTATTCAATTATTAATGTTAATATTATTAAATCAATGTAATTGTACAATAGGTTTATTATTTAGATGCCTACCACTTCACTTTGACTTTGTATTTAAAACATGACATGTTTTATCACCCTTCTACCCAGGTTTATGATCCAATACAGGACCAAAGTGAATCCAATTCCCATCTGAACTATAATCCCTGGCTACCCAGCACCGGCTTTCCAGTGAGTGAGACTAGCAGAAGGGTAAGCCTTTTTGCAACATTGAATATTGCTTTTATTTTCTGACCAAATGGTTCCTTTTCATGCAGTTATATTGGTACTGAACACAAAACATCCTCACACATAAGACCAAGTAGATTTAAAAAAAAAAATGAAATGTTGCAACTCATTGCAAATGCGTAATGTTATTTGTTTTGTGTTTCAAAGGTGGAACATACCTCCACCAATCACAGCCCTGCTCCTGCTAAAAGTGTCACTGAGCCGACGACGTCCAGGAGCAACGGTTTCCAGCGATTCCTCAGTGTGCTCAACAAAGGGGTGGACGTGAAACTTCTCACCAAGATAGTCAACCAGTCTGACAGCGTCACTGGACCCCGGCACACTGGCGATCCACTGGGATCTCACGGAGGCACCGGGGCGCCGGACACGAACCAGAAGGCACTGTACTGGAACAAGAACCCTGAGCAACAACAGCAAGAGAGGGAGCAAGAGAGGGAGCGACAGAGGGAGCGACAGAGGGAGCGACAGAGGGAGCAAGAGAGGGAGCGA
>JAOPJJ010000102.1:12799255-12809275 GCA_027122795.1 Enchelyopus cimbrius | reverse complement strand
GTATGGGTACTGATCTTTGTCATTGTATAACCTTTTTAGGGAGGTTCTTAAAACAAGGCTTACAAATAGCTCTACAAGAAACCAAAACATGTATTTTTAAAAAGAAAAACCCCAATTAAAAACCACAAATCACATCTTGAAAACATAATGGACAGCATCAATTACAACCCAGTTGGAAATGGGCTTGTAGGAGAGATTTCAAAGAAGAGCAGACGACCTGCCAATTTCAAGATCATTGACCTCTTGAATCAGCATAAATTCAAATATCTCAAAAGAATATAACACCATGCACCAAATTACTTGATTAGTAATACAAAATCTATACCGCCTGTCTATAAACCATGTGTTTGTTTAATTATTATATTACATTAGAGAGGCGGGTCCGTTTAGGGGAGATGACTCTTACCCACCCGTCCTCTACTGAGAAAACTGCTGGCGTGGTCCAAGGGGAGCCCACAGAAGAAGAATTAAAAGGCAACCCTGAAGGAAAAGGTGCATTTTTTACTCAACGTACTCATAACAAATTGCCACAGTAACATTCATTGTGCAATAATAGTGATTTATTTGTCTTTTACCCCAAATAACAATCTTTCAGCATCAGGCATTCAAGATAAAGCAGAGACCTTTCATGCCAGCACCAGTGTCTAGTTGCAGTTCCTAATCGGATCTGACATGGCATTGCTTAGCCAGGTAGATATTATTTTATTCTTTTTAACATACACCTTCAGGAGAAACCAAACTTTTTACACCAGACGGGATATCTGTCATGATCAAACAGTAGGACCTGATCCATGCATCACTATATTTTCAGTTAAACCGTAACATTTAAGGTATTTTTTATGGATTCTATAATTAAACATACGCTGATTAGGTTGTAAACGATGTCTTTGAAATTCAAGTGCCTTCGGTGTTGAAGTTTTCTGCATTTCTCTCCATAATACTGTATAGAAGAAAATTAATTGTACTACCGGTACATAAACACTTCTCTTGGAAGCCTGAGGCAGTATTTCATGTTTAAAGAAAACTTTTTGAAAGCACTCAATACAATTTACAAAACTAGTGCTGGACTGCAAAGACAACAGTACCACCTCAAACCACTTGCTTTGACAACCATGGTAAAAAAAACGTAAAATACATACATAAATTACACACACTGTCCCTTCTCCAAGTTCCTTGTCACACCCATTCCTTGGAGCACCTGTTCACATGATGGCCCAAATAACCGTAAGGTGTGCTTTTGGTTGTTGATGTTAGAGCTCGTCTTTGTCCTCTCCTTCGCAAATGCAGGACGCTCTCTGGCCGTTCATGTAGGGCCTGCAGCCTAGCGTCCACACGGTGTTGAACATGGTGTCCGCCACGGCCTCACATGCTGAGGGCACACAAACGAGTCATACACTGTATACTGCGACTATAAGAACCTCTTTCCTTTTATTTTTTGATATAAGACATGTTAGTTTGAAACTAACATGTCTTGAGTCCCAAGGGCAGCCTACTGACCTTCGACCTTTGACACGAATCCCAGGCTCTTCTTGAGGTCAGAGCAGATACTGTGTAGACACCAGCGGAACTTGGAATCACAGCGGTACTTGTTTGAGCCACAGGTATCATAACACATGTCCAGTTGGTTGCAGCACTTGGTCATGGCTGGGATACCCGCATCCAGCTGGCCATGAAACAAATGGAGGGTGTGTGTGTGTGTGAGTTAGAACGCTTGTATGAGTGTCGTATTGATGGTGTTGGTGTTGGTGTAATATCAATGCTTTATAACGTACTCCTTCAGGAACAGGAATGCCCATAAAGTAGGAGCTGCACCCGTCAGGTTCAGGCATCTGGTAGTCGGGGCGTGGCAGCGGAGCTTTACCTTGGGGGTTAATCATGTCGTCTTTATGGTTAAGGCAATTACTGGAATGCTGCTGGAAACAGCAACATAACATTGATTACATTGTTAACATCAAATAACATAACATTGTTGTCAAATAACAATATATATTTGACAATAATACAACTATAGTGTATTTTTGATCTCATCATAGAGGCCATTGTCCACGGCCAAGACCCAATCAATGTGATGACAAGAGAGACACAGGCCGTTTCAGATTCTGGCTAAGCTTTACATCATACTTTTGGGTGATACACTTACAGTAAATTAATATTAAATTCAACCCTATTTCATCAACCATAGCTAATACAGTATTAAAACTTCAATCAAACTACTTACCATATCGACAGCGGTGCTGACACACGCCGTCTCGACCCCCCATAAGCTCCAGCATGGAGTCAAAGTAGCTGTTGACCGCCTCGAAGCCCCCCCGCAGGCTGTCCATCCCCCAGTCACCGTCCTCCTCTGCGGGCGGGGGGCCGGGAGCCTGGCCCGGGTCCACCGGGGCCCCCTCCGTGTCCTGACCCTGGATCCCATGAAGAAGCAAAGCCAGAAGAAACCACGGGGCGAGCGAGACCCTGACTAACATTTTGGAGGGTGTTGTTAAATCACGACTGCAACAAGAACCTGTGTTGAAGTAGACAACAGGAGTGACGCTGCTGCTGCATATCACCGCGACCTGGACTTTGAGACACACATCAGTCGTCCTCCACTGTGGAGGAACAAAGTTCAGAATTTATCAAGATTTCTCATATCTATTCCTGCATTATAAGCAAGAAAAACATTTCCGTTTTTTTTTTTTTGATGCAGACATTACTCCTCACCCACTGCCAGTTCCGTTATTTATGTAAACTTGCGTGGCGTCTGATTTACACCTCGATTTTAGATTACAACATCAGGACTTGAATATTCCTCCTCCTAACCCCAAAAAGCTGATTATGATTTGATTTGTTACTCCATTTCAGCAATACTGGAATTTAATCACGCATTTTGTCTTCTGCCAACCCGTGGTTATACCAAATGATGTGTGGTAGCCTGAAGACCCGTACATACTATTCATTTGGTTATTTTCCAAACAAACTACGATTTGGATGCAGAACGAGCAACGACCGACAGAGGGCGGACCGACAGAGGGCGGAGCACAGGGACACGTGACGTGACGACACGTGACCTGACGTATGCGGAAGCCACCGTAAACATGCTGTGAATGCTTGAACCGCTACGATTTGATATCTGTGTTACAGCTTCAACACTTAACGTTATCTTTCAATCCTTTATTTAGGATATTTTCAAGTGGAGGGCACACATTTAGTTGACATGACCGGGAGAACAAAGTTCAATGGGAAACATTTTTTAGATTAACATATTCAATGCTAGTTAATTGACCTTACTTCATTGTGAACACACGTTTAGAAATCAAACTCACTATTGAACACAATTAAATGGCATTTGCAAACCTTTTTAAAACTCTGTCTACTAGTGGAGAGGACCCTGCCGTACCACATCAATCCCCTCACCCATCAAAGTAAGCTGTTTAAATGTGAACTTTTACAAACATGCATTATATCAATACTTGTTTTTATATGATATATTTGGTAATTAATTTGTCTTAAACCATATGGATAGACATGAAAAGAAAAGACCAAACCTTGATGGACCGCAGACTGACCAGAAGAAGAAGAAAAAGCCATACCAACATGTAAAAACATTCAACCAGTAATATTTATTTTTATGTTTGTTGTTGTGATTGTGAAAGGTGTGTGTGTGTGTTTGTGCCTGAGAGTATGCTAGTGAATATGTATAAGCAGGTTTCTTGTGTTTTATTTTGCCGAAGGACCCCCTTGGAAATGACATGATAAACTCAAGGCGCTATCCTCCAATCAAGATTATATATTTATACATGTTCTTTTTTGTATTTTTTTTCCAATTCAGTTTAATAAAGCCTTGACCACAAAGACTCGCATACCTCCAGCGTTGTGCGACTATGACAACCCAGGATTTGACCCCAGAGTGCTAGCCAACTTTCATCGCAGAGGGCGAGGACATTTCAACCGCGGCCAGGGTGCCTTCCTACATCACACCATGGACAAGAAAGGCCAGCATCAGAACTTCCGAAACACAGCAATGTTCAATCAGGAAATGCAGCAACAAAATACAGGACAAAACAAGGACACAAAGAGGAAGATGAGCTGGCAGGAAACCAATAGTCCTCGCAACAGAGGCGGTTTTTTGAATAAAAGACAATGGCATCAGGCTGAGCGTAGAGGTGGGTCCAGGGGAAGAGGATATACTCGAATGAACAAAAACATGCGGGTAAGTAATCTCGGCCCGCTTCTGTATGGCATACCAACTGTGATGAGATTCGCATCACTTTTATACAGTTACAATCAATCTCATCAATGAGCATATAGGGCAGCCAGGTATGCATCTTGCTCAAGGTGGCCTGTAGGGGCAGACCTTGGGTTTCAAACCCTGAACTGTTTGGCTTAAATGTTCCTAACATCAGTCTTCCCTACACGTTCCAAAGGGCTCCAGTGTTGAATTGAGTTTTTGACACCTGCTATTTTCTGTTCCAATTTCCTGTAGGATCCACCTGTCGATAGAGTCAGGACTATGACCCAGGAATTTAAGGACAGAAATGCTGTGGAGATTGACGGGCGGTTATTCTGTAAATTCTTCCTGTGGGACAAATGCACCAAGGTAGGCTGGACCTCATACGAGACTCTCGTGGATCTCCGTGTGGATGCTTCATACTGTATGCTCATCGTGGTTCTGGAATTCCCCTCCCTCTGAACTAACATCTTCTGAATTAGTGAATTCATTTAAAAGCAGACAAAAAATGTATCTGCCTCAGCTTCTTGCTTAATGTCAGGCCTAATTGGTGTGTTGATTTTATTTCATTTTATCATTTTGTTATCCTTTTCATTTTCATTTTATTACCATTACCAGTTAACTTGTAAACATCCTTTTAAATTGATGGCCACTTAATGCCTATTTAAACCACCCTATGGTTGGTAGTGTCTTTCTAAGTTTCTCCTAAAAGCGCATTGGGTCTGTGTATTCCATATGAAATGTGCTATACAAAGGACATTGACTTAACTTGTGTTTGTCCTGGTGTGCAGGGGGAGGAGTGCCAGCTGGAGCATGGCCGCACTGTCAATGGCATGATCAAGGATGCGTGTAAATTTTACATCCAAGGGTGGTGTGCGAAAGGAGAGTCCTGCGCATACATGCACAATATCCTTTTCTTCTTTTTAAAATGTGTGCTTCATGTCATGTTGTTTAAAGTGACACCAACATGTGATTGCAGCTGGCAGCCATTGTCATTGGGGGTTAACATGATCATTTACAACAAGATTACAAGATTTTCTTATCCACGTCATTTCTACGCTCCTTCCCATGTAAGTATTTCCACGCTAGGGGAAAGTGTTCAAAAGAAGCCGATTGCAGGTTTTCCCACGAGCCCCTCACCGACATCACCAAACCACTGCTGGATCAGGTGTGTGTGCGTGCATGCGTGCGTGTCCGTGTGTCATTCCCACCAAGTTCCCATTGTGTCCCTCTGTCTGATGAAATTCACTGTTTAGTGACAGTCCTCCATTTGAAATGACCTCATCTCTGAAGGCAATACAGCGGGAAAAGGATATGATGGAGTTGGCAAAGAAAGCCCAGCAGGCAGAAGACCTGGAGGTTGCTTCCGAGCAGCCCAGCGGCCCTACAGTGGACGTATTGCAGCATCCAATCAGGTCTTGCTTCGCAAATGTCCCACATTATTCGTGTCATTATTAACACCATGACTTTCTTTTAGCTTTTAGCTTTCTTTTAGCTTTTTAGCTTTCTTTTAGGTTATGTGTAACCTTTTTGGGGTATTTTTTAAAATATTTTCACAGGCCACAGTTTTACAACAGCGTATGCCCTGAAAAGCTACCCCCTGGGACAGAGGAGCCGACGGGTGCCGAACAGAATCATGATCCGTCGCACATCGAGAGCGCATCCCTGTCGAGCGACGTCCCCGATCCCAAAGCGGTCTCCTATTCGGTGGAAGCGGTGCTGGGACCCGTACATTCCAGACCTTTCCCTTCCCTTTTTGGATCAAACAGGGATCCCGCCCGCTCCCCGCCGCGGCCCTCGCCCCCGCCGTCAGTCACGGCCAACCCAACAGAGGCACCGTACTCTGTGGACGCCGTGCTCCGGTCGGTGAAGACGGTGGGAGGTTCGAACCTGACCTGCACCGGAGAGCCGCATCTCTCCGCCAGTCCTTCCTTGACCTTTTACGGTTTCGACCATTCCAAAGAGGTTCCCACACCGCCGCGCGACTCGGGATTGTTCCGCGGAAAGGACTCCCGGTTCAAACCCGACGCCGTCCAATCAAACGACGCCAAAGCACGGCCGGACAGAGGTCGAGCGATTCCGTCCTCAAATCCTGATCGAACACAAGCCAACCGCCCCCCGCCCGCTAGCACACCGGTCCCTCCAGACCCTCAGAGGTCTTCAGAGGTTAACGGTGTGGTGATCGAGCCTCTCAGCAGCACGTTTACACACGCTCTGCCTGCTCAACCGGAAGCTCAACCCGCTAAGGACACACGGAAAGCATTCCACAGCCTTTTCGCAAGCCCCCTGAATCCGCAGGTGTTCAGTCCTGCCACACGGTCAAACCCTCGACGCTCCGTATCGAAGGCTGCACCTGTTGATGCCAACATCAGCCACAGCACACATGTTTCAGCGAGGGCCCTCCCTCAAGCTCCTTCAGGCACTCTAGGGGCTGTCACTAAACTGGGAGCACCCTCTTGCCTAGAGTCGCCCGGCCGTACTCCCCAAGCCAAGGCCTGCACACTCAGTAAACCCACCCACCGCGATCAATCTGCATCAGGACCTGGTAAGTCTGCGAAAAAACCCGACCACAGCAGCATAGCAAGCTCTGGTTCGGACAGTGATGAGGATCTGCCACCACTGAAGATCGCCACAGACGTGACGATCGCGTCTCGCGATTCCCCAGAGCCGAGCGAGGTGAAATGTGGCGTTGCCGCCGGTGGGGTTCTGCGGGGTTTGTTTGCCATCCCGATCCACGAGACGGCCGCTCCACTTCCATCAGCGCAGGGGAAGACACTCACTTGCAAGCCTCAGCCTGTAGAGGGCAGCAGTGAAAACACCACTAAAACTCCTGCTGCTCTAGCCTCACTCCTCTCCAGCCCAGGGCCGAAACATCCCAGCCGAAAAGAGCCGACATCTCGGACCAAGGACCATCAACCGCCTCCTGGCCCCGTTCAGAACGACGGTGGTCCGCCTTGTCCAAGCGATGGTAAGAGCGCAGAATATTGTGCCTGTTTATTTTGAATTTGTTCATTTGGAGATGAGCTCTTTTCTTCATTTATTTTTCTCAGCCCCTTCCAGTGCCGCCTCTACTACTGGGACCTCCGTTCTCAAGACTCTCTTTCTGAATCTGAGACCCTATGACCAGGAAGAACCACATGAAATCCTCAGCAGTGCGTACTCCTTTTCATTGACTTTATTAGCCAGATTGATGTGCCACATGAGATCTCATACCAACAATCAAACTAATACATATCTGAATGATCTCTTTATGATTGTTTGCTTTGAGAAACGTTTTTGAAGCAATGCATTTTGAACTCAATCGTTCACATCACTTTCAGAGAGCCGGGGCCAGGACGAGATGAACCACAGGTCCTCTTCCAAAGATCCACCCGGAACCACAGAAGAGCCGAAGGAGGAGGCCGTAAGCCAGGAACCGAAGGCCACGGAGGCGGGGGGGAGAGTTGAGCCGACCGGGTGTCTGTTGGACCCAGACCACCAGGTGGGCGTTCCCCTTTTCACACGGCCATAAAACTCCGTAATGGTTGTCTCCTGTGTCAGGGGTTTGAACATGTTGCAGCGAAAAATGCTACGTGAGAGCCTCAGGGCTTTTTTGGTATATTACACACATTCCAGCGTTTGTGATTCCAGTCCGGACCGTGCCATTTCGTGGATCATTATTATGGACATGAAGCAATCTTTGGGCTTTTTTTTTCTTTTTTTCTCATAAGCCCACCTGTTCCATCTCTCTCCCTCCCCCTCCAGTCTCACCCTGACTGGAAGGCTGTGTGACTTGCAGCCGAAAGAATGCTAGTCATTTCTTTTGTTACGTCACGACAACAATAATGCACAACAGGCAACAAGCATTCCGCCTTGTCTATCCTAATATTCACCTTCAGCTTGTGGTCGTGCGTGAGTAGATGGAGGGGTGACATCTGGATGCATGCTTTGACTTAGCGAGCCAAGCCCAATCACCTGACCACTGGGAGCGTCTCCAACAAACAGGACGGATTTGCCACCCGAGTGTGATGTTATCAATTCGAGGCGACTGTTAAGGCCTGAACATACTTCTGCGTCGACTCAATGGCGTAGCTATGGCGTCGTGGCCGTTTTATGCTTCTGCGTCGGGTTGATTTGCATCGCGGTGCATTTCACAAATCACAGCCCTTGCAGTCTGCGTAGCCTCGATGCGTAGTTCCAATTTTTTGAAGGTGCACGTCGACCTACGGCGTAGGGGTCCGCGGCGCCGCGTAGGGGTCAGCGGCGCTACGCCGTCAATTCGACGCAGAAGTATAAAACAGGCTTTACAGCCCAGAATTCGGCTGACCCCACCTCTCTCTTCACCCCCTCAGCTCCAGGGCTCCTGTGAACCTGCGAGACAGCCTACAGCCACAGCTCAGCACCAGCCCGTGGCAACCCCCCACTGTAACTCTTTAGAGTCCTCAGGTTGGCATGCTCCTCACACACCACTTGCAGAACTGAACTCCATAAAGCAGCCGTTGAAGTACCTCTTTAAGACACTGGACCCTAGCGCTTCTCCCTTTAGAAGTTAGCGCTCCAATGAGGAATTCCTTAATCATAATCAGAACAGAGTCAGAGTCAAAGTTGTTTTTAATAATAATGAACCAAGTTGGTTTGTTTATTCCTTTTTTGGGTGGCTAAGAAATACATCTCCAACTCATTATCTAATGGAGGTCTTATGTCACATAGGAAATATGTTGTAACCAATCATAACCTGATGACTGCTCCTGACGCCTATTCAGCTTGTGGAAAAAGATTTTGTACCATCTTTATTTACAAATAATAAAAATATGTGCACCAATACTAGTCTTAACAAAAAAAATCGTCTGTCTTTAATTTAAAATCATCCTTTAAAAATGTTGTATGGATAACCTCAAATTTGGAATGCACCCATGTGAGTCATGCTGATAGTCAAACATTAAAAACATTTAATTCCTTGAGTGGAGATATACAAAATAGCATGTATTAATGCTGATCATACATTTATACAGGAAGGTAAATTAAGTTGTAAGTTTATCAGTTTTTAATATGTTTTGCTGTTATGCTGTTATGACAAGGCGGCGGGGCTTATCGTGGATGGGCTTTGAGCGTGACTTATAGCGCCCCCTATTGGCCATTCAACACCAGATTCTTTGAAGGCATGTCATGACGGGGTCCAAACAGGGTTGCGAAATGTCTAAACTTTTTACCAAAGCACCGGGGAGATACTGCATGGGAGCTTATAAGCAAAAATTATAATATGACTCACCAGGGGAATAACAGTAGGTATTTACATACTGTGAATGCCTGATAATATCTTGGTAGATAAATACATGTAAAATACATGCTATGTAAAAAATGTGGCCGCAGCCGCTTCTGTGCCTTTAATCTTAAAAGACGCCTAATTGGTGAATGGGACCTCCAGATTCGTCCAATCCGGACTATCCAAGAGGGGTTGTTTTGTGAGCGCGTCTTCCCCTGGGTTTTCGCTGCTACCCTGAGGCCCTCCGTTGACCTCGGGCTCTGGGCCGTCAGGACTCTGCGGAGGTCCTTTCTTCTCTGAGCTCTCCAAGGCGTCCCCTTCATGTGGGGACCCTGGCCTCTGCTCCTCCATCTCCTCCTGCTTCTCCTCTTGCTCTTTGAAATACTCCACCGTTTTCCTCCTGAAGAACCCCTTCTGGCATGGAGAGAATCACAGGGTTTTGTTTTCGTAAAACGTTAAAGGGACACTGTAATTTTTTTAAGTAATGTATAACCTCAAATCAACGTCTTCGTTCATAAATAAGTCCTCATTGGTGTAAAATTATCTCTGCCAACAATCTCACTTATCC
>JAOPJJ010000102.1:12775726-12791993 GCA_027122795.1 Enchelyopus cimbrius | reverse complement strand
AAACAAGAGTCTCAAAAGTCTCGGTGGGTCGGTCAGTGTTTACCAAAAAACATAGCGCCCTCTACCGGTGTGACATTTCATTGCATTTCGACACGTAAACCCCACGCAGAACCATCACGGTCTCTCGACTGCGTCCAAGCAATTGCGTGATTCCTTGCGGAAGCATAATCAGGCCTTAATAGTACACGTACCTAAAGACGATAGCTGCGCCGCGTGAGCCAACCACCAGGTCTGGCAGTCCATCTTCTCCAAGATCAATATTGCCGTCCAGCGCTTGCCCAAAGAAACGAATACCAGCATTTCCTGCTGTGATTCTCTGAAATACAAGCGATATCTAGTGGCAGCAGTGTGTGACTGAAATATACGCTATACCCAAATATACGCTAACTAGGCACCCTCGAGCAGGATGACAACCTCAGACCTTCTCCTTAATGGTCCATGTCTGCTGATCAATGATTCGACGTTAAAACAATTGTTTGATGCTTTTATAAACACACGTTGCTTTCAGCTCTTCAACGTCATTCAGCTCCATATCTGCCATATTGAGCTGTTTTTGAGTAAATGAGTCTCGGCTGCTGAAGCCAGCAGACCTCAAAGGCCCTGGATCACTGTGGTGGTGGTCTGTTGAACGCGCAAACAACAGACTCTGTTACCTACATTTACCGATCCCTAAACCTTTCCACCACACTTACCTGGCTGAAGGTTGGCCGGATCCCGGTGTTTTGGCTGCCCTGGTAGATGTACACCGCCCCGCTGTTGTCCTCCTCCAGGGGCGCTCCCACTGCCACGTCCCTGAACCCGTCTCCATTCAGGTCCGCCAGCGAAGAGATGGCTGTGCCGAACCGCCCCCGCGATGGCACCGACACGTTCAGAGCAATTTCCAGTTCCAACTGTCAAAACGTTAAAAACCGGGCAGAATGGAAACATAATTCACGTTCGTGGAACAACAAGACACTAGATGAACACTTGCCAACATCACATTGCCAACACCTAACCTTGTTGGTCAGTTTGTAGACGAATATCTGCCCCTCTCTCTTCTCCTGAGGATTGTGGAACAGCGGTGCGCCCACCAGCAGGAAGTCAGTGTTTCCATCTGATTGGATGTCCACCAGGCAGAGCTCTGCCCCAAAGTACGAACCAATCTGGGCCGGCGGGGAATTCAAATAGAAAGTTACATTTGAGGGTCTCAGGCGATAGGACACATGACCACTCGTATTGACTGCCAGTGACAGTTGGAGGAATTCTCAAGCACAAAGATTTGGAGGGTGACCAATTGCTCTAGAGCAAGGACTGCAGGAAGACCACTTGTTTGGGCACCTAAAAGTGGTTTGGATCATCCAAACCAGATGTGCCCCAGTCAGAGAATATTCTCCATTGGCCCAATTGGCCAATAGGTCTTGGCCAATTGGGATACAAGAGTAAGATACAAGAGTAGGTCTTGTATCTTAGGGATGCACCACTCAATGGATACTGTGCATGTCTGACAAGATCAGAATGGTCTCTGAGCATCTCTGCCCAATGGGCTGGCTGGTCTTCGCCCCCTTTGAGAATCAAAGTTGGCTCAAACCAACGACTGTTTCCAAAACCCAGTCCTTTGGATGCTTTGCTTTTAAATGTTATTGAGGCCCTACCTGCTCTCCAACCAGTCTCTGCCCCACCGTCCAGGTGCCCTTTGTCTTTTTGAAGAGAACCACCTCTCCTGTGTGTTCAAACCGCGGTGCGCCGGTGAAATACAGAGACACCAAATCCTTTTCTCCAGCAGCCACAGAGTAGCCTGTGTGACAGGACATGCCTGAGTTTAATGAAGTTGAACAATATCATCACTTTAAAAAATTGATTGCTCAGCAGGTCATCCAACTCACTCTTCTCTCCCCTACAAAGTAGTCAATGCATGCATCAGTTAGCACGCATGAAAACAATATATATTTATGAAACTGATTTTTGGTAGGATTATTACCCATGTACGAGCTGTGCTGCATATCGGGGTCTGCAATGTGTATCCCATGTGATTTGTCGTGTGGATCTGGCACATACAGCGACCCACCCCAGTTATGTGACCCCACTGAACCCAGCACCAAGCTGCCCTGTGGAGCAAAAGGAAGATAATTATATGTTATTAGTGTACTGTCTGATAAATATACTGTATGATGTTGAATGTTTACATTTTGTGGACTAAAATCCGAGATATGAAAATAAGTGGAATTTTTTTTTATTCAACCTTGTGGTAGACGCTACTGAATCCAGTCTGAGACATTTCATACTTCAATTCTTCAGAAAGTCCGGTTTGATAAGCTAAAAAGAACAAGGTTTAACAAAGAAACTCAGAGAGGGAGATTTCAAATGGCATTAATACAAAAGGGAAATTATCAGTGCACCTTCTATGTTAAAAATCTTTTCTTCAAAGTTTTTCAGTATTCCGGCGAGTCCATCGTAGTTTTCGATGGGATAGGTGTTATTTTCCTTTGGCTCTGAAGCAATGGCTCTGAGGTTCTTCAGCTCAACATCTTTGACCTGTCAGGATAAAAGATGTCATGTTTTTGAAATCACATATTTTTGGCTTCGACAGCAGACTTGAAGGCAAAAATCTGTGGTTTAGTAAACTACAAATAGGCAACTTTTACTTTGGACAACATGATACCAAACCTAAATATATAGGGCAAGGGTCAGTTGAATAATATAACACTTTTACCCCATTCATGAGGATTGTGGGAGAATATATTGACATTATTATATAACAGAGTCAAGGTGAGATTGGTTTTTCCATTCTTGTCAAAATGTCAACCTTAGCATCTCTAGAATGATTCATCCTTAAAAACGACCATGTCTGACGGTCTAAGCCCAGCTCACGTTCATACCGGTGGTGGGTGATTGCTCCATATGCTTGAAATTAAGTTTTACGTTCTCGTGTCCGACTCACCCCAATAACAAAGCGTATGATTTGTTTCTCATCATAACTCTTTATAGCCTGTACACTGTTTCCGGGGTCACTGGGATCACCGTCGGTGATTATCAGCAGGACTTTCGTGGCGTCGGGAGAAGCCCCCGCCGATTTGTTTTCAAATAGGTTGTACCTGAAACAAATGCAAAATGTGTTTATTTGTGTTGAGGATCATGAGTAGGTCTTTGTTTACATCCCTCAACCCAATAGCCAGCACTGTGAGACACAGCCTTGCTGTGCATGTAAACGTAGACCTACTGTATGTTTCACTATGTCAACAGTCATGGCCGTAAGTACCACTGATGGTGGTGACCAGCACTATTATGCATACACTTTGTAAAATGTCAAATTCAAGAGTTAACTTACAGCGTGAAGTTTAATGCAGAATACGTGTTTGTCAGAGACTGCATGAACCGTTCCTCCATCAGTAACTTATTCGCAGTCCCACTTTGATACTCGTTGAAGTCAAACACTTTTCGAGCGTATAGCGAGAATTGAACTGCAGCAAACTGAAAATATCATACAGGATTATATTATATGATTATATTATACAGTATGTGGACAAAAGCACAGAATCACTGCAATATGATATGGATTAATGTTGCATCTCATTACTTTGATGGATGAGTTCTTGATGCTATTCATGATATCCAAAATAAACACTTTGTTTTGGTGAAATTCTTCTATACTCATGCTTGCAGATCCATCAAATAGAAAGACAAGATCCACCGTTTTCTTTGTGCACTCTGAAAAGGCACACAAAAAAAATTATAAGTAATGATTTCTTGGGATAGGTCTTAGTTTGAAATAGACTGTATGACTGTATATTGGGGATACATATTATTAGCATAATCCAGAGAGGGGCTTGGGAATGTACCCCTCCCAGTTTAAACAACAATTATATTCTTTCTTATGAAAATGTTGTTTGTTTGGTAAATACAGTATAATCTGATTCGCTAGTAGCCAGAAGTTATGTATTTGCGCTCACATTTCTGCCACCATTCCTGTAATATCATTACCTTGAAAAGCCGGTTTGAAACTGGAAATGGCCAGAAGCTCCTCATTGAGCTGGTAGCACTGTGAATTATGGTAGGAGTTTTCATAGCAATCATGAGCTAAACTTGGACTGCAGACCTATGAGTGGGGTCATAAACACAGATAATCCATTAGAATTGAAGATATCATACATGGATGGCTATTACCATGTCAATTTAATGAACTCGTTTTTTTACTGTGAATCCGGACTTAGTTGGTTCCTTTGCAACTGACAATCCAAACAGCCTGGCTGGCATGGCCACTGCTAGAGAAAAGCGAGACAGTAGTAGGATTATGGTAAACTAACGTCTTCATTGCTTCCATATTATCTATTTAAACAGTAAATAAAAACTACCTTCAGGGGTGTAGCAGCTTTTATTATGATTCATGTAACGAATGCAAACCATTCCAGAACCATTCTGCTGCAGGGGAGCAGTGACCAAAATCCTGCATGGACAAGGCATTACACTAATAGTTACTAGACATACTACTAGTAACTATTACTACTGAGGTCTTTGCAGTTTATTTCGACACGTACAACAACAGCGCTGGTGGATCCTAACTGCCTAGCAGGCTCAGTTACTGAGGGAGGATGGATAATCCAAAGCCAATGCAAAGTGTGGTACTCTGAAAGAATTTTAGGCTCTTCTGATAAATCACACATTTATTTAGCCATCCGATCTCCGAATGATGTGAGTTTCATGAGTCTGCGTTTTGCTGTACATACCCTTTGTGTTTGCTATTGGCGACCTGCAGCACCTTGTTTCCAAAGAAACCATTTTCATCACCATAGAAGATTCTGGGGTCAGCTGTATCCAGGTTGAAGGCTAAGCAAACTGGCTGGAACAACGCTGACATTTTTGAGAAAAAAAGAGAGAAAACAACCAAACTATTTTTTTGTTGTCAGTTGCGTTTGAAGGAGGGTCATATTTGCTGTCTGACACCACAAACCGTATTCTTTTGGTGGGAACCGTGGAACGTAGTCGTGTTGCAGATTAGTTTGGATTACATCTGATTGTAACCCACCCAAGTTTAAATGTTGATTCTCCAAAACAACAATCACAAAATTATTCTGCAGCATAATTATTTGTATAATAATATGCCAGCAAATATTTGGCCATGAAGAGAATCAATGATGAGAACAGATGTTGATAATCTAACCAATCACTATGCACCCCAAGGCCACAATGGTATTAGGGCAAAGGTCAAATTAGTGCACAACCATCAATAGTTTCAACCGCATCCTTTAATTAGTTTAGGTTTACAAAGCACAAGCTTACCAATAACCCCAACGAGAGAGAGGAGATGAGAGCAGCCCCGGCTGTACATGTTTCCCACAGCAGTACTCTTCAATAAAGAGGAAATAGAAGGTTTCACCGCCTTAAGGGGCGCCTCTGCTTCCTGCAAACAGGCTAAGAAGGGTGTTTCCTGCAACACATTTCTTATGTGGTTTCTGATTGTCTTCAAGCTGTACTTTCGGTCTCTTCTCTGTCTCTTAGCTTCTTACTTCTAAGACATTAGGCAATTGTTAGACAATTCTAAAATATTTATTGTGGGTCAATCATAGAGAACACATTACGACATTTCCTTCTTCAAGAATTATGCAAGGTGGACTTTTCCATGTTTGCTAGTAGTTTTTTTTACTTTTGACATTTTAACTTACACTTGTGTTTGACCAAATGTAAATTTAAACTTCAACCTTTCGTGTGGAAAGACATTCTTAAATTAATTTGGATAAAAAAGCCATATGATCAGACGTCTGGATAAACATGACATTTTATTTGTGCATACATACATCCTGAAACATTAAACCCAGTGTTTCCCATACGAGCAAGTGAAGTAGCATCTCCACTAGTGGAACAAAAATAATAATTATTATAATTTATTGTAGCGATGTGTGATTAAGATTAGACCAAATAAAGACACCCTCCAGTCTCAACAATTTCCTGTGCCCTAAATACATTGACCTATGCAAACCACAGCCATAAGCAATGTGATGGGTCTTTCACAATGATGTTGAAATGCCCTTCTTGTCAGTAGCCAGTGCCTGCAGGTGGAAGGCGCTCTGCCCAAACAGCCCAACGCTAGTCTACTGCTGCTGCTGCCTCTTGGGCCTGTCCTCTGGGGAAGGCGCTGAGGGGGATGAGGGTCTTTGAACCTTGAGGGAGAAGTCCACGACAGGGCACCCCTGGGTGATGCAGCCCAGGGAGATGATGTCCACGTGGGGACTGAAGTACTGCGATAGGTTCTCCGGTGTCACACCTCCGCTCGCCTCCACCAGCAGTGCTGGGAATTCCTCCTTGAGCACCAGCGTTGAAGCATGGAGCGCCTGGCGACCAAAACCATGGAGAAGTCATTCTTCCTCATCCAGACTACGAGCAAACGGCTGACATCCAGAGAGACTTGTCATGATTATCATTATAGCAGAAGTATTAAAGAAACAAAAGTGGACCCGCTGACCGCTAGGTCACTGTACGTGGATGCTGGCTATTCTACCGTTACATTACCCTCATTAACCAGCAAGTTCTATAAACGGCGAACTGCGGACAATCATCTGGATCTTAAAACCCCCTAAACCTACGGAAAGAGCTGCGCCCGGAAAACTCCCGCGGGCCTTACCCCGGGCTCCAGGTTGTCCAACATGACGATGTCTGCGCCGGCGCGGGCCGCCTCCCGGGCCTCCTCCGTGGAGCAGCACTCCACCTCGACCCTACTGCTGAAACCGCAAACCGAGCGCGCGGCCTGCACCGCCTGCAGAGGAAGCAACACACGGGCTCTCAGGTCCCGAGAAAAGAGGACTCAACCACCAAAAGGGACCCACACTGGCCGTCGCCATTCTCTTCCTTGTTCACGTATGAACATTGAAACCTTGGTATTGCTTGAAATATAATAAAATGAATTTGAATGTACAAATGCTTTTACTTGTTGAATGGGGTTAACTGTAACAAGGTTGTTACAGTTAACCCCAGCCATACAAAGCTAGTAAGCCGAGCCTAGAGTTGTCATGTTAGAATTAGCATTAGTTCATTCGTCAGTTCGAAATCGCTGATTATCCTGTTGGATGTTTATTGATGTACAAAAAACATGTATGTATGATTCTTTGAGTTTTTGTTGTCCGGCAGTTTTCGTGTCTATCGTTTTCTCTCCGGTTTGCCTCACCTTTGTGATGCTCCCTGAGGCCCACACGTGGTTGTCCTTCAGCATCACCATGCCGCTCAGGTCCTGTCTGTGCATGGACGCCCCGCCCACCAGCATGGCGTACTTCTCCACTAGGCGGAAGCCCGGCGTGGTCTTGCGTGTGCCTGCCACTTCCCCGCACCAGCCCGCGTCCGCCGCCGCCCTCTTGAGCCCGGCGCAGCGGGTTGCGATGCCTGAGGCGCGGGCCAGGCAGTTCAGGGCCGGCCTCTCCCCCAGCAGGAGGCACCTGGCCGGGCCCCGCACATCAGCCACCACCGTGATGCCCTCCGGACCTGAAGGGGCATTACTTCAGAGTATCAGAGTAACGTGGGCAGAATCTAAACATGGGTACGTGGGGACAAAGGTTTGTGGATGGGAGGGATCGGCCGCTGAGGAGCACGTTGCGGTACCTCGCTGAAACATGCCTCAAGGTAGCCCAACATTCTTCCTCCTGCCCCCTGAAGTCATAGCCTGGCCACCGCCCGCCTAGGTACTTCCGCTCAATTGTTGTTCCCAATAGAGCTGGTAAGTCCCGCCCCTTCCGCTTAACCCCCCTGGACCTCTAGGTCGAAAAATCGCTAATGCATGTGAAAGTGAGAAAATTATTATTTTCTGGTCCCGTTTGAATTTTGCTATGAATGTGAACATTTGTTGTCTGTGAATTTTTTTTATATTTTTTCGTGCAAAGTGCTACAATTTAGCGAGTAGAAGTTTGATACGGTTAGATTTTGTGTGACAGCACTTTGTGGACTACAGCTCCTCGCTGCTTTCGTCGCGTTTTGATACAGCCCATTTTGTTGGTATGGTGACATTTGGGTACAAAACACACAGGCATCTTGAGCCGTCTCCGTAGATTATGGAAAAATACGCAGCATTAGCACTGTGATTTGACAAGTGGAGGGAAAATGTGTTATGGGGCGACGTCATATAGGCGACATGTAGTCTTTCTCGTTATGTCTTTTCCACAACGGCTAGACGAATAATCATACAATATACAGTCAAACTCTTAACATGAAAAAGTATATTAAAAATGCACAGACAACATGTGTTCACATTCATGGAAAAATTCAAACGGGACCAGAAAATTATAATTTTCACAATCACATGCATTAGCGATTTTTCGACCTAGAGGTCCAGGAGGGTTTAGCGGAAGAGGCGGGACTTACCAGCTCTATATGAGCATGACATACGTCACGACCAAAAGCTAGCGATTATTTGTGGCAGATCCTGAGTGGCACTGGGCAGATCAAATAGTTTTAAACTTCAACAAACACCCACCTTCCAGTGAGTGAACGTGAGTCAATTGAGCGATTCCAGACGTACTGCACGAATTAAATGAAATACGATGGTCTGGTTGGACCAGGCTACTGAAGTCATTCAGCAATACTTAAATCCTAGCTGCCACCCTATCGCTCACCTAGCTCCGCCCCATCTTGGTAGCGCCAGTTCACCGTGCAGCCCAGCTCGGTGAACAAGGCCGTGAAGAAGGGACTGCCGGCCAGAACGCTGTTTGGCGTCTTGCAGAACAAGCGCGCCTCCACTTCCCGAGAGCCCACGCAAACGCCAGCAGGGTCGAAGTTCGGCGTGTCCTCTGCCAGCCAGTCCCGGGCCAGCTGCGCGAGCGCTTGTGGAGGGATGGCGTGCGCATACAAAACGTGCGGGTCCATCATCCTATCGTGTGCAGGTTTCAGGGGTGCCGTCATCTGTGGTCATAATGAAATAGGTTACATAATACAGAAAGTCTAGAGCCGGATTGTGGTCGTGCAGGTTTCACACACATCACATTGTATAGTATATGTCAGCCAGAGATATGTTATCGGCCTTGAGGCTCATAGCAAAGAATATCAGAGCCAAACAGAATATCGACATTTTTGGTTTTGATCTTTGATGGAATGAACATAACATTTTAGTCTAGTCAATTAACACAGTTTAAAGCAGAGCTATCGGGTATGGACATCGCCGGATGAGAGACAGATCCTGTCAAAACACGAAATGTTATTAGGTCTCAAAGAAAAATGTTACCTGTGTGTACCTTGTTTGTACATTCTACCTTTTCACTTTTACATTTGAAATCGTATTTATAGTATTCATTATTAACAGTGATATTTATATTTTTCATGCCTGATGTCGTCTTGTCTTGTCTTGTTCCGAGCACGTATAGCTATATTATCTCCCAAGAACAGTTACTCAAACATTATTTAATGCGGTTCAAGTTGAACGATAAAGGCCGAACTGTTCTCTAATGTTGAGGTAATGGGATGAAGGAGAACTTCGAAGTTCTACTTACTTATATGTTCAGCTTAAGGACAAGTGGTGTATGTTACAGGAGCCTACATAATCTTCTTGTTTCTACTTACGGGGTCCGACCTAGGTTGTGAATTGGAATTTGACCCGTGACGGGTCGCAATCATTTCTGCATACATCTGCATATGTAGAAGTATGTTTGTGTGTGTATATATATATATATCATATATTTATTACGATCTATTATGTATTGTTTATATTTACAATTGTTGGGCATTTGAAGTATTACCAATGACGTGTAATTTCACGTTGAAATCGGTATGCCTACAGTGTTATTCATTGGAGATTAGAGCTATTGGTCCAATGCGGTGACGTCAGATAACTGCGCATCCCGTGCGCCTCCTCCACCTCCCCGAACACAGAGCAGGGCTTCACACCCAGCGCGAGAACCAGGAAGTGGAAGTGTACACATGGAGGGTGTGTCTTTTCCTACCGATATTTCTTTTATTTGAAAAAAAAGTCCTCCGTGGATAAACAATGGGGGACTCTGCAAAGGAGAAAAGACGGGAACAACTGAAGCGCTGGGCCGGTTCTTGCACGGACAAGGAGCCCGCGGTGCCCAGAAGGAGGTGGCGGGGTAGTGTCGACACAGAGGCCGTAAACAACGACCAGCATAGGGACCCGTGTCGAGATGGAGAGGGGAACGGGACCACCACAGGGGAGATCCTCGAGCACGGAGCCGGTCATTTACTCAAACGAAGGTTGTATTTCAACACCCAATATGTTCCATTGTTCTGTAGTTGATAATCCGATAACCTATGGCGAAAGTTGGGCTAGTGATGCTATGTGGCGGAACGTACAGCTTGCCACCGACGCCGCAGCCCGAATACAAGACAACCGGTGGTTTGAGCGTGATTAAATGTGAATGTGGCTTATATTATAATAGTGTTATTATTACTTGTTAGGGGACGGGTGAGGTTCGACCGAGCGGCGGAGTTCCTCGCTGCGTGTGCCAGCGGGGACACGGACGAGGCCCGGGAGATGCTGAGAGAGGCCCGGGAAACGAGCGGCGAGAGCGGGGAAGAAGACCTAACGGCCATCGTCAACTGCTCCAATGCAGACGGCATCACCGCTCTCCACCAGGTAATCATCTCGACGTAGTGCCTGGAAAAGACGGGTTCGTTCTGGGGGTTTTCTTTTGGGGGTTGTACTCGGTACTCGAGTTGTAAAACAAATCAGGGGGGATGGCCATATGTACACATTCCCCTCGCCCACAGAAATGTAGCCTATTCCTAAAAAGTACATGTTGAAATAATTGTGATATTTCATTGGTAATAAGACATTCATTGAAAAAATAACAGGGGATGGGAAGGGTGGATGGCCGTTTTAGAAGGGGGATGATTTTGACCATCTTTATTTCAAATGGGATGTCAGCCCCCCTCAACTCGAGTGCTGGTTGTACTTCTGGAGGAGATTGGTTCATGGTGCTTTGTTTTGCCTCGCCTCACACAGGCTTGTATCGACGGCAGTATGGAGATAGTTTCCTTTCTGTTGGCCCAAGGCGCCAATGTGGACCAGGTGGACAGCGAGGGATGGACTCCACTGCATGTCGCCGCTTCCTGTGGACACATAGATATAACAGAGTACGTCAGAGCACCACGGCAATGTAACAACTGTTGTTTTCTGAGTGGATGCGAATACACGGTGTGGGAGCCAGACCATTGCTGCCGTTTTGTTTGAACAATGCCAACATTGTTTTGGTCATTTGGCAACAACACGGTCAGCTCAAGCACCTCTAGACTGCAACAGACTTTGCCACAGTGAGGCATTACCAGATGATTGGACCAGTGGATTTTATTTGCATTTGACATTTCGGCTGTGGAATGAAAAGGTCATGCTATTTATTACTAATATTATTTAAGCAGTCGGCAAGCACTTTTATTGGAATCCACTTGTAAGTTACAGATACTCACCATTCAGGTGCGGTTATGGATATGTTAGGCATCCTCACCAAGAATGCTGAAAGGAAGGTTTAGGAAATTGTGAATTGCTTACAAAGACGCTGACGTCGGTATGGAATTTGTTTTCCGTTCTGTGGGCCCAGGGCGCCAATGTGGATAGGTTTGATGTCAATGGCATCAAACCCAGAACCTTTTGATAGGGAGTATATTCATCATAGTGAACACAATGCTGACAACACAGGGTCTTGTTTGTGGCATACCAAGAGTTGCGTCTGCTGTTACCGCTAACAACAGGAAACCGAGTTGGTCATAGTTTCCCGTCAACATCATTCATCTTCATCTTATCATTCATTTATACAAATCCAGGTGATAGTCCTGGAAGTTGCGGTTTTGTTTTTGGATGAGCCAGCTCCATCTCATGGCAGAGTGTTGGCATCAGCACCCAGTTTCCGCAATAGCCACAGACGGCTCCCCATGGATGCTTGTGGCAGAGATGTCAACGCTCTAGTTTTCAAATGTTATGTTGTGATTCTTTTGCGCATAGTTGCCAGTTATAAGCAGATTTGACGCAAAATCATTGACAGGAACTATGCTTTAGTCTTGTTCAGATCAAGACTAGACTAGACTATACAGTGGTTAAAGTTAAAAACACTGCCCCCCGTCTGAATGCATAATGAAATTTGTTGTTATCTGGTGTGGTTGTAACCTAAAGACAACAGCTTGTTAATGTTCTTTCTCTCTGGTTGTGTCAGTTTTCTCCTGCTGAGAGGCGCATCTTTGGCTGCTGTCAACTGCGACGGAGACGTCCCCCTGGACATCGCTGAAGACGAGGCCACAGAGTCCCTCCTCCTGGAACACACTTGCAGTCAGGGTGACTGACACACACACAGTCTTTTAATTGCTTTCATCAGTTTCTATATTTTCTGTCATATTTCAAAGTGCAGTTTAATATGTAGAGTCAGACACGTTTTATCATAAGTAATTCCATCCTATGAATCGCACATGACCTCACTGCCAAATTTGCAGAACACAATGTGTCAAAAACCGCGGTGAATACAGATCTGTATCGTAGGGCATAGTGCACGCCCGCTCTCTATGGGGAAGTATCATTCCACCGGTTGATACAAGGAACTGAGAAGCAGACGAAAAGCTTCCCCTTTTCTGTCCCGGCCTCGCCTGGTGAAACCCCATTCCGCAATTTGTAATCCCCTTGCATCGTCTTTGCGCGATCCGTGCGGTCCTGTCCAGGTGTGGACCTGGAGGCAGCCAAGCGCCTGGAAGAGGAGCAGATCATGCTGGACGCCCGGCTGTGGCTGACGGAGGGCCTGCCCAGGGACACCCGCCACCCCCGCACCGGGGCAACGCCGCTGCACGTGGCGGCCGCCAAGGGCTACCTGGAGGCCATCAAGTATGAACCCCCCCCCCCGATATGTGTGCATGAACTCTGTTATGTGTGCACGTGTGTGCCGTCCGTTGGACACAAACATGCGGTGGAACATTGTGTCAGTGGCAGGAGTGTAGACGTACATGTATTTGAATGATCGGCCCCTTAGTTTGATTATTAATGCCCGGGTGTGTTACGGAAAGTGACCTTATTAAGAAGCTCAGTCCGTAGAGGAAGCTCAGTCCTGGCTTGGGAACCGAAGGGTCGCCTGTTCAAGTCCAGCTCGGACCACAAGTGTGGACTGGTGACTGGATACCCGAACTGGCTGGAGAGGGGCTAGTTCACCTCCAGGGAGTGAAAACATAATTTCCCCATTGTGGGACTAATAAAGGAAATCTTCTTCTTTTCTTCTTCTTCTTCCTCCTCTAAAGCCTGCCTTATTTTAATTTGAGATTAGCGTTCCTAGCTCACAGTAGTCGCATTACGCACATAGTATTCACAGTGGTCACAAAGCGATATTACCATGCAAGTTATGATGTTGTTAATTCCAGTATTACGGCTGATATTCTACACTCGAGTGAGTTGCTTTTCCTATATGTAAACGAACCCGTCGACGTTTTGTAACCGGCCCGTCCTTCCCTCAAGAACAACATGCGTATCTGATTCACTGTCAGCCAGTCAGTAAATAGGTCAGTACCGGTCGACGGTTAACACCTCCCATGTCGTGTCACCTGCGCTCCAGGCTGCTGTGCCAGTGCGGGCTGGACGTGTCGGCCATCGACTGCGACGGCTGGACTCCGCTGCATGCCGCGGCGCACTGGGGCCAGGCGGAGGCGTGCTGCCTCCTGGCTGAGCAGCTGTGTAACATGGAAGCCCACAGCAAAGGGGTAAGAGAGGAAGTGCAGCGGAGCACTTCCTGTGATGGGCTCAGCGTGTGTACCCACTGAGAGTGTGACTAATGAGTCATAGTGAGCATGAACAGGGGAACCTACTCATGCGCTTGAGAAGTAAAAATGGCTTACCATTGACCTCTTGCCCCCCATTTTTTTCAGTTTCGTTGTGCAAGTGATCAGAGGGACTTATTTCATAATGACGAACAAATGGGATTAAGGAGGCAAATTAGCTGTACTTTTCTATTTTTACATTTCCATTGTCTTGTGGACAGGGTCAAACGCCATTTGATGTGGCCGATGAAAGCGTTGAGGCCCTTCTGGAGGAGCTGTCCCAGAAACAAGAAAATGTAAGAAAATGCTTCTTTCCATGTACAGTACATGTCTCATGAATACAGGCTAACATTTCCCCATGCGATGAGTACATTCAGTACAGTGGCAGCAGTAGCTCAGGGGGTAGAGCGGTTTGTCCAGTAACCGGAAGGTTGCCAGTTCGAACCCCCGTCTCCTCCTAGAGTGTTCAAGTGTCCCTGAACAAGACGCCTAACCCCTTCCTGTTCCCGACATGCTGGCTGTCGCCTTGCATGGTTTGACCTGCTATCGGTGTGTGAATGGGTGTATAAATTGGTGAATGTGAGGTATTTCATTGTAAAGCGCAACGTCTTTGTAGAAAAGCACTATATAAATACATTCCATTCACAGTGTCTTGATCATTGCCGTGTCTGTGTGTGTGTCTGTAGTGGCGTAGTGAGCGGTCGCTCTTGGAGAGACAGAACCAAGGAGGATCAAACCCGCTCAACGCCCAGGGCAAACGCCGCAGGTCAGTGAGGTCGCCCTGCGTGTCGGTAGAGGTCAACGCACCACATAAAGGCCCTGGAGGCCTCCGCCCAGCTCTAACGCCCCCCCATGTGCTCCCCAGGAGCTCAGTGTGCAGGATGAGCAGCAAGGACAAGATCATAGTGCAGGACCAGTCGAAGGAGAGGGGCGTGTCCGGCAGCCTGGAGCTCAGCGAGGAGCGCGAGAGCAGCCCCGGTAAAAACAACAAAATGACATGGCCAAAACAAACAAACGTGAGTCAATATTTTGGTTGTTTGGTGTGTTCCTCGTGGCTGATCTGAGGAGGGGTCTTTTGGTCTCTCTTCCCCAGAGCCCTCCCTGGCTCCCAGTACGGACAGCGAGAGCGTCACCGAATCCACGGTCAGCCCCGGCGACAGGGTAAGATACACAAAGATGTGTGTGTGTGGATGGGTGGGTGGGGGGGGGGGGGTGGATTCCGGTATTCTACACTTCAAGTCTTATTTCCAGTTTGTTTATGATGAAATAGATCGGTTCAGATGTTCATTTCGTTGAAATGCTGTGTTTGGAGGAGTTTAGCTTTTTTTGTAGCCCCTCTGTAGAGGTACTGTGGAGGTAATAGGATCAATCGTCATCGGCCCTAAAGCAACATTAAACGTTTGTTTGCAAAGCTGTGAAATTAACACCTGAACCGATCTATTTCATCATAAACAAACAAGTTAAAGGAATACTCCTTTAACTTGTTATTGCTGGTGTGCGTTATATATCCTACTTGTAGTGTCATATTGGTCATGTCTACGTTATGTTGTATCCATACATTCATAGGAAATGTTGCATGCACATAGGCTGAAAGATACCAAAAATGGACGCCATCAGAATGAGGTCTTTGTCGCTCGTCTCATGTTTTTCCTACCGGAATAGTGAACCGACAAAGCTCTTGACCCCCAGAACCTTTCACATCCCAGCAATGCTGGGTGAGGTCACTGGAGGAACTTTAGCGTCTGTGCTGCGCACGGGACATGGAGATAGCTTCTACTATTCAGGGCTGAGTGTCTCTTCAGCCCACTGGGATTAGAGGCGTGACTTTGTTCCCCATCAGCTTGATTACATTTGCCCCAGGCTTGGCTGTTGAAGTCACCGCGCGGGGATCTCAACTTGAGTATTGAAGTACCCCTGAGAGAAATAAATCGGAAATAAATATAAAGTGTGTCGTTTATAAACCTCTCCAATGTAAGTGACACAATGGACCGTTGTCATAACGTTGTCATAGTGGCAGTGGTGTCATCATTATTATGGAGGATGAGTTACATGCAAGCCCTGTCGTTTCATCCTGCGGCGAACCCAACCAGAGCGTGGATGACCGAGACGAGGAGGAAGACCCCAAGGCTAACCGCACCGCCCGCGTGGCACCCACCTCTCAGTGGAAGGACAGCTCGGCCGAGAGCCCCAACACCCCCAACTCCGACCGACGCAAGTAAGAAGCCAACGCCAAGCAAAATTAATTCATGGCAGCGCTCCAAACCCACTGACCATGGATGAATGTTGAAACCCATGTTTCTTTGGAGTGCCAATGCTGTTCACGCTGAATATGTCTTATTTATATATCTCATTATACATGCATACCGCTCTGCGCTTTGTAAGATGCTTACAAAGATGGGTGGTATCTGCATTTTGTTGTCTCGGTACTTCGATTCAGTGTAATCCAAAAAACAACACAAACCCTGGTAGGAAGGCAAGCTTGTGTGGGCACTGTTGTGCCTGAATGCGTTCATTGAACGAAAGTTCATGAACTCGTTCATATTTTGGGTGAAGGTGAACTGAACGTACTGTTTTACTGCCTGGT
>JAOPJJ010000102.1:12435732-12446769 GCA_027122795.1 Enchelyopus cimbrius | reverse complement strand
GAAGTGACAACCGAGTTACAGAACAAAGATCCCCTCTCGCTCTCTATCTGAGTGCTGTGTGTGTGTGCGTGTGTGTGTGTGCGTGTGTGTGCGTGTGTGAGAGAACCATATCATTGGTTTCCCTCAAAGGATGTGTGAAGACTGATGGATGGAAGAGGAAAGAAGGAGGGATGGCTAGAGGGAGAGGTGAGGAGGAGAGGAGGAAAGAGGAGAGGAAAGAGGAGAGGAGGAAAGGAGGAGAGGAGGGAAAGGAGAGAGGAGAGCAGATCCATCCTCCGATAGTGAAAGGTTCGCATCATAGCCTGCTAGCATCAGAAATGATATCATTTACATTTTGTTACATTGTGTAGAAATCCCTCATCAGTAGAATCCCAGCCCGGACATGACTTTATGTCGCTACTATTGCATTTATTTCCTTATATCTTTATGTCGTGGCATTTATCATTTTTCTTTTTACCTTTCGAACTTTTCATACTACTTTCAGAGCTGCATTGGCGAAGGTATTCACACATCGATATGAATGTATTACACATCGATATGAAGGTATTTACACATCGATGATTGGTTATTGAGATGCTGCCCTCTAGCGGCCGCAGCGCATCTTCATCTTCCTCCCACATGCACGTGGGAGGAAGATGAAGCTGATCTCATCAGAGCCCAGTGGACCCAGCTGATCCAGAGAGCACGTGGTATTTAAACGCGGTGTGAGGTTCTGCCATCGCCGGTTCTTTTGCAGAGTTAGGACGACCAGACGAGATGCCGACCAAGAACGTGTTCGACGAACGCATCTCCAAGTTCAAGAACAAGGGGAAGGATCCGCTTGTAAGTCAATCAGTCCGTCCGTGAACTGAATCCCGTCTGAACTGTTGTCACTTGTTTATGTTGGAGCCTCTGGTCCCGGACTACCGGTCCCGGACTACCGGTCCCTGACTACCGGGTCCTGCTCCGTGTCGTTAATCAGAAACTCCGCGAGAAAAGGATTTCGGAGTGCGTGGAACTGCGGAAAGCTCAGAAAAACCAGAGTTTCCTGAAGAGGAGGAATATAACTCTGTCGTCTCTCCCGGACGAGGATGCCCTCTCCCCCGACCAGGTCTCCGATGAGCAGGTCTGTTGACGGAGCCGAACCTTCATATTTTGAAGATCATGGACTCGAGTCGCTCATAACCCGTCATTTGACGTTACAGGTGCGATCCTTGTCCATCGAGGAGATCATCCAACACGTCAACGGCGACTGCAAGGACAGCCGAACTCGCGGATGTCAGGCTGCGAGGTAGTCCGACGGTTGGAGTACCTTCTGGGTCTCCTGTACCCGCGGGGCCACACCATTAAGACTGACCACAGGCTTACCACGCTAATCCACACCAAACCATAAATGCGTTCCAACTTGTTTTAGACCATTTTCTGCGTCATTCATCCTCAAACATAGGAACTGTAGTAATGCTCGCTCTTGGGTAGAGTCATTATTAATAATGGTGCAGCAATGGAACAGTCTTCGATCTCGGTGGCAGCAGCTAGCTGATCCGGGTCACCGTTGGGTCAGCTTCCCCACCAAGCTCGTGTTGGGAACCAAGATGGCTACCGAGCGGATGCATCATGGCGCCTAGTTACTAGTTTGGTGTTCTCTCAGGAAGCTTCTCTCGCGGGAGAGAAACCCCCCCCTGAAGGAGATCGTGGACGCCGGTCTGCTGACGCGCTTCGTGGAGTTCCTGTCCATGGATGACGAGCCCACCCTGCAGTTTGAGGCGGCCTGGGCGCTGACCAACATCGCCTCTGGGACGTCCTGGCATACGCAGCAGGTGAGCGTCACCGTGCCTGCCTGCGAGGCCAGCTGGGGGTGGTTTTTATGATACTTTCAATGGAAAAGTTATGAGCTTATCGTTTTGACCATGAATGGGCTTTAGGCTCCTGCCTACATTTATAGAGATGACTAATGTGGTAGAGCATTTGAAGAACCGCCACCTGCAATGTCTCCACTGGCTTCACGGAGCACTCGGTGCATTTTCTGCTTTTGGGATATGCTAAACAGTCAAACAGCCAAAGTAACGTGCTCTAATGATCTCGCTAACGGCTCTTTAGAGACTGTTGGGTGGTTTAATCACCCAGACCTGCACAGGCTTTCTTTAACGTGGAGTGGCCTTGGTGTCAGGTGGTGGAGCATGGTGCTGTTCCAGCCTTCATCTCGCTGCTGGGCTCCCCTCTTCTGCACATCAGTGAGCAGGCTGTCTGGGCGCTGGGCAACATTGCAGGTAACCACCTAACCACTCTACCTTCTGCAGAAAGCTATATCCAGCAGCTGGTCAAAGTCCTTTAATACTGATGCCTGACCTTAAAAGTACTCCCATGATGCACTTTATTATCCCAAAGGACAATCCAAGCTGTCCCTCTGTACTGCTGCTTCCTGAAAGCAATGCAGGTCAAACTGAAGTACTGGGTTGGTTCTTCGTTGGGTCTATGACCTCGGTACTGGTTCTCTGCCGCGTGAACACTGTTCTTGGCTGCTATTTCAGGCGACGGGCCGGCTTATCGTGACGCTCTGATCGACTGCCATGTCGTGCCAGCGCTGCTGGCCCGCATCACTCCGGAAACCCCGGTGAGTCCAGCCTACCGATACTGGATTTGTGGACTTGACCATCATCGCTGCTAGGTTAACACTGTCTGCGGATGCTGACAAAAGTTGTCAGTGCATGAATACCTCCTTCCTTGTGTGTTGTAACTCATTTCGAAGGGGTAGTTCGGAATTTTGGATATAGGACCTAATTTCCAAGTGAGCCAGTGTGTCATCATTGGAGATGTTTTCAAAACATTTCATTGAGTCCTAGTTGCACAGTTCACTGGTGCTAGGCTAGCGCAAGTCAATGGTTGCGATTAGCCTGCCATTGACTTGCGCTAGCCTGTCTTACCCACTCCACAGTAGCCCCGAAGCGAATCAGTTACGTCAGACTATAGATGTAAATGTCTGATAGAATAACGTTGCAAATATAACCAACCTCTCATTGCATGAATCATCACAGTTTGAGGGACTAGTTTCTCAGCAGCAGCAGAATTGTACTTTGGCAACATAGGTAATATCAGTCCGCCACTGCTGTAGCCTACTATCAGGAAGCATAACACTGCTGCTGAGACACGCAAGTCCCTCAAAATGTAATACCATGCAAGGTTGGTTTTATTTCTAACATTCTATCAATACAGACATTTCCATCGATTTCATTTCCAGTCTGGCGTTTGCCTCGGGTGGAGTGGGTAAGACCCACTCCACTGTTTTTATTGGCAGTCTAATCGCAACCGTTGACTTGCGCTAGCCTAGCACCAGCGAACTGCAACTAGGACTGAAGGACATTTGTTGAAAACATCTCCAATGATAAATAACACACTGGCTGACTTGGAAATTAGGTCCTGTGTCCAAAATTCCCAAGTATCTCTTTAAAACCATGTTGTGGTTTGGGCCCTGATGAGTCCCTCCTAGGATTTGGGTTTCTTGTTCCAACATGATGGTGTAGTCCAACTTTTTACATAATGTGGGAACAGATTAACAGAAATTATAGTGATGACAATGTTGGGATAATTGAAGGATCAGATTAGACATCTTGTTTTGACGCAGTTGTAAGCAACTAGGGGATGTGATCCAGCAAGGTGACCGTCTCCTTTGTCCTGCAGGTTGGCTACCTGAGGAACCTAACCTGGACGCTGTCCAACTTGTGCCGAAACAAGAACCCGTTCCCGCCACTCTCTGCAGTCCAGCAGGTAAATAGTCTCCCAGGGCAGAAGGCCTCTTGAGGCACAATGTCACTAGTCTTGCGATGAAAGACGTTGGTTTGCTGCGGGCTGCTGTTTGAGCATCAAGTGACCCATGGCATACCTTCCTTCAGCAGATTCTTTCATCCAAAGGGTCTAATTAGCTTTGGGCTGAGGACAATGGTGCAGATATTTGTATAAATATTGGTGCGACCAAGTGAAATTCAGTTCAAAATGGCCTCGGGATTCTTCTGATGGGACAACGTCACAGTAGCTGTCCAGTGTTTCAAAGAGTCTTCTGGATGCCACAGCCAAGCTAAATCACGCCTCGTAAGATGCTGGGGTTCAACGAATCCGCTCCGGTTCTCCAGGTTCTGCCTTCCCTGGTCCAGCTGCTCCACTTGGGCGACAAGGACGTGCTATCGGATGCCTGCTGGGCCATCTCGTACCTCACCGATGGGTCCAACGACAGAATCGACGTGGTGGTGAGGACGGGCATCGTGCCGCGGCTGGTCGCCCTCATGGACCACGGCGAGGTTGCTGTCGTGGTACGGGTCACTTCCTGCAAGGCATAGGGGTCACTTCCTGGTTATACATCTCCCAGCGTTCTGATCGGGTTTCTGTACTCATCTGGTTCTCCAGACTCCTGCCCTGCGCTCCATTGGGAACATTGTAAGTGGCTCCGATGTCCAGACGCAGATCGCCATCGACGCTGGGGTCCTGCTCGCGCTGCCCCACCTCATGAGGCATGCAAAGTCCAGCGTGCAGAAGGAGGCGGCCTGGGCCCTCTCCAACATCGCTGCCGGGCCCTGCAAGCAGATCCAGCAGCTGATTACCTGCGGCCTCCTGCCCCCCCTGGTGGAGCTGCTGAAGAATGTCAGTAGGTTGCTGCTGGGAAGTGGTTTGAATGAGTTTGGCTTACCATTGAAGTTTGGTTTCTAGAGGATGGTTTGGGGTCAAGTTGCGTAAATGTGGCTTTGAGAAACTCGACATGCCTGAATGACTATGTACTTGTTTCAATGTCATCCAGCTACCTGACATTGCCAAAAGGTCAAGTCAAATAGTATTTAGTGCTTCAGTGTAAACACAAAGAAAATGACCTAAGGTGAAAAGAGAAGGGTTAAAAGACAAGGACTAGGAGTTAAAATAATGCAAAGAAAATAGTGATATGTAACTTGTAAACCAGCATATTGCGTCCTGTCAGGGAGACTTCAAGACCCAGCGTGAGGCCGTGTGGGCCATCACCAACTTCACCAGCGGCGGCACCGTGGAGCAGGTGGTCCAGCTGGTGCACAGCGGCGCCCTGGAGGCCATTCTGGAGCTGCTGCAGGTGAAGGACGCCAAGACCATTCTGGTCATCCTGGATGCCATCAGCAACATCTTCCTGGTGAGATGAGGATTCCTGCCAATGGGCTTCATGGTTGCCGTCTTCAGTGTGGGATTAATGCTCTGCATTGTTTGGCTCAATAGTCCAACTATAAAGTGATGGAAAAAACGACTTCATAACCCTAGTCTGAAGCAGAACTGAAAAGTTTGTTGGTAAGCACTCCTTATTTATGCTAAAGGCTTCAACATACTTCTGCGTCCACTCCACGGTGTAGCTACAGCGTCACTCCTACGGCGTCGTGGCTATTTTATACTTCTGCGTCGGGTTGCTTTGCATCGCGGTGCATTTGACCAATCACAGCCCTTGCGGTCAGGGCCGGCCCAAGCCTTTTGGGGGCCCTCAACAGAATTTGATTCAAACCTTTTGGGGCCCCCCTCCCTCCACCACGGAGTCACCAGAAAATGGTGCATTGAGTATATGTGATTTCCTGTATTGTGGTTCATCTTATGGATGGCCAGCTGGAGACGGGCAAAAAAGGGATGCGTCCTTTTTTGTGACATTACTGTCTCTTCCAAATGACGACCATTTAACTTGCTGGCTGCTGCAGTCTGTCTCGGTAGGTGTTTAGCACGTGCGCAAGCCGCTAGGTGCATAGATCTATCTATGGCTAGGTGTCTCTGCTCATGACTCTAACGCTCACACCAGAAACACAGCAGTTGTAGGCAGCAGGTATATTGATCAAAAATATATTATTTATTTTTGTGTACATACGTTAATGTTTTTTTTTCAACACGATTGGGGGCCCCCTGGCGGCCCTGCTTGCTGTCTGCGTCGCCTCGACGCGTAGTTAAAATGTTTGGAAGGTGCGCGTCGACTTACGGCGTAGAGGTCCGCAGCGCCGCGTAGGGGTCTGCGGGGCTACGCCGTCGATTCGACGCAGAAGTATAAAACGGGCTTTAAGGCAGTGGAAGGCTGTCTCGCTCCAGTTCCCACGCTGGTGGGCACTGGAGCTGCTGGAGCCGTGCGCTGTAGGATCGGCTGAACCTACAGCGCGGCCAACAGGCCCGTGGCTTCTTATGGGCCAGCGTTTGGGTGTAAAGCCTCCCAGTGAGGATGGATCTGCATGGGCTGACCTGGGTGTGGTTCTGTTCACAGGCAGCAGAGAAGCTCGGGGAGACGGAGAAGCTGTGTCTGCTGGTGGAGGGACTGGGTGGTTTGGACCGGATTGAGATGTTGCAGAACCATGAGAACGAGGTGGTGTACCAGGCGGCTCACAACCTCATAGAGAAGTTCTTCACTGCTGTGAGTGAATATCCAGGGTGGACTTGATTACAATGGAAATGCACCGTTATGTTTGTGTTTTCAAATTGGTTTGATTTGGGCCCTCAAAGCAGTCCGTCTCGTTACCGCAGGACGATCTGGACGCCCCAACGACCAACGCAACAGAGGAGGAGTTCATCTTCCAGACGGCTGATGTCAAGAAAAGTTTTGAATTTTAAAAAATGTTGTTTCTAAAGGTAATAAAGTATTTTCTTATAGCTGTGCATTGCCTGACCATAAATCATTGAACGAGCCTCAACCCCAGCATGAAGAATAGTTTTTATGTTGTCCCTAAATGAAGGACGTCTAGTGAGCTGACAGAATTGCATGACTTTCAAAAGTGTCAATGCAACATTTAAAACCAAACTGCTTTGGGGTTACTTCCCGGTTAATTCAAATGAACAATTATTGTAAGTTATATCTTCCATCTAGGGGTAAGGCAATGGTGACATTAGATGGCTTTTCAGGATGACTTAAGATGAGCAAACCTAATGACCTTAAAGTTTGCCTGGGCTGTCATTCCTACGAGCTGCCCTTCCATTGGGCCGCGCTTTAAAGGTGGTGGAATTCTGGGCTGACGCCAACGGTCCCATTCATCTGATCTTTACTTTGGATAGAAGCACCACGTTGATGTGATCGAACGAAGATGCTAATTTATTGTATTATTTACCACGGATAGCCGTGCTTACCTTAACGTTGGATGAATATTGTAACATCCAATGTTGCATATGCAAGCAAACTATGAATTTGGCTGTCTCCTACGTATTGAACTGCGGCCATTATTTTTTTCATTAAGAGACCTATTTGCCTTCAATACACCATTTAAGTTATGAATAGTTTACATTAAACAGCATTTCAATTGGATGGGACCCGCTGAGCTTCATATTGCTTAACGGCTTTTTAGATTTAACAGATTAAACTTGAAATACTTCTCTCACACACTTAACGGTAGGCAAACACTTGAGATATAGGACGTGGTATTCCTCCAAAACTGACCCCATGGGCAGGCTGTTTGCAGATGAAGTGTAAGAAATGGGAAGATGAATGTCCTTGGTAGTAAAACAAGTTAAGCCTACGCAAGCTATACGTGTTAACCCTTAACAGTATTTGTTTGAAAGGTGATGATGGCTGGGTTCATTCTGAGGAACTGAATCCTTTAGCAAGTAGATTAACAGAAAACTGAAGCAATACAAGGATGGCTTTATAATGCAGATGTGGTTTAATGAGTCCCATGTCTGATGACCCTGGTCCCCTTCTCACAGTACCTAACGGACTGGTAGAAAATGCCTTGTGCAGTAACAAGGACTATCGTGTGGCTCTGCATTCCAATAGATACACAAAGATATCACACTCAGGATCTGCAAGTGCACAACTCAAAACTAAAACGACATAGAAAACGTTTGAGAGGAAGCACCTGGAGCTGGATGAGCAGCACAGAGCAACCGCGCTCTTCGCCCAACCAGAACATCAATAAACACACAAATCAAATCATGTGGAGTGCGCCGCTGCTGAACGCATGCAGGGAAACACGCGGGTGGCTTCCGAGCACTTTGCTACGAGAGTCTAAATTGTTACACTTTAAAGACGGACCTAAAGGAGGCTCTGCCTCTACAGGAAGGCAGTCCTGGACCAGCGAGACCCAGCACTCCCAGTCTCAACTCAAAGAGTGACGTCTCGTGGGGACAGATCTCAGATCTCTAACAGACGCAAGAACCCACCACTCAGTAGACCAGGACACGGAGAACCAAAACACCAAGTCAGGACTCCAGGACACGAGGTCTGAGGCTTGTGGAGGCGAGGAAGTCCTGGAGAACCCGCGGATCCCAGATCACACACTTGCGGTCTACGCTCCAGAGAGCACGCTTGTGTGTGTGTGTGTGTGTGTCTACATCTTCTCGTAGCTCAGCGTGTGCCCGCAGGTGGAGCAGGTCTTCTGGAACAGGTCCTCCTCAGGATCCACCACCTCTTCTGGTCCATACTGGTGCTGGTGGACCTGGGAGTCTTTGGTCCACACACTGCTACGCACGGCCCGTCGCAACTCTGAGAAAACACACACACACACCAGGGGTGTAACGGTGTGTGTGTGTGTGTGTTAGTATTGAACCGTGACGTCGGTACCGACGTCACGGTTCCTGTGTGGATTTACACGGAGAATACAATTGGGACGGGCAAAACGACTCTCTTCCAGGAATCAGTTCTTTCAGTTCCCTTCACTTCCACAAATTGTTTGTTTGATTCATTCCTTCAGTTTGTTAAAATGCTAATAATAGGCAGGCACGTCCGTACTAGAACAAACGAGACGGTATTGGGAGGTAAAAATTACACTTTATTAAAGCGATTGTGATGAACAAAATAAAAAGATAAATATATAGTGCTTGCATGATCTTGAAGTCTACAGCGATCGTTAGTTAACTTATGTGGTGGTGCCTTATTTGTTTACCCCTGGCAACGCGGTTGCTACCTGCCGCAATACTCATTGGCTGAACCGTTGAGAACGTTTTAGACTCAATCAATATAAGGTCGAGGGGAGACAAAGCTGTTTGTGTCTTTTATTTACGTGACCATATTTTTGTTTGATGTTAAAAAAAAGAATAAGTTCTCTTGTTTTGGGAATCAGTTCTCATCGTTCACCTTCGGGATTCGTTCTTTCTGACCGAATCGCCCGTGCACAGCTCAGACTGTATGCCAGTAGGCGGTTCAACCGGAGACGTTGACAATCAAAAAGAATTGCCTTCTGCATTTTTTGTTTTTTCTTTCCCCTCCATTGTACCAAACTCGTACCGAACCGTGATGTCTGAACCGAGGTGTGACTTCAGTGTACGTGAGGTCAGGATAGAGGGCACTGACCTTTGACCTTTTTGTTGAAGCGTTTCTGTGCCTGAACCTCTTTGTTCTCCTGCCGGGTCTCCTTGGCCTCCTCCAGCGCCTCCTCCGAGCCAAACACCTCCTTGCTCCTCTTCTCCACCTACCACACACACAGTTTAAAGATACACACCCACACCAACACGCACAATTTAAAGATATACACACACACACACACACACACACCTGGGTCCGGAGGTACAGCTTCATGTCACCCCAGCGGGGGTTGTGCGGGTTCTTGCGGAGGACGCAGCGCAGGGCGGGTTCCCGCTGGTCCAGGTCACAGTCCTTCAGCAGGAAGTCCCTCTTAGCCTCCGACCGGCTCACCAGCCGGTGCTTCCCCTCCGTATCCCTGCGTGCACACACATATATATATATATATATATATATATATATATATGCGCCGGTTCCCTGTATATTGTGTATTATAGTGGTTTGTTATTGCACTCTTAGGTTCTATGGTTATTGTTTATGGTTTGTTGTTGTTTGTTTTGTCCCCTATTCATTCTGTTTTCTATTTGTTTCTAGGACTGGGGAGCAGTGACATACTTGATTGGCCATCAAGAGGGATTGGCGTGCACCTGGGCCCGGGTGCCAACGCCCTATAAAGCCTGCTTCCCCAGTCCTTCTGGGGCTGTTCTTTTGATTCCCTATTCAGCGCCCAGCCATGCACACCTCTCAGCACTTCTGTTAACACACACACATAGAATCCATTCATGCATACACACTCCACACTACTGATTGACGGACTTCCACATCCCGTATTGTGAATCATGATTTGAACACTTAAATTGGTTTATTTCATAAATACTTCATTTGTTAGTGTCGTGTAGCCTGGCGCCCTGCAGGCCAGGTGCAGAACACAGGATACCTGCAGGTGTCGCACACTGACAGGTCGAAGCTGTTGCTGAGGTAGGAATCCATGAAGGGTTTCCCGCAGTCGTCGCACAGCAGGTAGTCCGTCTGCATCACCGGCGCTGCGTAGAGACCCCCGTTAGCCCACAGCCCCTCTGTATCATACATAGTATATACATATCATCTATACATCACATCATGTGTAGCTGCACGCCTGCCTGGTCGGTGCAGCACCGGTCGGACCCCCTGCGGGTCCTCCTCGTCCTCCTCCTCCATGAAGAACCCGGCTCCGGAGTCCACCGTTTTGGGGACCTTGGCGGGAGTGGACCCCTCGCCCCCCGACAGAGACCGGCTCGCGAGTCGGGACTGCCGGAGCATCAGCGCGCGCTGTCTGTTCCGCTCGATCCTGGCGCGCATCGCCGGGGAAAGCGCGCCCCGCTGCGCATGCTGGCCGCTCGGGGACGCGCCGGAGGTCTCCGGTTCAGCGGAGTCCATGTCCGCCGCGAGCCGCGGGTTAACGCGAGGCGGCGGGTTAACGCGAGGCGGACGCAGCAGCCGTGGGTCCGATGAGCTGATTTCTGTCAACAATTGAGTTGCGAGGCGGATGAATGGCGTATCACGTGACCAAGTGTTTACAGACCGCTTCCTCCTGTGCCTTCAGAGTAAAAGCCCCCCGTGTACACGGACCCAGCATGCGGCCAGAGGGCCCCCTGTTGGTGGGCGTTGGACAGCATTCGAGAGGAGGTTGTTGGTCGTCATTAAAGGGACAATTAGGGTGTATTTTTTAAGTCATTTATTACCTCAAATCAACGTCTTCATTCATAAATAAGTCCTCATGTAAGGTGTAAGATGTAAAATTATCTCTGCCAACAATCTCACTTATCCTCCTGAGCGAAGAATCACTTATCTGTATTTACAGGACGGGCGAGCTCTACGGAGGC
>JAOPJJ010000102.1:11772723-11783621 GCA_027122795.1 Enchelyopus cimbrius | reverse complement strand
GCTGCTCCTCTCCCCCCGACCCTCCTCTCGCTGCTCCTCGTCCTACTACTGTGCGTCCATCCTCCACAAGTCCCCCGCAGGCAGACCTTACGCAAGCGTCCTGCTTTGACCCGCCACTGTGACTGCCTCGTGCTCCGAGTATCGCTAAACAATATATAAACATTATACAGTCGCCTATTACACACCCACTCGTGCGTGCGTGCGTGCTGCCGGTTGAAACAAACGTCTTGTGTGTTTGTGAAAACAGGACAACCGGCAGCTGCTGAACGAGAGGATTAAGCTGGAGGGCATCATGACCAGAGTGGAGACCTACCTTAACGAGAACCTGAGGAAACGACTCGACCAAGTGGAGCAGGTATGGAGGGGACACGCCCCCCACCTTGGTTTTTGGAGGGAAAATAATACTTGTAACATACACCCTGGTAGAATTACACTTAGACGTACTGTATCATTAGTATAATTTGAAAGGTTAAAACTGTTAGATGTTTAAAAAAATGCTATATTATTAAATTTAAAATAATATTGTACAAAATGTGATGACCTCAAATTTATATCTACAAGAGTGGTTATGAGCCTGCATCATGTTTCACTAGCTATCTGTTACTTGGCACTCGTCTTTTTTAGTTTCCACCTTCTGGTCTCACGTAGCCTGTGTCTCGCCGCAGGAGCTGAACGAGCTGCGTGAAACCGAGGGAGGAACGGTCCTCACCGCCACCACTTCCGAGCTGGACGGCATCAACAAACGCGTCAAAGACACGCTGGCACGATCCGAAGGTGGGCAGTTACCACCGTCCTCACGGAGCCGCGCAGGGGAGCGCTTTGTGTTCACGCAGTTACGCAGAAGAGTAGCTCGCAGGATATTATCTTATAGGTCAGGCTGGAGGAGCACGACGATAAACGCACGTCTGGGAAGAATGTTAAGACCAAGTTGGTCTTGTGCGTCAGCGTGTACGTGGAGAGCCACGAACTAACAACACTCATTCGGTTTCGCCGACCGCGGAGCTACGTGTGTGTTGAGATATTCCAACCCTCATCCCATGCCCTTTGAAAAACCCTAAAAGATAGACGCAGCAATCACGGTTGAGATGTCAGCGTGGATTCTCAAAAGCACTGAAAGTGCACGACTCCATGTCTGTGTTTGTACTCCTGAACCTCCCTCAACAACATTGACTCATAATCAATTATAATGTCTGCTTCAACTCTTCAACACTTTATTCTCAATGTCAACAATGTCAATGAAGTGTCGCTCCACTTTTATGATGCGTTCAGACCTTTTCTTTCTATTCACCGGCCTTCGCTAAACCCACACCCATGCGTCCCCCAATGCAGATCTGGACGGTTTGGTGGACAAGACGGAGGTTGAGATCAAGGACCACCTGAAGAACATGGACCGCTGGAAGAACATCGAGAAGGAGCAGAACGACGCCATCAACCACGACACCAAGGAGTTGGAGAAGATGACCAACAGGCAGGGCATGCTGCTGAAGAAGAAGGAGGAGTGCATGAAGAAGATCAGGGAGCTGGGCTCGCTGCCGCAGGAGGCCTTTGAGAAGTACCAGACCCTCACACTGAAACAGGTGCGCACTCACTCCCCCACTCTTACACTCACTCTCACTCGTTCACGCTCCATACTGGAAGGACTCCAATGGAGGATGTGGTCAATTGTAAAATTCTTCGTCTAAAACAATTACTTTTTGGGTGTAATCATTTTTGTTGATGAACACATCCGTGTCCTGGCAGGCAGTGCTCACATTAGGCCTAGCTAGTGAAACATCATTTTAATGATCCAAAGATTTATACATAATCCTGTTCACCGTCACTAGCGGTGACTCAGGCAGAAGTAAGTTCACCGTCTGATCCCTTCGGCAAGTCACCACCAGCCGATGGGGGCGTAGACCAAGTGGGGCTCTTTTGCGTCCTGAGTGCGTGGGTGCCCTTCTAAGCCCATGTGTCCCTCTCCGTCCGTGAAGTGTGAAAGTTTGGCCCCGAGTCTCCGTCTCTGTCTTCCTCCTCCGTCCTTAGGTTAGCTAAAAATAGTCTTTTTTCCAATAAACACTCAAAAACTCTCTGTCGAGTCTTTCTCCGCACGACAATGCTCAGTGAGGCGGGGGGAGTGGGGGGGGGCTGGCGGTGATTGCACAAGTGGATCCGGGGTGGAAACATAATCAACACCACTTGTTACCGCTCGGCCCCGGCTATTCACGCTGGTGAAACGGTGCCTCGCATTTTGAGTGCCTCTTTTGAAGTGTCCGTCCGGTTTTAGCAGGTAACTAAATCTCCAGATAGGAATAGAACAATAAACGGCCCTTCTGGATTTTGTAATGCTGTTTGAAATGTATAACGGGGCACAGTGATTCACCACCAGCCGTCTCACTATGACGTCCATGTTGCTGCCGTTATTCTGGTCTGGTCCTGTGGGACCATCATGCGCGTGTCTGGAGCAGGAGGTGGAGCTGCTCTCAGATCCTCATGGCAGCTAGTGCCTTTGAACCCGTTCAGCGCAACCAAGCCCTTAGGTTTCACCTGTCCTTAGATTTGATCCTGCAACTTTTATGGGTTATTCGGGTATTTCCGCGTGCATCATCTCTTGTTGTCTATAATCAAGATTGCTTGATTTTCTTTTGCTTCTTCAATGTCTCTTTTCCAATTTAATGGTAAACGGACTGCACTTGTATAGCGCTTTTACAGCACTGTACACATAATACCTCGCATTCACCCATTCATACACACATTCACACTCCGACAGCGGGTCAACAATGCAAGGGGACAGCCAGCATGGTGGCAACAGGTAGGGTTTAGGTGTCTTGTTCAGGGACACCCCAACACTCGGCTAGGAGGAGCCGGGGATCAAACTGGCAACCTTCCGGTTGCTGAACAACCGCTCTACCCCCTGAGCCACTGCTGCCTCATGTATTCTAACCCTTGCCGTCTTCCTCCTCCCCTCCTCCTCCAGTTGTTCCGTAAGCTGGAGCAGTGCAACACGGAGCTGAAGAAGTACAGCCACGTCAACAAGAAGGCCCTGGACCAGTTCGTCAACTTCTCTGAGCAGAAGGAGAAGCTGATCAAGCGCCAGGAGGAGCTGGACCGGGGCTACAAGTCCATCATGGAGCTGATGAACGTGCTGGAGCTGCGCAAATACGAGGCCATCCAGCTCACCTTTAAGCAGGTAGGCTGCCCCACGGCGAAGACCTGGTCCGGTACCTCTGCTGCATTAACTAAGCGTAGGATTAGGTACAGCTCCTGTCTCCCACTGCAAAGGAAAACAGAGTTTAAAGTTTGAAGGACATGCAAGCGAACGATCTAGTATTGCTCTCAATTCCCAGTCATCTCTGTCCGGTCTGCCAACCGTCCTCCTCGTGTCTCTCCACCCACCAGGTGTCCAAGAACTTCAGCGAGGTGTTCCAGAAGCTGGTGCCCGGCGGCAAGGCCACCCTGGTGATGAAGAAGGGCGACGCGGAGGGCAGCCAGTCCCAGGATGAGAGCGAGGGCGGGGCCGACGGCGAGAGAGGCTCCGGGTCCCAGAGCAGCGTGCCCTCCGTGGACCACTTCACAGGCGTCGGCATCAGGGTACGCGGGACCTGTCATCCTTCGCAGCAGGAACCAGTCATTTGACGTTTGAGTCTTTTTGCGCCCTATCTGCGTGCATGGTGCCTCACGGGATACCAAGGCGGAGGGTGGCTTTGTGAGAGCGTAGAGGCCTCGGGGTCTCTCTGCCGTGTTCTTTGAAGAATGATTCTGGAATCTGACTCCATTTTAACATCTTTATTTGTATGAATATTCAATAGTATACGAGCAGAGTAAAAGAGGGAAATTGTAAAGAAAATACGTGCGGAGAACACAGTGCTTCGTATCCCAGGATGCTCTGCTGGAGTGTTCTGACTCTGCTGGAGTGTTCTCTGAGTTATATACCTGGAGTTTGAGGGTCTTTGTATGGTGATAAATTAAGTGGGTGCCCCATCCTGGGTGCCCCCCCCTGTGGTTGTGCACGCGCAGGGCTTGTCCTCCCTTGGGTCTTGGGACTGAGTGGCATGTTTTTGAGTTTAGGAATGCGTTTTAATGGTTTTGTTGGGGGCCTCAAGGTTAGTTTAGGTGCAGAGTGGTGCAGGTTGTCCTGCCACACATTAATGCAGTGAACATGGTTGGTCTCACTGGGTTGGCAGATTCTTAAACATTGATCAGTATATAAAACATGGGCTTTAACCTTAGTATTTCTCACATCTCTCTGATCGTTGCCTGGTCCTCACCGAGTTTGGATGTGCGTGCGGCTGGTGTGCAGGTGTCCTTCACGGGGAAGCAGGGGGAGATGAGGGAGATGCAGCAGCTGTCTGGAGGCCAGAAGTCCCTGGTGGCCCTGGCCCTCATCTTCGCCATCCAGAAGTGTGACCCCGCGCCCTTCTACTTGTTTGACGAAATCGACCAGGCGCTGGACGCCCAGCACAGGAAGGCTGTCTCAGGTGAGGAGGGCACGTTGCGTGGTGCACTGATTTTGCAGGTTGTAGATGCACGTGTAGATAATAACTTTTGAGATTGACCTCCTTAACCGTCCATCCTCACACTTCACATGGAGGGACTGAATCATTTAGGGGTCGTGTTAAAGGCTGCATGATGAAGGGTGTAAACCAATGGCGTTGTTATTTGGTGTCCAGACATGATCGTGGAGCTGGCGGGCCACGCCCAGTTCATCACCACCACTTTCAGACCCGAGCTGCTGGAGTCGGCAGACAAGTTCTACGGTGTCAAGTTCAGAAACAAGGTGAGCTTCCCCCCAGATCCTCCACGGATCACAGCTATCATGACATTAGTTTTTCTACTTGACCGTAAATTCACAGCATTTGATTGTCAGGCCAATGGATAAGTAGCCTAAACGCTGCAGCACTGCAATACGATTTTTTGCTACCAATGAATACAGTAAAGTACAAAATCTCTGTAGAAACACGTTGATGTGCTCTGACCCTTGTGTTGGGTGCTTGCGTGGAAGGTGGCAGACATACAAGTGGGTGGTGCAGATCAAAGCTGCCCCCTTTAGCTCGTGCCCCTCAAACACATCAAAGAAATCCCACTGCGGTGGGAGCCTTCGTAATGTGAACGACGTCCCGGGTCGTTGGTGACTCAGGGCTTGGTTCCCTCACGGCGTATCTAGCTGTGCGTGCGCGTACTCACTGCTCCTGTCTTCTCAGGTGAGTCACATCGATGTGATTTCGGCGGAGCAGGCCAAAGACTTTGTGGAGGACGACACCACCCACGGCTAGCAGGGGCCTCCTGACCCTTGACCCGTCTTACCTGGCGGCCTCCCCCTCAGCCTCCCCCTCTCTGGGGGGGCCGTGCAGCACAGTGTGTACCTCCCAGACTCTCCCACTACAAAGCACCCACCGGCCCATTAGCCACACTCCAAGAAACCACGCCATTGTTCACCATGGGGGGGGGGTTCTTCTGACAGTCTCCAGAAGAATTCAGAGGAAGGACCTGTTAAGAGGAGTACACACACAAATGAGATTGGCAAAACATACTTTTCCTTACATACACACACACACACACACACAGCATCAAACAGCGGTTGTGAATCTATTCTCCTGTGGTGGACAGGGCGTCTGTACAAAATAATTAGCACAAAATATGTCAAGGCCCACTCTACGCTGAAACCATTCCCTTCTCTTTTCTAACCGAGCGCTGGTGAACGACCTTCACAGTCCCGATTTTATAGCTCACTTTTGGTATGCCGATGTTTCAAGAAGAAAGTGCCCGAGCAGACTCCCCTCTGGACTGTTTTTTAGATTGAAGTAGTTTTATTCCTGGCTGTTCATATGCGCCATCGTCCCCCCTGCTGGAGTAGAATGACATTTTAAACGCAGCATCGGTAGGGTGGTCATTTTCAAAACAACGCCACCCGGCAGACGACTACTTGGTTATTTTTCCCTCAGAGGTTCCTGATGTATGAGGTTTTTATATTTTGTATTGCCATGTTTATGCGTTTGTGTCTTGACCTGCCATAAAGTTGATCTGTTATGCTGTTTATTATATTATTTTTGTTTTTCTGTATTGTGGTGGATCCCAGTTAAGGTCATTTCATTTAATGAAGAGTTCAGTTTCAAAGCACTATCCATTTTATCTTGCTAAAATGCTCATCGGTTAAAAAAAACATCTGTACATTATCTGATTGTGACGCAGAGGTCAAGATCTGTAATTTTACTTAAATTCTGATATTGACATTGGTAACTGGATGTAAAATGAAATATATTTTGTAACCAGGTTTTAGTTTTCACATTGCTTTTGTTCAACATTACATTTAGTTTCTTGTTACACAATTAGAAAAAAATAAATAAAACACTAAAAAGTTAATAATCCATATATTGATTTCTATTCTTGATTGGCAGAGGTATTTTTGCCAGACCTCTTTGCTCATTTGACCACAAGGTGGAGCTGCCTACAGCAACATACATGGCACAGAGCGACTTCTCACTATTGGAGGATGAAAAGCCCATGAATGGAAGGTTTCTGTTTTTTGGTTGTTCAGAATGAATATATCCTTGTACTATTAAGTTACTCTCGTAAGGCAAATATTATTTGCAGTTTCCGACATGTCAAGGCCGCATGGGACAGCAGGATCTGGCAGACCTTTCTCGTCCTTCAGCCCTACGGTATATCTGCTTTTACATCGGTGATGTGATTTGGTTTCAATTTGTAAAGATGACCCGCGTGCATCTCTTCCGACATAGCTCACCACACCGTGACTGTGACACGGAAAGGTCACAACCCTCCGGTCAGATACCTGGGACAGTGAGTCATCCTCCATATTACTACGCCCCATACTGAGGGGCTCCAGAACATCTTCCTAGCACTAGTATGACTAGGGTTACCTCTCCTCTGAACCTGCTATTCATGAAGTAAGATAGTATTCAGGTAAGCTTAACAACAAAGGTTCAGTAAACGTATTACTCGTGTGATTCCCTTCTGTAAGTTCAAGTGCTGTTCAATTTGTTTCTTGTGTTGCACTATTTAAGACGTCATAACGCAATGTCCCCGATGTCTCATCCTACTGTCTACAGCTCTAGTGTTACGTCTGCACTTCTCACTAGCCAGGCAGTCCTGATCTGTCACCTTGTTGGATGACTGAGGCTTCAGTATCAAAGATGGTGTCAAACCACCAGACTGTCCTCCCTGTGGCCCCCCACTCCGGTTCTGAGCCCCACCGCCAGGGACCCGGTCCAATCCCCCAGTATCGCTGTCCATCCCGCCTGGCACACGCCGGACCCTGCGCTCGCACAATAAACACCCCGGACTGTAGAGCCATGAGGGTGGCTCTGGATCATGGACATCCACCTCGGGACAACACCCTGGACTTCAGGCCGCCCCCAGGCCCCTAGCAGCTCACGGGTTAATTTGTTGAGTCAACAGGTGCAGGGAGGTGGCGGGTACCTACTCTGTCCTCGTACTCCTTGGGGGTCCGTCTGCTAGCACTCTGTCTAATGTCCGTGTGTCCATCTGTTGTTTGCTCTTTGTCTACCCAACATAGGCGTTTTTCACTCTTCAAACTTTTCCTTTCTGGTCTGACTGACTGACTGACTCCATCTTTGTCCTGTCAGTCTGTCTGCCATTCGTTGAGATATCCAAGTCAAGTTATTCAATCTATCTAAACTTCGGTTAGGCCCCCCTCCCCGTCCGTCTCCCTCTCTCTGAGGTGCTCCCTACGACGGGGCCTCGAAGACAGGTGGCGGGCCAGACCGTGTCCCCAGTTCACTTGTAGCCTGGCAACCGTGGGGTGGGTGGGGGTTCTACAGGCTCAGTTTTACTCGGAGCCAAAGGAGCCAAAGGTCAATGGCAGCTGACCCTCTTCCCCCCCCTCCCCCAAACGTCGCCCCCATCCGGCCTGCAGCACAGCGGCGCTCGCCCACACACTGTGTGACGAAGGCCAAGAACGGTGCTCATAAATGGGGCCCTAACGGGTCTTTTTCACAGAGTTCCGCTGGAGTCCAGGAGGGCAGTGTTATGAGTTGAAGGGGGCAGGGTTTCTGTACGAGGAAAAAAAGCCGGAGAAAATCGGGGTCACACTTTAAAATGTGTTCAGAGAGTACAATCAGAAAAAAACAAGTCAGAACGTTTCCTAATTATCATACATGTCATTGCTATTATATATTTACTGTTAAATGTGTTTCTGAAGACGCATTTAAAAAATATCTTTGCCAACTTATTTTCCCTTCACACCCTTTGTATTAATCCCAATGGCATTAATACAAAGGGTGTTACGTTGTATGTAGGAAATCAACAAGATAATAGTTGTCACGCCCTCTTAGAAAATGATTGACGTTCAATGTCGTTAAACCAACGCATGCTAATATGGTTCAGGCAAATCATCAAATGGTCATCATGCTAATATCTGAGACTTCCTGTCTTTATTTCCTCATCCTATTCGGTCCGTCTCCCCAACGGAGCAGCTCTGTCTCCCCAGGGTCAGAGACCCGGCGTCCCTCTGGAGTCTATAAAGCGGTGTGGTGGTAATGAACTGTTCCGTCACGCCAGCCTCTCCACCAACACCGCTGCTGTTGTTGTTGTTCCTACTCCTTACCGAGGGACATCTCGCAGTAAATTCTCCACGCAGTGACGTGCGTTTGGTCTCACTGTGTAAATTTAGTTGCACAAATAAAAATGCAACTGCCGCCCCGCCCCCCCACACCGGCAGTTGGAACAAAGGCATTTACAGGCCGTTGTCAGTGGCCGGTGCCATTCCTTTTTTAAGCCACTTTTATGAGGTCATACACTCTTTGAAACTCTCGGGCCAAATGCTGCTTGGGCCTCTGCAGTCGGGGTTAGAGGACGGACCAATGCCAGATAGGCAGACGGGAACGCCTGTTCTTTAATAAAGGACAATTTGGAGACCATCACCCAACCACCTGATGATGGTTGTGTGTGTGTGTGTGTGTGTCTATGTGTGTGTGTGTGTGTGTCTATGAGTAGTATTTGCCATCTATTTAAAATAGACCCCTCTACCACACTGTGGTCACGGCCGACCTTGCGGACGTGTGCGTAAACGGTTGTGCGTGTGGCCACGAGTGTGTGTGTTTGTGTGTGTCATGACCTGCCGCATAGCATCACGCGGTCCGATGGCAACACATGGAGGCCTGGGCCTAATGAGGCTAAAGGTACCGCCATTACACCGCTCTCTGCCTAACACTGATCCCCTGCCGGGTGACTGTATGCATGTCTTGTTCAATCCTCCAGAGGAAACAGCGTTCCCTTCTTCAGGATGGGAATTTCAAGTTTGTGGGAATGACATTACCAGCTGCGGCCATAAGAGCTTTTTCTGGAAAAGTCTGGAGTCTTATTGTGCCGTTTAGAAAAATGGATTAGAGGTGGATTGTCTTTGTTGTCTTTGGATTTTGGATTCATTACCGTGGCACTGAACATGGCTTCACTGACTCGCTTGTCTCTAAAGATTAATTTAAGACGAGGCTTTGTCTTTCGGCCAAGTCCCCTGGCAAATCTAGGGCCCCCTAATGTTGACTACATGGCCACAGCAAGACCATGAGACATGACGTCTGTGCGGTCACCGATCACAACAGTAGCTGGCACACACTGGCGCGCCACGCGGACCCGTGCGGTCGGAGCGCCTGTCCCCTCGTGTTCTGGGGAGTGGGAGGTCAAGGACTGCCTCAGGGAGCGAGGGCGTCCTGAGAGAGGGCCAGGCTCACCCTGCAGGTGTCTTTGTAATGAGTGTCCCCTTCACTGCTTTCCTTTGGCTGTGCTTAGCGCCCTGTTATTATAGACCATACGTACTACAGTAGTGTCTGGTGTCTTACAGGGCCTAAAAATACACTGAGTGTATGTATGAATGGTGGAGGGGGTTTATTGTTAGTTTGGTTCTCTCTCTCTCTCTCTCTCTCTCTCTCTGTGTGACTCTCACTCTTTCTGTGTGACTCTCACAGGAATTTGTCAGGTGTTGGTGTGACTTTGTCGTCCATCACAGCAGTAGAAGGTGTAGATGGAGGGAATGTATTCCTCTCAAAGTAAGTGAGTGCGACTATGTCTATACCCAGCTATACATCTCAGTGTTTCGCTACGACATTTTCTTGATCCATTCGGTAATTCCGGTTGTGACAAAGTAATCACATGGTTTCTACAGGAAGTATTCTGATCCCCTCAAATGGCAATTTCTATATACATATTTGAACAACTATATAAGAAAATATTGGAACATTCCCATGCCAGTGTTCACAAATACACACTCACAAACCCTTTCACACGAAACACACAAATATTCTCATTCATGCATGCGCACGCACTGCGTGTTTCTATGTGTGTGTCTGTGTGTGGGTGTTTTTTTGTGTCAAAGTGTGTGCTTTGTGTGTATGCATGTGTGTGTGTGCGTACATTCATGCATAAACACTCACACACTCTTGCACAAGGACAGAAATCCACACCGAAGGTGATTTATTAGAAAGGAGCCAGGCTTTTGGCCAACAGATGGAAACCCCAGACAGGCGGGCCACCACCACAAAATGTGAATAATCTGACACGATGTCCGTGCTCCTGCAGTGCACTCCTCCAATCACACCGCAGCTCAAACCATCCCGACACCCAGCTACTGACTGATGGCATTCCCCACAAACCAACGCATCTCACTGGCCAGCCACACTGGGTGTGTGCGTGTATATGAGAAACACTGACCGCGTGTGGTTATGTATCATTGTAGGAGATTGTGTGATTCTATGAATGTGGAATTGAGTGTATGTGTGTGTGTTTGTGCGACTGTTTTTGTCATGTGTGTATGTGTGAGTGTGTGTATTTTTTAATATAGACATTTTGTGTCTGTTTACAAGAAAGAGTATGTTTTTATGTATGTATGTGCACAAGAGTGTGTGGGTGTGTATCTATATTTGCGTGTGTGTCTGTGTGGAAATGTGTCT
>JAOPJJ010000102.1:11522031-11533516 GCA_027122795.1 Enchelyopus cimbrius | reverse complement strand
CCCCGACCCCCCCCCCGCCCCCCCACCCTCTCCCCGCCCCGGCGCTCCCTCGCCCAGCCGGGGGCTCCCCCCCGGCTCCCCCCCCGCTGCGGCGACGCCCGTTGGGGCAGGGGGGCGGTGCCCCGCCCCGGGGGGTGAGGCAGTATCACACTATAAGTCCTCTCCTGAAGTGAGATGAAGTGAAAAGAAATATGCCTGGACTAGATGAAAACCTGCGACGGTCATGCCCAATTGAGCTCTGTCTCCGTTGCGTAATGCCCTTTATACTTCTTTCTCACTTCCCGCTGCTAGCGAGGCAAAACACAGGGGGATCCCAGGCAAAGGGACTTGAGATTAGTCACCAGACCCTCTGGAGAGAGCAGGAGGGCGTGGGTGTGTGAGGCTCACCGTTGATTATCCCTTAAAGGCCGTGAGGTTGGGCCTTAGGAGCATGGAGCTGGGTTTGGTGGGCTGCTGATTGAGAGGCAAGGTGCCGGGGAGAGATTCTGTTGACTCAGAGCCAGGGTAACGTCACGAACAACCGGAATTTGTGTTTTGTATATACGGATATAATGGATGAGTCGGAGCTCATGGTGTCGTTATTATGTCACATAATGTGTTTGGGCATTCAGCCACATCTCAGCCGTATCTCACACATTAATTATAGCCATTCGGCATGTTTAGCTTTATCTACCTTACACTTATGTCTGTCGGCAGTCAAATCTATCACACTGTGGTGTATTTGACTTTAATCAAGCGTTTCAAAACAAAAACTTTTTAAAAGGACAGGATAATCTACTCTCTAATTACCTAATTTATATGCTGTCTGACACCATCCCGTTGCAGGTTGAACTAACTTCCTTCCAATTGGTATCCCGTCGGTTAGAGAAGCAGCATGCTGCGTAGTTCTGTCCAGTATCCGGGAAGTTGGTCGCCCTCCATATTTGGCCAACTGCTGTTAAGGGTGCACCGGCCAGCTTCCCCACGCTCCCATGATTCTGGAGGGGGGGGAAGAGTCCCGAATCAGGTAAATCACCCCCAGACAGATGGCCTATTCCTCCATGTGCTCACATGAGCACACATCCCCCATTTCACCCCGGTACGCACTTATGAAACACTGAAACAAGCGTTAATAACACAACATGCTTTACTAGGATGCTCACTAACAGGCTGATGTGCAAATGTATGAACATTCTCTAGCCAGTGTCTAGTCCCAAAATGGTTCTCCCTTCACTTCCCCGCTGATTGGCAGGGCTCAAGGTGAACCGTCCACTCTCTGCACACAAAGGGCTCTGTACGCACAACTTGCCCAAAGTCAAGGTGACTCAGAACCAACTGCGCAAGCATATTTATCCACCGCCTATCTGTAAATAAGGTTGCTTTCTTTGGTCTAAGGGGACGTACATATTTGACCACAATGTCTTCTGCTGAATATAGAATATACGTTTTGTGGGCAGGTGGCCCTGGCAAATATATGGTTTGGGATTACTCATCGATATTTGTGCCCTTTTAAATATTTTGACTATTACAATCTTCTAGTGACCTGTCTACTTGCATGTAGTTTTCCTACAGGCAAATACAGTATATACATGTATATATATATACGGTTCATGCAAGGCAAGTGAGGGCCAGGATGTGGTTTTTCATATGCTGAATATTGAGACCCCTTGAAAGAAAGCCCCTTACCCTAAACATGGCATCCCATTTCTTAGAGGAATGGGACTGGTGTGAGTGTTTGTTTTGTGTGCTGGTACTTCTTCTGTACCCACTCGATGCTTCTCTCTCTCTCTCTCCCTCTCTCTCTCTCTCTCTCTCTCTCGCTCTCTCTCTCCCCCTTCATATATTCTCTTTCCATCTCACTCTGCTGTCTGAGTTTGACTGAATTAGGTTAGACATGGGAGGCATAGAAACAGAAGCACACAGATGAAAATGACATCTGTGTTTTTGTTTCCTACCCCCCCTCATATATTCAAATGCACAAACTGGCCTCCTTCCTAGGGAAAACAGCAAGTTTAGCAAACTGCTAAACTTGGAAACTTTTGGCACCAGTGTGCTAAATTTGATTGCATTGTATGGCAATGGATTGTATTGTAAAACATAGCCTTCGATACCCTGGACTTTTGATTAATAACCAAAAATCGGATAGCATACGAGGTAATATCTTCATGAACGGGACGTTTACATTCATTTTTAACCAATCAATTTGATTATCAGACTGTAAACACAATCACAGCAAGTTCGAGTCAACCATTACAAGTGGGGAGGCAAGCTACCCATCATGTCCAACACTGTGTAGACTTGCCATTATAGAAATACACCTCCTCAAACCCCCTTCACAAAGCTTCACACGCTCACAGGAATGCGGTTCTTACAGGAACATATCTCCATAGGAAAAACTTAATACTCCACCCCTTCCAGGTTAATTTCCCAGCCAAGACTTGTGCCGTCTCCCCCCAAGGTTCTGCCATACTGCTGGATCCGGGATTACAAAAAAGAGCGATCCATTGATTATGCAGAGACAGTGAAGTGGTATTGAACACGAACTCTAATCGACTAAAGATCACTTAGACGCTGATGTTTAAATAGGATTTTTTTGTTTCAACTGACCTTACCAACCTTTGTGAAATGTATTCATCAAAAAGTGAATTTAAAAAGCACAGATAGTCCAAAGAGTTCAAATCTCAGTGCATCCATAGTCCATTTATTACTTAACTTGTTAGTCCAATATTCCAGCTCTAAGATCATTTAGGATTACTTAATCAGCAGGGTTTTATTTTTTAGATGGCATTTATTATACACAAGGTGCTTTATTTTAGATAAAGCACCTCCCATCTATTCCTCTAGTCGGTACTCCATATGTGTATCGCTGATTCCAGCACTTTTTACTTCCACTTTCTACAGTTTTTCATGGCAGTACATTTGCTGCTCAGCAGCATATCAAAAGCCTGTGTTTCACTGCTGCGCTGCCACACAAAGTGCAGGCAGCTCTGTGATTCACACGTCGGCCAGCGAAAGAGGAAAGACATGGTGGTAGAAGCTGCAGCCGTCAGGGCTCCTGCTTCAGCATCAGGGAGGAAGAGGTGGAGAAAGAGTAGGTGAAGACAGAGTCATGATGTAGTTCCTAATGAGATTCCCCAGTGTTCTCTCTCATTGCCTTGGGGCTTCGACAGCCTTCCTCCTTGAGTTCAAATGGAGCCCCTCCCCCTTGTTAACGTACATGTTTTTGTTGAAGGTCTTGCATTTTAGAAACCTCTAGCTATCTCGTTTGATCCATCAGCTGCTGTCGCTGACAAATATGGTAAAAATGGTAAAAACATGAATTTATAAAATGAATCAAAGGCTGGAGTCTAGTGAAAGCAGAGGCCATGCTGTGTCACCCCTCTGGGTTTTTAATTACAGGCAAAGAATAAATAGGTATTGCCTTGATTTCATTGCCTTGATGAAGTTGTGACTCAAACATGGTTTATTTTAATCTGTCGTTTTGCTCTTCATTTATTAACTATATTTGCAGTCATTGTAAGAAGCCTTGAGTAGTTATATTAACAGCCATAACAAGTTCAAATCTTACTGTTTCTTGATGGTTGTGAGTGCTTTATAGTGTTTTTTAATTGGATATATCTTTTCAAATTTTTTGCATAACTGATCTGCACTGTATGCTCAATATTTCTTGCTTAAAGCATTATTATTAAAATAAGTGTTCAAGAGGTCTATATTCCAACAGACATCACTGATGTAGAGTGTTTGGTCAGTAAAATGGGTCAACAACCAACAACCTCTGTTCTGCAGTAGATTAACAACTCATTTTCATCCACCGTCTACCCACTTTATCCAATCACGAGAGAGAACTCCACAAAGAGGTGGTTCTCCCTGCGCCTTTATCCAATCACGAGAGAGAACTCTACAAAGAGACAGTCCTCTCTGTGTCTTAACGGGCAGGCAGCATTTCAATGTTGACTGACAATGGCGAAACAGGCAAAGCCACCGATTACCACTCTCCCAGGAATGGCTAACAGAACCAAACATGGCAAGACTGAAGTCATGCAGGAACCGTATCCCTGTAGTGGACACTGCTTTCGGAGTCTTAAAGGCCATCCTTTGTTTGGGCCTCCAAAAAATATCCCAATGGGCTTGGTTATTTTTTTTATGAAAACCTTTTTCCAAAGAGATGCCCTTTGTTGGCTGTTCTGCTAGACAGCAAAGGTGCATCCCATGTGCTATTATCCTACATGCTTTTAGTAACCTAACTGATCAGCAATTTCTTAAATGAAAGTGCCCATACCTACTTCCACCAGATTCCAATCCCATTTCATCTATTGGTTTAGTCTGGAAGGGTTTTGTCACGGCTTCATGTACCCGCGCGTTGAACTCAACCCCAAACTCTGGACAATAAAGTATTATACGACTCGTTAATAGTCATTATAAAACGCAGGTCTCATAAATATAGTTTGATAAAGCCACTGTACATCTATGAAACATTTATGAGACTGGAAGGAGTTAATGTTCAATTGCCCCATGTTGGAATTCAGCTGAACTGGGGACAGTTATGCGAAGAACAACAATATGAAGACAAGGGGTGCCGGTTGCCGTGCCAATAGAGTAAACCCTTCAGCATTCTGTCATAGAAAAGTGTTCACGCTTCATTTCATGGCCTCTTGAAATGAACATCTTTAGTTCCCATCATCTTTAGTTTTGCGAGATTGTTTGTAATGTATGCAGGTTTGCCCACTACAAATTCAATCACATGCATGTCTTCTTCAAGTGGTAGCCTTGTGCAAAATGCTACATTGATAGAGTGGCCTTTGTCTTACCACACAGAGAGCTTCAAAGTGAACAGTGGATGTGTGTGTGCACAAAGGTTTTCCTTCTCTTTTCATTTATTCTATGTTTGTAATTACAGGCTTTCATTTGAGTTGCTTTCAAATTGATAGGAATTGACATGGCCATGGTTTTCATATTGTTTATTTGTGTTATTGTTCAATATGCAAAGCTGCAATATCATAAAGTATTTGTGTAATTGATCACATTTGCTATGTGTTTTGTTTTCCAATGAAGGAATGTGACTGCCATTGAATATTTTTGAGAGAGAGAGCAAGAGATATCAGTTATTACTGACCTAAACCCTTTCACAAAGAGCCATTTATATGTGTATGCGTTTGAGTATGTACAGCAGTATGTAGACGTGTGTTTGTGTGTGTGGTCCGTTTTCTGCACGAGCTACCGATTTCTTCCCTGTATTTGAGCAATAAATCCACATATCGATATGGAGTCAAAAGAGGTGCAACACCCATACATCATACGATTATATTCCTACAACTCAAGGTTGCTCTTTATCTAATTTTATGTTCAATGTAAATGCTACACCTACAAACCATTGATTTGTCTGCTGATCATGTACAGAAATACATTGTTTTGTAAAACCAAATTCCCATGTCCACTGTTAAATGTAACCAGGGCTTTTTTTGCTTTTCATTGGAGGGGCTTAGCAGTACTGCTGATTACTGTTGGTGTTACCCAATGTTGCAGTGTGAATCCAAGCAGACTGACTTTGACAAACTATTATTCCACAAATATCTGTGAAATAAAACCCTCATGAAGCCACTAATTGATTTTTCTGGGGATTGCTTTGTGGCTGTGATTTAATGTCCAAGTATATATTACATTTGTTGGTAATATTTTTGTGTTTCATATATTTTCCTAATTTCTTTCAAAACATTTGACTCTTTGACGCTCTAATTTTTGTTTAACGAGTTTAACTTGTCATTGCGGTCCTCTCTGCTCTGTTTCAACAATGGGCCCAGACACACAGCTTGTGTTGAATTAGGCTTGATCTTCTGATTCAAAGGCAGCATAAGTTCAAAGCTCAATGGAGAGTCACGCTCGGCTCCATAATGACATTATACATCTTAGCGTGGTCCGCAATGTCTTGTAGCCAATTGTCATTTTCTATTGACTATGTTAACGAGGAGATACTTTTTCAGGAGAAACTACTACTTGCATCCACCAGCTTTATTGAAAATGCAAAGCTGATATGTCTGTTGTATACACATACACTTTTAGATTTGGCCTACAACGTATCCTGCATATATGCATTTACACATTAACATTCTCTGTAATTCAACATGTGCCTAACCTGAAATACACTACGTATACCACTTCTGATGGCGTCAGTTGTCAAGGTCATTGCTTGTTTTAATTAGAATTTTCTTTCAATTATTGCCAGTAAATATTTACTATATATTAATGATTTGTTAGGCAGTATGAATGCATACACTGCAATTAAAAAGTTAAGCAGAGAAGGAAAAATACAGAGAGACAACAACTGCGATCATGCTCATTGTGAATTTAGTTTTACACTATTGGAATATTAGTTAAATACAAAAATAGACTTCAAATAATCCTCAACGTGAATATACTCAAAAACCAACAACACAGTATAAATGAAAAAAATAACTTGGCACTTAAATCCAACTGGGAGTGGAGCAGTTTGGTCCATCATATTCTGGGGTTTCACTGATGAGTTTTATACCAAATGAAATTGACACCTGGAAGGACACATTTGCACTGGTGTCTGTGTCCATTTATCGGTTGAACAGGCTCATCAATTTCAACATATTGAAATTATGTTAATATAAAAGTATGATGCAATTAAGGTTTTGACAAAATCGAGTCATCCTGACTGTCCGAATCACTGTGATGGATTCATGAATCTCTCCCTTGCACTTCTTTGCATTGTATGGTTCCTTAAAATGTCACACACACGTCATTTTGCATGTAAAACTACTTTGAAATAATATGGTAACTTTACACAGAATGTTAAGCATTCACATTGTCGTGTGAATTTACAAAGTCTGTCCAGGCTGTATAGAACCATTGTTTGCCAACTCAATGATACCTTATCAAAAACCTAACGATTCTCTCAGACAGTATTGACTTTGACGGTATACCTGACTTGTGTGCTCATTCTGACACTACAACTGAGCCTCTCCAGTTTATTTAGTGTTTTAGGTATTGTGTCTAGGTATTATATCCATGAGTCGAATCAATCTGCTGGCATGGCTGCAGTGGCTCAGGAGGACGCAGTATGTTGTCAGATCCCTTCAGGTGTCTCACCACTCACTGCAAGCCGCTTGCTGTCGTGGGGAATTTACAACACCACCGTCGAGGTTCATGAGAAGGAAGTGAACTTGAGGCATTCAGTGACAAAGCACAAGTATTGGCCACGGTGGATAAATAAGTATTTTTAGAATAAAGTAAATGGAGTCCTATTCTAATTACAGCTCTTTATCAATAATTAGTACTTAGAGGGGATGAGACCTCCTCTTCTGAGAAACCCTAGAGGGAGAAGGCAGACACCCTAAGATGCCACTGATAAGAGACACACGATCATCATAAATTAAGAATGACTTTAATTCAGCATTTTAAAGGCAAATTTAATTTGAGGTCATATTTACGAAGTCGTTCTGTATTTAAATGGTTGCAAATTAATCTGTTTACTCCTGTGTGCAGTTGTTTTAAAATGATTTTGTTCACATAATTGAATGTTGAAACTATATGTTATGTCATTGTTATAGGACTCATTTAATGATAAATGACTTAATGTGGAGATGGGTTGGAGAGCATCTTGGGTGTCTCTCGAAGAAGCAGGAGATCAACGCTGTGGCTGGATGAATTACTGGGATCCTCTGGTCTTCCATTTGTCAGCACTAATGACCCAGTTACCTACCTCACACTGGGCTGTTGTTTTACCTATAATAATGGATTGATTTGTTACTCCCAAGCAAAGCTTCTCTGAGTGAGTGAGTGAGTGAGGAAAAAGTTTGCATTGAACTCATTAAAGTTTGTATTATCCAGATTTTAGCATTCTGATTATAGGGGGGGAAAGTGCCATCTGCTTGGGGGAGCTGGGCCCAGTGCTCTGTATAATTTACCAAATGATGTTTGTCGCTCCAGTCTGAATTGTGCAGCCCATGGGGTAGGGCTTGGCCAAGGTTTTTGTTGCGCTGCAAAGTGAAAGCAGGTGTGTCTCCCGTGTATTGATATTATGTAGATTATCTCTTCACCGTGTCCTCCTTGCATTTTCTTTCAAGGGTTTTAATTATTGTTGTTAGATGTTAATGGTTTCCTCAACAATGAGTTTTCTAATTTAAAATTGGTTATTTTGTTGTGTAAATTGAAGATTGATATTGTTTTGATTTTATACTAGAAATATCAAATATAAATACTTTGCTATAAACAAACTATTTGGCTTTTGAAACATGTACTTTTGAGAATGGCTTACAACAATAATCCTATTAAATAAAATGTATTAAACAATAACAAAAACAATGGCGCTTTCCGCACAAAGCAAACCATCTGAAAGAATTTATGTCACAACAAATACCTGCTCGCTGTTCATAACACAGCTACTTAGTTAAAAAAAAACATTACTTTGAAACATGTAAATATAATTTTATTGCTACTGCGTGAAATAAATCAAAGTGGAACTGCATCCATGACAATAGTCTATTATTCAAAAATGCCCTGGCATACCTTAATTTTTTCCTAAATAGCTGCTTCTATCCTGACTCACCGAACCTAAATTCTCACTGCTGCTTATTTTCTGGAGCGGCTTATAGGTAGCGCTTGCATCACAAAGGCTTCAAAGCAAAGGAAATCAGCACAGTTTTCAATGCTTTACATTTGCGTGATAAAACATGATGTTCCTAATGCTGTCATGTTGTAAAGACCATAAGCTCATTTACATTAGTTTGTGAGTCAAAGATAACCTCATGAAGAAATAAACATTGGCATCTCTTCTTACCTGGAGAAAACAACGAGGAAGACCGTTTACCATTAGGTTTTTCTCAGTCCATAACCAATTATTCAAAGCCTCTGCATCTAAATAAATTGCTTGCAAAATAAACGATTCATTGTTTTCTAAATCTGTCAAAAAATGCAGGGTTTTACAAAAGCTCAAAGCGCATTATCTTCAACCTCCATACTCACTGACACTCACCCAGCCATCCCTGTATAATTATAATAGGGGATGTTGCCTATACTTAGGGTAGCTCACTGACGAATCAGCAAAATATTTACCATTAGCTATGTCTGCGTTCTGAAAAAAATTCACCCCATTTTTGGGGAATTATTGTTGGCCTTTGTTGTGCCCAAGTAGTGATAGAAGTTGTTTAGTTAGTTAACAACTATAACAATAAGAAATGGGGGGAATGGCCAATTTCTATGAAGATAATTATATGACCCTCACTCTATTGCCTAACCGGCTTTGGAAGCATTATATGCGGGTCTTGCATTTAACTAATAACACCCTTATAGGTATATAATGAAAAGTTAATCACTGGCATGTGCACAATGTTCATTGACTTTTGTATCGGCCCAATTGAGAGGACTTGAAGTGCCTTGTTAAGTAAGCCAGTAATTCAGCCTTTATTGGATTTGTGGCCTCCAATGAGGGCAGTAAGCACTGGTGCTTATCGTGACTGAAAGCTTGCAGGCTAAGTATTTCTGAAATCGTGGAATGTCCTACCATGACCAATTGTAATCGATCATGTTTGACATGTCAATGAGAGCAGTTTGCTGCCCATTTCACTCTGGGTGTTGCTAAAAAGTGTTGTTTTTTTACCGCATTAATTAAAGTTACCAAAATTATTTTCTCCATTCTCCAAATATGCTCACCAAACTAGTTTTCTACTTGGGTGAATAAGATAATTTCCACTACCTTTTAAAACTGTTAATGTGCAGCACACTGGTTCAGTAGATAATGGTTTTGATTTCTGTGTTTCTTATATATTTTCCTTTCGTTAATGTCTTTATTCCAGGCTCATTGCTTTCCTCTTGCTTCCTTTAATCACAAATCAAATGTCAATGGCAATGTTTAAGACCGCAATACAACAACTGACACTAGAGTTTACAACAAAATGTTGGCTACATTTTCCCAATCCACCAATTGTTTTCAGTCATTCCTCTTCCCTACTTGGAAATGATGTGCAATTTTCTGAAGACATAAACTGCTCTTCTACCCCTTTTTGCGGATACGCAGTGACGGTTAATTGATTGGATAACAAAGACAATTTTGTCCTAGAGGTGTAAGGTCATGGAGCACGCTGCAAATCCTAATCACCATAGCCAGCGTGAAAGTAAATAAATAAATTAATGAATGCAACAAAAGACATAGCTGGACCTTGAAGGGGCGAAACACTTTTAATTTTCACATCTCCAGGCATCGGGAGCACAGGAGACCGTTAATGTTTTCAACACCGGCACCAGCCATCCCTGCCTAGTGACTAAGCTGGCTGAAACAGCAACGATGCCCTCGCGGCAGGGGACCAGACCCCCTGACCGCCGCTCTTTCTACCCGCATATTTTTTTACCCGCAGTATTTTCAGTAGAGTCTATGCTATTCTGCTGGTAGCCTTGTCGTAGGAGTTTGTTCTCAAACCAGCTCCTGAACCTCTCTGTGTCACTGCGAGAAGCGAGACACGTCCTTAAAATAAAACTTATCAAACAGACCACATTTCTCTTTGTTCATACCTAGAAACTCCCCTACCGAAATACTAAGTGCAAAGTACTTTTGATATTGAGCCTAGTGGTACTATAGGATAAACACCTCTATGTTTTTATATATTTATTCAAACAGAGGTATTTGGCACACTGCGACAGTCTCTGGCTTATTCCTTCCTCAGTATAAATTACATTTGATTATATGGTCATAATCATGGTCATCATATTAAATAGACCATAGACCATAGAGACGCTACAAGCCCTTTGCAGTCATCAAGGCCCATCTTCTACATTGTAAACACAAATGTATTATTGCAGAAATACTTTGTAAAGTTCACATACAGTGAATTACCTAATTGTAGCTATGTTTCCAAAGCATATAATATCAAATAAATGTCACGAAGAAAACAGGGACATCTTCACAACCTCTTATGGGAGCCTTTCTTCATCTGAGGTATGTTGTGAATGGCCAGTGAACTCATGTAGGTACGCAGGTAAGCACTTTATCGATCCCTTGGGAAGGGGAATCGCATCCTAGTTTTGTATGCACCTATTGGTGTCGATATTTACTCCCCCAAACACATTACTCCGCTCTGTAATTAATCCTCAGGCTACAGCTGGCCAGCCCAACGCCACCAAGGCCAGTTGCCACGGCGCCTTCCGGTCGCCCTTTCAGCCAATCACCTTTGTTCTCTTTCACCGCTCAACACCATAACCTCCCAGAGCGATGGAGAGATTGGAGCCGTTAACACATGTGCGTCTCTCTTTTTCCAGTCTGTCTCCCTCTAAAGTTTCTCTCTAGGTTCTCCCTCTCACTTTCTCTTTCACCAATCTTATGAAGGTCTCTTTTTCTCGCGTTCTGGCTAGTATCTCTTATCTCTGTAGTGTCTCTCTCTCACTAATCACTTTTTTGTCTATCTAGTCTCTGTCTCTGGTCTTTCTTTAGTTGTATACTAATTCTCAAATCCCTATTTATCTCTAGTTTCTTTGTCTCTGGTATATCTGTTTC
>JAOPJJ010000102.1:11410646-11422844 GCA_027122795.1 Enchelyopus cimbrius | reverse complement strand
GACATTGATGACAGACCTATAAGCTAAAAGTAGGTTTCTTGTAAAATGCTGATGTCGGAAATGCTTGGGCTTTAAAGTTTCCTTTAGTAGTTAACTAACTCTACCTTGACTTATGGAGTAAGCCGGGTATCCCCCAGTGGAGTTGGCTTCCCCACCTGCACACACCTTACGGCTGCAGCAAACTAAGGAACTGCTGGGTCCTTAGTCCTTAGCCAGCTGCAACACGCTGTGCCCATCTGACAGCCGGGCAAAATGCTAGGTTCAGAAGGATTAGCTCCAGAAACGTTGTTTTGGGTCATGTTCACGGGGCTTTATGCTTCCTTTTTGTTGTATTTGTTAATATATATTTGGAACTGAATATGCTAAACCTACAATTAATTTGAGGTTTAGCTAGTTCTTATCGTTTCACCAAAAATAAATGGTGTTTCCCAGGAAATACACAATAACTTTTTATATGTAATTGTACTGTGAAAGTATCTGTGAATACCTTTTTAACGCAACTGTACGTAACTGTGAAAGTACAGGCAATCCCTTGGGTGTCAAATCAAGTTTACTTCTGCCGGCACCTTACATGAATACAGAGAGCACATCTGCCAGTCCATCTCACAATAGCTCTCTTTGAAAGTAGCTCGTAAAAAAGGGCAAATCTCTTGCAAACAAGTTTTTAATTATATTTTTGCCATCAAACTCGCATGCTTGTCAATGGCAAAATTGTGAAAGCCATTGTTTCTGCTCTGACATCTGTCAGTACTGCTGTGAAAGTCAGCTATTCAAAAAGCGCTCACAAATGTAATGGCTTGCATTATTTAACTGTTTTAATTAGATATTGTGTGTCACTTAACCTCCTTCAAGGTTCCAGAACTAAGAGGTTAGAGTTAGATGAGGTACATTTCCATACTGAACATTTTTCAAGGTTGAATAAGGATTTGGTCAATACACAAACAAAATAGCAAGACTGTGGCTGCTCTGCAACCACACTAATAATCAGCCTTGTTTCTGTTTCAATTAATGTTTATGGTTGGTTTATATTTCCACTGTCGTATTCAATTCACTTTTAGTTTTGTCACACTATGAAATTCAATAGAACAAGTTGTGGAATCGGAAACAACAAGACATCTATTTTGCCAGCTGATTATGTTATGATGAGCCGTGGTCGTCTTTATGAGTCGGTATCTTATGAGAGCGCTGCCCCTGTTTTTTTTTCCATTTCAGGCTTGCATGCAAACCTGCGGTGGTTGCGACCGTTATTAAGTGGTTTGGCTTACACCCTTCAACCAAATGCAGTGCATTCCGTAGCCCCGGGTCTTACTAATTCATACATCGGTGGACCGCTCATTGGAAGTCAAACACATTATTATGGGCCTGGTTATCGGAGGCGGCAGGAAGGACTCGCGCTCATTTCGTATTCAGGCTGGGAAAGCACTCATTTGTTTATCTAAGATATTCATGAGGATTGAAATGTTGATTATGACCAGACATGTCCTCACTGAGGTAATTAATGGTCAAGTAGTGAGCATTTTCAGCCCCCCACATTCTCTCTTAGTCTCTTTTCTGGCTATTTCTTCTTCTCCATCTTATTTTTCTTCTCTTCATCTCTTTATCACTTTTACATTTAGTTTTTTTCCAAATGGGAAGGTTGTTCGGTGATCTAACTGCAGCGGGGGAGAATAATTGGAGTAGAGGACGAGATATTGAATTTTTAATTGTGGCGCCCTAAGAATAGAGTGGCCTTTCTCGGCAATGAAGTGATTGGGGGAGTAATTTGAGACACATTAGGAATTCTCCAGGTATGTTAATGGAGGTTGATGAAGTCACTGGGAATCTATAAGTCATTTAGCGGTGTGAAGTTAAATAGGATAGGGGAGAGGGGCTGTAATGACGCTGACTGGTACTGGAATCCAATCCTATTGGTTAATCCCCCCCACACCCTTCCCCCACAGTCACATCTATATACTGTATTGTCACAGGGATTCACTCGTGGGTAAAATGTAATGGTCCAATATTACAGTTTGATGGTTTGTCCGATGGGGAATTACCTTGAATACTAATAATCATCCCTTAGCGAGGAGGCAGTGAAGACTATAAGTGACTATTACTTTGTGAATGTCTTTGGTGAATTTTATTCTTTTGAATGAAAAAAGGTTGAACTATTCAACCATACGCCTAGACAGCATTGATCAAATATATAAAATATCTTTTGAGGTTGTTTTTTTTTTAGTTAGCCAAATACTTTCAATGATTCCCCAGATGCCTATCGTAGATCTCATCTCGTCCACACGTCGTATAGATGTCACCCTGATAGTAAATGGTTAACTAAGTTGAAAGCTGCAGCAGCCTGTCCTCCACTTAATGAACAAATCACCTTGTGAAATATGAGAGACAACCTATTGATGGAATGGAGATCAGGACTGCTGACGAGGCAGCAGCGCTCAAATGCACAGATAAATTACCACTTATTTGTCCGATCAGTGTATTCCTTACAAGCGGTAACTCGCGAGGCTAATTCATTTTCACGGGATACTTGTTTTCCTTGAATTTATACAAAATATACACTTAAAACAGGGTTGGTACATAACGGTGTTCAAGCTGAGTGTCAACCTACAGAAGCATGGGCCAAAAGGAAATACAGTAAATTGCCATGAAAATCACACCCTGTCTTCCGGGCGCCATAGGGAAGGCGGCAGTGTCTGACAGACGCAGTGCGTCCCACCTGGGCTGAGATACAGACCATTTTGGAACTGCTTTGGCCCTGAAAAAAAATACAAAGGGGTACCCCTTATGTCTTTCTTCAAACCCAATCAAGGATGAATCCGTAAATCCGTATCTCAGCCTAGGAGGGGGCGATCCCGCTGGTTTCAACGTTGCTGTAGTCGTTGGGTTGTGCAGTAGACTGTAGGCGAATATGGGATGTTTTAATATTTTTTGCCGGAAAAAAACACAAAGGGCTGTCGTCCTTTTCAGAGATGGGTCCTTAACTCAGCCTAGGGGGGTCCAATCCATCTGGTTTCATAAAGCTACTTTGATTTACTTTGACTTTGACCAATAAAGGATTGACAAAATAACTGATGAGGGTGAACATGGGTTTACTGGGGAAGGTGAACACAAAACACAAAAGTACAACATAGCATATCGCTTTACGGAGAAGTATAAACCAGGCTTTAACGCAGGAGGGGTTTGAACCCATGTCTCTCGAGATCATTTCCGAGAGCTCAATCACTTGCGCCAGTAAGACGTTCCATATGACATGCTCGGAGGTTATATGTGCCCTTACATTTCGAACATTACAGGAATTAAAGGTTTGTTAGGAGCAGAACTTGAACCCTCGTCTTTCGAGCAGATACCCCAGAGCTCTATCACTTGCGCCACTGAGACGCTCCATATGTCTCGCACGGAGGTCATATCTGTCCTTACATTTAGCCATCGCTCTCAATCAGTAGTCCATCTTTCACATTTTGTCGGGGCAAAACAATTGCCTTGCCTTGAATTATGTACAAATTATGTACACGCTCAATCACGCGAACATTTGGATCAACTTAGCATTTTTGTGGGATGAAAATATTGGACATGCATACACATTAAAAAAAAATTAAAAACACAAATAAAAAATTCCGTATGAACGCATGAAACCAGGCAAAAAGCTGCAAGTTGGCCAGGCCTGAAATAGACCATTGGACAATTCACCCGCTGTTGTCATCCAATTAAAAGATAATCACTAACGTGCCTGCGCTGCTCTACAGCTGTCAATGTTTGACCGTGGATATCACAGTCGCCATGTATGAGAAGGTTGGTAAAGCAAGCATCTAAACAACGCTAATCGTCATTGGATAAATAATACTGCAGTAGCGGCAATTAGACAATTAGCATAATCATTTGGCAGCAATGAAAAAGAAATTGTGACAATAATTGACATTATTAGCATTATTCAGCTTGGCAGCAGAGCTTTTTATCTGTGCAAAGCAGAGTTGAACCACCACAATATATACGGGAAGGATAAACAACGAGAAAAAAAAAGTTTCTTGTGTGTGTGTGTGTGTGTGCGCGCATGTAGTTTTATGGACTAGTTATGGCAAATCAATCCAGGCAGCCACTCCATCTGGCGGGGGGGGGGGGGGGTTTGATTAGCTGGAAATACGCGGTAAGCTCCTAGCGAGAGCCGATGTGTGCTGAGTCAGGGTGGAAATCACCGCCTAATTGACCTTTATGCTGGTGTTCCATCCCATGCCAGGGTGGGCCCCCCCCACCTCCCCCCGCGCACTGTCTCCACCCTTCATGTGACTTGAGGACGCAGAGACCCGAAGATGCCAGACGTTTCTGCCTCACACTCGGGTCTCCTCACGTACAACTCGTCGAGAGGGAAAACCGCCATCTGTAAAAAATCAGTAAATCAATAAACCAAAAAGAAAAGAAAGAAAAACTCCCCCGCAATAGTACTGCTGGCCCGTGTGTGACTGTGTCTGTCAATGTTTGGGGGAAACAAACACCGCCACCCAGATGCAGTCCCGCTCGCCGCGTGTCCCCGATGGTGAGCAGGAGTGAGATTTCATTCCGCCGAATCTCCTCTCCGCTCGACACTTCATCCACATTTTAACAGCATGCCAGTGGAGCGCTTTATAAAATAAACACAACCCAGAGCAGGAAGCAGCCACCTCCAGGGTGATTTGGTACCCAAATCACGGCCGCACGCGTGTTTCCCCGGCGAGGGTCTCAGAGCATCAAGGACAAGCAGCGATTTCCCAGGGAGCCTCGGAATGCAGCAGGTCGTTTTTTTGGCGCCCCGTTCCAGATGCTTCATTAGGCCATGATGTCTTTCATCATTATTCTTTCATGTAATTCTTCAGTACACAGCATCTGCACTCTGCTCACACTGTTTGTTATTTATGTAAATCATCTCCATCCAAAATAAGAAGTGGGTAAACATCCTTTGAAATAGAGCGGGCAGCCTTAACCATTTCTGAAATCACAAGGTGAACACATTACAGTGGCCGAACGCGACGGTGTCAAGCCCTAACAGAGTATAAAAGCAATTGAACCAGCCGCCGTCTCTTTCCGTTTACCGACCTGGCTCGGCGTGTTGTGCATTCCCGGTTGGACGTGTGGCAGCATATGCTAGGAATAACGCATTTTTTTCATGGTTTATTTTCTTTTTATGGTATCTCACTCGTTGTTTTGGGTCATTTTGATCGTGAGCCTCATTCGAGTGAACAACTGATGCATGTAAAAAAGGGTTCAACATTCAAGATATTCAAAAACGCCAGCCGTCTAAAGTATTTGTAGAACCCTGTGTGCGTATAATTTGTTATTGGGCCCATGTTTATTCACTCGTGTTTGTTACGTGCAAAAACTGAAAAGTGCATTGCTAGAAAAAGAGCCATCTCTCGAATACACACATATCCATAACACTGCCCATACTAGTGTTGTTATCTGTTACTGTCCACACCAATGACCAATGTAATATACTAACTGCATGCCTACGGTGTGAGCTTGACATGCATTTCCCTTGAGAATGGCAAATAACATCTCTTTGTCTCTGTGTGTTTTTCCTGTGCACACTCCTGTTGCAACTGCAAGGTCAGCAGTGTGATGGATGCCTAAGAACTGCACCCCAGGCCAAATAATCAAAGTATTACTCTACACTTGCTTTTAGGAAATGACAGTGGGAAACATTTTGACAAGTCCTAAGGCTGTACACACACCCGCAATTAATGTGTCAACTTAAACTTAATGTGTCAACTTAAACAGCCAAAGCCCGAAGACTTTGCCATTTTGTGTGCGCAGGTAGATGTGACTATTTCATCCTACGACGCCATTGGGAGCACCGCTATCAAACAAACAAGTGTGGGGGCTGGGTTGCAAACTAAAGCAGGCATCTTGACAATACCAGTGACACAATGGGTGGAGACACTCTCCGTATGGGTTCCCTTTGTGTTGATACAATTGAAAATGAAAGCACAGATGCTGTCGTAATACATCCTGGGAGAAGCCTTCAGCACAGAGTCTTAGAAGTGCCCTGACGCCCTGGTAGCAACAGGGCTGTGACGATGGTTGATGAGCGGGAGAGCCCCCGTGACAGCTTCATTTAGTGTGTCACTCACATCGGCACCAAACCCTGCAGTTTGGTGCTCAACCAGAGACCAAGGCATCCAGGGGTTGTGTGTGAGTGTGTGTTCGTCCATCTGGGCTAGTCATGTGACTTGATTTCATAGCCGCCATTTTCTAACGGCCGATGATTATATTAACATTTAGTTGAATAAGGGTAAAACGTTGCCTACAGATATAATCATTAAACAATGAGTCAAGGTTGTTTTCTGGCTTGTTTGTAACCACTTTTCGTAACCTGTTTATCTTATGTATTGACAATAACATTGTTTCATTTGGCTATTGATTTACAATTAACTAACTGATGGGCTTATCATCACATCACCATTGTAACGATACTGCTGATGATACACTAATAAAGACAGCCAGAGAGTAAGAATGAAATAAACTGCAAATAATATTCACCCCTACAGAGATAAACGCATTTGAAAATTGAACAAGCCAGACCGCATTTCGCCAATTGACGGTTAGGAGATTCAGACACAGATGTTGAAATATTGGAATGAAAATTGGGTGTGGAAACCCAACTTGTGCGTCCCAATGAGCTTTTGCAAGGTTGTGCATCTTATGGACGCGTATATCTGCAATACAAAGTCATTTTCCAATGCAGCTCATGTGCTAGATACTAAAACTGTGTAAAAATGATCTAAATGCTATAATAAAATAATCCCTTATCATTTAACAGCTCCTCCTCCTCCAAATATCGAAATGAATATCAGCTCAAGTTAATCCCATGGTTATACAGTAGCACTATCTATAATACATCAGGTTTATCGCATCGGTGATGCCCAACGTTTTGATTGGTCCCCGCGCAGTTTTAATGGGAGATGGTGGAAGAGATTTTTAAAGGCCATGACATCACAGGCACTTGGCTGTCGACTTAACTGTCGCCAGTAAAAAAATCGGCCAACTTCTCAGTAAAAACCTGGCTCTGGGCTCCCGGGGGTCTGTGCGGCTAAATCCTGAGTCAGCGATTCCTGGGTGCGGGGGCAAGGGAAAAGGGCTGAGGCGGTGCGAAGCACATAAGAAACATTCAATATTGACATGGAAATCAAAAAGCATGATTGAACACCGTGCCACCGCCAGGGCCCGTCTCAGTTTCCGCCGCAGATGAAAAGATGAGGATGTGCAAGGCTAGCAAGCGCTGCGCGGCGCGGCGGGCTATGGATCGGGGCTCGTCCCTTATAGCTCGTCCTTCTGATATATAGATGTTTTTTAGCCAATCGAAACCCATTCTTTTTAGAGCCAGGTTAAGCTAAATGCGGTATAATTATGAATATTCCAACTTTGAGTTATGACAAATTGCCCCGAGGCTACGGATAAAAGATGTGTGCGTCTGACAGTTTCAATCTGACATGAAGCAGATTATGCATATTCATAGTTTCCATCTGTGGTGTGCAAAATCCTAAATGAATAATGCTAACTATTCCCTCATTTTGGAGTCGCATGCCAGCACGTGTGCATTTAGTAGCGAATTAGCAGGGCTGAGAGTTGCTGCAAACATTTAAAAGTAAATGCTGTAAGGCTAGCCCAATGTTCAGATCAAAGAAAATCCTACTTTTCAAGCAGTTTTTGCATTTCGTCCCTGTATATTTGTTGCTACTGCCGGAGGTTAGTTTCCATTACATTTTTCTAATTAGCCAATGTTACTAAGTGCCTCTTTACCCAATTCAAAAATAACCTTATTCCAGCGTAAAACAAGCAAGAACCAAAAGAGGGTGGACTCTGTTGTTCCTGGAGACGGAGTGAAGGGTTCCTGAATGGAGGCTCCGGCTTTCGGCTAAGTGCTTTCGGTGTATGTACTGTATTATGCTCCGCTCCCCTAATGTGATTCGCTGGTAGATTTAATAAATGGATTATTATTACTACCGCAGACTGATATGCATAAGCTTGTGCTAATGGTTTCCCGCTTCTCTGATCACTCTAAATTCTGTAACAAAGAACGGACGAGAAGAAGGAAACATGAATAGGGATATTGATACATGAGGATGTAGAGAGTACACCGTCGCAGACGTAAAGCCATATGATTGGATTTTTTGACGTAAGCAAATACAAAATCCGAGTGAAACCCTGAACGGAGAAGGACAATTGTTCCTGAAACCTCAAGCTTGAATGAATTGACATCAGGGAATGCCATTGTCCTTCATCGTCTCACCTGATCAGTCATTTTTTTTTCTATTTCACTAGCGCGTTCTCAAAGGCCAGAACATAACCTTTTCACTTCTTTCCGCGTTATTGTGAGAACGGGGCTCCCCCGGCGCCCCGCCAACAGCCTGACGCACAGGTCCGTCTCATCCTTAATGCAAAGAAGAACGCGTGTTTGAGATGCCGAGCGCGTCCTGTCACACATTGTTGTCGGACTCCCAAGATGATAACCGGTGGCGAGACTGAGAGTGAGACACGAGATGAATTCAGGCTGCTGGGTAATAACAACAACGCCCTCCTTTAGTATCTCTCTGTCTCTGTGTGTCTCTCTCTCTCTCTCTCTCTGTCTCTGTGTGTGTCTCTCTCTCTCTGTCTCGATCGTCCCTGGTGAATAAAGACAAATGGCATTTTTGCTCTTTGTTGCCGGCTCTGTGCTGTCTGAGGTTGATACCTCTTAAAATAAAAAGAATGCGTTTGATGCTCAGCGGGTCCCATCTGCTTTAACCACACAGAACAACAACAACAACAACAACAACGGGAACACCAAACACCCAAAAATGAAATATAGTGTAATGGAAGACGGTCCCCTTGAAGCAATAGGTCACGTTGCCCGGGCTGGTGAAAGAGTCCCATGGGTTTATTTTGGTGGATGATTAGATCTATGGCGACAATGCTGTCGTCTCTCTGGACGACAGTCTTTTATCAAACTCCAAAAAGTCTGCTTTTATTTCTCAACTGCTTTGTTTTGTCAGTTATAGGGCAGAGGAGAAAAAACAAATAATGAAAATGTTCGCTCGCCTGCGGTTTCACGGCGGTCTCGCCGTGTGGAAGCTATCGCACATCTGCGAGGTTTGATTTATTCTTTTCACCTGACAGGAATACAGAGAGCCCCAGCGCCCCGGTGGCGACATGGGATGCAACTGTGGAGTCATCCTGGTAACCGGGGCGATAATTAAACCTCACTGCAGGAGGACAGCTCTCTTTACCAAGTTTTTTTGCTTCAGAATCGCTGATACAAACTTTAAGTCACACATTAAAGGTTGTATCAGCGATTCTAGGCCGAAACCGCATCTCTGTAGGCAGCCTATGCTCCGAGATCGTACACAAATGGTATTAGTAAACAAATGGCAGAATCGCTGATACAACCTTTAGATGCTAAACCGAGAACAATTCAGGGCTTGTACAATTTCAGATTACTTCATCACTTCATGTCTTCAAATGCCTCGACTATCCGAGAATAAATACAGAATAAGCCTCGTATGGAAATTCATGTATGTATTGCAAATTACGATCGTGTTTTCAGCAGAATCAGTTACACGCCGAAACAGTTACTCCCCTGTGGTGAAATGTCTAATCTGAGAATGTTGTTGGATGAAATCATGCTGATGTGTGAGTCATGGCTGATTGGGAGGTTCTGTACACACACCTTGATCTTGTGCTTATTACCAAGCCCTGCTCTCATTATCTTTCTCTCTGCTGTTCAAATATGATAAGTGAAACATAAAACACAAAATTGCACTTTGTACTATCTAAATATTTTGGGGAATATATTAATCAGTTTGTAGAGAAGGCACTATTTTTGATATGAACGAAAATAGTAGAAACCTCGTCTTTCTGATTGGGCGTCTCTGCGCTTTGTCCCCATATTTTTTTATGGAACCTGATTGTACAATACTTGATGTTTTTGTAGTAACTGCCTCTGATTGTTGCTAGCCAAACTTGAAAGTCGCTTTGGATAAAAGTGTCGCCTCAGCGCCTTGATGTAAAACCAAAGTATTCGCGTTTGCACCATGTATCAGTAATGAAAAGCCATCACATCAACACGGTGTGTGTGTTCAACAGTTTATAAAAAAAATTCAATACCCGGAGAAGAAAATGACTTGATGTACAAAAATACATTTATTGGAAACAATTTGAAACAAAAGGACAAAGGTTTTGTAGAAATATTCTAATAATGATTGAACAGAACATCACCAATGAGGCATGCAGATTTTGTGCAATAAATTGGATTACTTTGATTTGCCCTTTGAAACAGGAATATACTGTACATGTCCTATTCACACCTCCGATACCTGATGTCACATACTTCACCACATGGGATTGCAATTACCAATGATCAAACCCTAAATATTATAGTTTTTCATAATGAATAATGCAATCAGGGAACACCGAGTGACCAGTTCAAAACACAGAGGTTCAAAAACAGGTCAAAAGGGTTCAAATCGACTCCTGTTTGATCATACGTATTTACACTATAAACAGTGCAGATCCAAGCACGCCAACATTCATTTGGAGTGATTCAGCTCAGTACAAGCTCACTGAAGACGTACCCCGGTCTAACTCTGGTAAAATAACCCCCACGGAGTTAAAATATGAGTCATTGCCCATCAGAATGGTTTCTCACACATTCATTTTCAGAGGAAATTACTTGTGCACCCTGTCCACCAATGACCTCATTGCCATGGCGATCTCTGGGTGTCAACATGAGAGGGGTGACAAGCAGCAGGGTAGGAGAGGATGGATCTGCTAGGGAAGGTGGCAAGGTTACCAGATTGATTTGAAAGGGTAGGATTAAAGCCTGATGCTATCGAGGCTGTAGCAATATACGTTAAGTAACTTTGACGTGAGGCTTTTGCTAGCAATAATATATGGACCTGTGGGCCTATGAAGAAATGGATCTCTAGTTGATAAACTACAATCCAAAAACTATAAACCAGAACTATATACATATGCAATGGAATAACAGTGGAGACTGCAGTGGTTAGCTTATTAATCATGTCTTGCGCACAGTTGTGCAGTAAAGAGGAGTGCTCATCTGGAAACGTAATAAATTGACATGTATGAAATGCTGCACACGTTGATCATTAGTAACCAATATCTCGGTAGGTAGTAGAAATTCATATTTACTTCTGTGACTTTGAAATACACACCATTATTTCAAAGGGCAAATGTACCTCTAGCTGTCATAGAAATAATAATGCTTACAGAGCGTAAACAACAGACTGCATGTACAATGTTCAAATGCGTTCACGTAAAAATAAAAAGTAATAAATAACACAATCTAAATTGTTCTTGATCACGCTCATACTGTAGGCCTAATTGCTATTCAATGTAAAACGACAGGTATCCTGTGTATATGGCCTACCCTTTGTTGAAGGCATATGTCTGACAGATAGCGAAATACAAATGCAAAGGATAGATACTTTAGAAAACCATGTAAAATGAATAGGGCTTCTTCGATGAATGGTTAAAAATAACTATTTACAACACTTGCGTATCTACAGCAGAGGAACTTTGTCCTCAATAAGAACATGCACATATTAAAATTGTCCTTGTCCAAATAAACCAAGTTTTGCTTAATTACACAATGTTGTGATTTGACCAAAGACCGTTTCCTCTGTCTGCCTGTATTTAGCTGAAAATGAAGTATACGTATACTTTATACAGATAAGAGAACGTAATATTTTACATTTTAATAATATTCTATGTTTTAGTTAAGACTCTGACGTAATGGTGTGTATATATTGGCAGAAACCATCTTTGAAATATAAATCTTAATTCCACATAACTCTCTTAACAGGTGAGACAACAGCTCAAGAAAACAACGAGATTTCACGTTGCAAATAATGCATCTCCGTAGCTTTATACAACCACAAAACGTGATCAGTTCTGTCAATGACGATGACGGTCCCTTGAATGGGTTTGCATGTTACAGCGTGGTTGTTGCCGAACAAGACACCCGTGCAAATTGGTATAAATGAGTTCCCTCAAGAAAAGAACAATGAATAAGAATTGTGTTTGAGAATTACAAAACAGAAAAACATGAATCCCCAACACGTTATTATTTGTCCTGTACACACGAACCAGCCAGCTTTACACACTGGTACAGTTAGGAATCTCTCTTGTATTCTCACAGCAATTCCCAACACCCCCTAGGCAAAGAGAGAGAGAGAGAGA
>JAOPJJ010000102.1:11345660-11357555 GCA_027122795.1 Enchelyopus cimbrius | reverse complement strand
GAGAGAGAGAGAGAGAGAGAGAGAGAGAAAGAGAGGGGAGAGAGAGAGAGAGAGAGAGAGAGAGAGAGAAAGAGAGGGGAGAGAGAGAGAGAGAGAAAGAGAGAGAGACAGGGAGAGAGAGAGAGAGAGGGGGGAGAGACAGGGAGGGGGGAGAGAGAGAGAGATGTAAATACATTGCAACCTGCACACTACACACAAACGTCAATAATGTCGATCTCAGATATTTTCCAATTGAATGCCAATGAAGCACTTTCAATTTGGTAAGAGAGGGAGAGAGAGTACATGAAATCAAAAAGCGAGAGCGAACAACGTGAGCACCATATTGTTTCCTTTCATGTAAATATCCTTACTATACAGTATGTGTCTGTGTGTGTGTTTGTGTGTGTGCACTTCTGTTCTAAAAGCTTTCCTATATGTATCAGTCAAAATATACACACAGGCATACACAGGTAGGACAAAACGTAGGATAAGCAATCTTCATACCAGCCAGAAAGGGGAAGAGGAAGAACGGTACGGAAGTTAAACGGATAAAAAAGCAAAGCAAGATGAGAACCAGGACCAGGGAGGCACGAGGAGGACCGGCCTGCGATGTCAGCAGAGAGGACGGGGTCCTGGCTTGGCGTGGCGCTCACCCTCCTGCCAAGCACATGCCTTCCCCCCCACGCTCCCTCCTTCATTCCAGCCAGTCCGCCTCTTGCGTCTGTTGCCGAGTGCCATTTTTTGATGGTGTTGTTTCCCCGTGTGGTGCTCCAAGTGCGAGCACTTAGGAGTCTTCATCATGCCTCTCCAGAATGCCGGCCGGATAATAGGGTCGTTTGCGATTTCGTTCTATTTATAGTAATGGCCATCTTGATGCAGTGCCGTGCCAAGGCATCGGGAGCAAATCTAAACGCGAGCAAATGACTGATGTGGGTGTTTTGACTGTTATTTCTGTGGATGAAAGACCTGCTCACTCACACAGCAAGACACAACACGACACAATCCGGTACAATTAAAAAGCTTAACGATTGAACCAATTAATATGTATTCCCATGACAACTCGCAGTATTCTTGCGCATTATTCCAAACCGCAGAGACAGAGAAGTTGTCAAAAAATGTAACAAGTGTGGAGATTGGCCTTGCTGTGTCTTTGTGAATGCACTTAACGGGGAGAGTTGTGATGCTGTCACTTTACTGTTCTAAACCATCATAGGAATGAGTTCACATCACAAAGATGCACAGCTTAGGCCTATGTGACGATGTTTAGGGGAAAAAAACATCTCTTTAACTCAGAGAGCATTTTTACGATGTTGGGGTTTGTTTAGCGTAAATGACTCAATTAGACAATCGCTCTTTCAACACAGATCGCCAAAAGGCTTCTTTTGCTGACGGATTGCCACCAGGTGCACGCTGTTCATAAGTTTGTTTACCCTTAAGGATAATGGGTAAGGTTATGAAGCCCGTCTTCTCAGGGAATTTGGGCGAAAATAACGTACTCTAGAAGATTATCCGGATCCAATGGCAAGCATAGAGAAAAATAAATCAAGGGAGACAAAATTTCGTACTTTTTAAAAAGCTGCCGTGTGTGCGTGAGTGAGTATGTGTTATCGCTATGGCCATACAGCCCCCAAATAGCTGTTTTCTCTTTTCAGCTTGATCTGAATTGAGAAAACAGCAGCACATTTGTCACTGACAGAAATACCTCCCCTCTTCCCACAATTTTCCCTTCACCTCCCAAGCCGTGATTTAGATGAATTGTTTTCCATTAGGGGCCACTAAACAGGCAAACAGGATTTCTTACACCTTCCAATTCCTGCCATTCATTACACAGCCACACACTGGAGTGCCTTCTTGCCCATACATTGCTTTTATAAGGACCTCAAGTGATCCATTTCCCAATTTTTATTTTGTCAGACTTATTCCAACACATAAACATTAAACCTAGCTCCAAATGTCTTTTAAAAGATCCAAGTTTCATTACAGCTGACCCTGATTTCCTTTGGTTGTTTAAGGCAGACCAGACTTCATCGCTATATTGATTCATTATAGCCATTATAAGTATTGTATTCATTTTCTGAGATATTTATATTAATTGCGCAATAGCCATTGTACAATAGTGGTCAAAGTACACATCCCGAAAACATTAGTCAAATCTTAAGTATAGTGTATAGGCTGTAGCAAACAGTTTATAACGGTTAGCCCCCTGCCCCCAGACTACAGAGAACTGATATTAATAATCTTCTTTTGGTTGGCGTTAGTTGTTGAACTCTTCCTTTCATTCTCACCCGACGGTACTTGGCTTGCAAATACATGCATCACCAATGAATTCAATAAAGGTGTTTTTCTTTTATTCCCTACTCGTTGTAATCAGTGTGATATTGAGCTCTCATCCAGCCCGACAGACCACATTATTTTGTTACCATGCTGAAGCTATCTGTGAACCCACGGGCCCTTGGAGGGCAACAAGCCCACAGCAAATGAACCACGTCGAACCGAATCAATGTAGCGGGCTCCTTTAACTCAAGGTTTACCACAGCCACGCTGAGTCCCCGAGGTGCAAAAGCCCTGCTCTGCTGGATGTAGGAACACCACAAGTCGCTGTTTATTTACTATGTATTCTTCTCTATGGCATTCTTACATTGGACATTAATCTCACACAGCCCATAATAAATCACGGAGTAGAATAGCTTGCAGAAAAAGGCTTAATTCATAATATTTATGGATGTGATTTATGGGCGTGTTAAAACGATATTGAATCACTCATGTATGCTGCACACTGTTTATTATTAAGCATTATTCTGAGTAAAACTATGTTGTGCTGAAGCGTATCTTATTTAAATGTGCGAAAGAACGGAGACAACACAATATTAGTTCAACAAAAATATTAATCCATCCGTCCATAAAATGCTTAAAATACAAAGAATCACAACTTTACCCTGACCCAAACCTGTTTCTCAAGTCCTCTATATTAACACTTCATACAATATCTTCTGAATGTTCTGTAATGTAAGATGAGCGCAATAGTTCATCTTTAACATTGTTGATAAAGAGGGAGACACCAGAAGCATGTGTTTTCACTCAAATAAAGCTGTTAATAATAAATAAAGCTGTAAGCCATTAAAACTGACATTTCTCAATTCAATATCAACAAATTGCATATTAATCTCAATGTATATCATATCATATACATAAAAATACCAAAACAATACATTCAACAATAATTAAATTCTCATTTCCCCCCTAAAGATAAGGATGGCTTTAAACTATTTCTGAAATCTAACAACAGAAGTTACCGTTAGTAGGAGTATTCCGTAAAAAAGGCACGTGGCAATGCGTTTTCAGAACCTGCTGTAGCTGAACCATGGCAAATTCATTTGACCTGTTCTCCAGAGCGAGGTATTTAAGGTCAGCCCCACCAATATTGGGACTGATGCGTCCCTTAGCCTCCAGATGAGATGCTGAGAGGCCACCTGGGACCCAGTGCTTAGTCCAGGGAGGTGTTCGTATGAATTGGTCCTGACGACATTCACCTGACTGAAGAGGGTCTGATCTCAGTAAGGTGCCTGCGATCCCTGCTGCTATGACCACACGTAGCCGAATGCTGTATCAAAATGTCAAACTTATCGCTGGTTAGGAGTCCTATTGATGTGTTATAATAGTTCTCGCCATGACATTTGACAAATGTGTTGTTATTTGCAATAGCTATTTACATGTTGGTTTTATTTTAATCCAAATTATAATGCAAATATATGAACATGCGTGACGAAATTACAAGACTAGACATTTGTGCATGTGCTGATTGATGCTATACTCAGAAAAGCCGCGAATCCTTCGCTGGTTAATTGTTTGTATAATACACTAAGTTTGAAGACCCACTCTTCTGGGAGCATAAAGAACAAATGGTGGGATTCATTCATTGATTTGGCTCTAATAGTCTAAAATACACTGTGGGGAGCTGTACTATTTAAAAGGACCTTGAAATGTGATCTCTACTATAAATGTCTGATAGATCACTAGTATAGATCACAATATATGATATTTAAGTATTTAGGTGCAAGATAATACTGCCCTGCACTGTCAGGTTGTTATCTGAAACTAGGTCACACAGCACTTTTCTGAAGCTACTCCAATTTTAATTGCATGCTTTGATTGTCCTGAGCCTAACTTGCAAGTCCTTTTGAATAAAAGTATCTCTTTCTAGTTTTTCAGCCTTTTTATCTCACAGAGCTGCATACGGTTACCAAATGTATTTTGTATTGAATGCATTCGGGTTTGAAAAGAGCATCAGACGAAGAGTTAGCCTCTGTAGCCGAGCAAGCAACATAGCAGAACACACAGCAAACATAAAAACAAAAAACTATGTGGGCTGTGTCTGCCCACACTTTAATTTGTTTGCCACAACATGTTATATCCTCTTAATGGAAAAGGGGTTTAATTTGGTTTTTCTATCATACTGAACGGGTGGCAAGCGTAACTATCTTTACCTTTTGCCTTTCTGTCTTGTCTTGCTCTGGTGCACATAACACGTGTCTGGAGGCCCTACAAAGCTAGAACATGAAACTCTGAGTTTGGGGAGTAGAGGGGGTTGTAAGCTGGAGCTAACTGCCTGGAATTTCGAGTAAAGGTGGCTTTCAAAATGTCAAGCTGCCTCCTTTTAGAAAAACAACAGCAGAATGAAACTGCAATAACTCTTTCTTTTTTTAAACTCCAATCTACAGGACAATTTGGAAAAGGTATCGCATATTGCAATGAGATGTTGGCATTTGGACATTGATGTTTCATCACGCTATCACATGGCTATGAACACTTTTTGGGAGAAATGCTTGATTAGGAAATGATTGACTATTAACACATTTCTTGTTTTGCCAAGGAAGACCCCTGTATCACATCCTACCAGAACATTTCCTTCACCTAGTATTGGATTAAGTGTACACATGGGTGCCAATCATGAACAAAATCAATTAGCAAAAAAACAGACGTGCTTCAGGCATGTGGTGACCTTCATTGAGTGGGAATTGAATGTACGTGCAATTGTAAAGTTGTACCTTTCTCTTGTTCGTCGGACAGATGTACAGGTAACTCAACACCGTCTTGGATCCTACTTTGTCGTTCATTCTCTCATACGTAGATCCGTAGTCGGTTGACCTAGAAATACAGAAGGAAAACATCTTGAACCAGTGAGCCTCGATACTTCCAGTTAAATTTAATGTCAAACTGGCTGCTGCAGTGTGCTTTGTGTCTTTTTAGTAGAATAAGGGAAGCCTGCCAGATCCCCTCCAGATTTCCAATGGACCCAGTGCTGTTAATAATTCATCATTCACCAATGATTTGAAACAGCATATAATATGTGAAGTGAAAAAAACTACATACGGTGTCCCCAAAGTCCTATGTGTAAATAATTAAAAAGTGGAAATGACCCTATTAGTTATCCTAGTCAAACGGACCATAACAAGTCTCCGCTACAAACATGTCTTTGATATGACAGATCCTACTCTTCAACAGCACTGAATATTCATCGTTGAGCCATCATCTCTGCCACCGTTTGTACTGCTGCAGTTGCTACTTCAGCAGTTCAAACGGTTGTTAAAATGAAAATATCATCTCATTCAGTCAATTTCATTTGCCCACCGCTTGAAGAGAGAAAGTAATGAAAGTAAAGCCACGTGTTTCGAACTGTAATGAGCTCTGAGATCGGAGCAAACCTGCTACACAAACTGATAGTGGTGGGCCGGCCGGCTGGTGAACTGCTTGTTTGGGTCTTGATGACATTGTTGCTTTGCGATGTTTGAGTCCTGTGATATCTCTCAGAAAAAAAAACTGTAGGAACTATCATTCAGCATGTGGCATGTAAATGTGGGTTATTTTCCTCACAGATTCCTATTCACAACGCCACCCAGTATGAAGTGATTTATGACTTATAAACCTATAAAAACAAATGAGCATGGCAAAGCCTGTTTATCCTCAGTGAGTCAAAGGAGAAACAGACATAGGACAGGTCATTTTGTGTGCGGGGGATGGGGGGGGAGAGACCCTACGTAATGACCTCAATACCCTCTGGGTTCTGGTGGTTGGGCTAGCGTGGGATTTTCACAAGTGGACGTATCAGGGCATCATCAGTGATTTAACAGCCGCCTCCCTCTCACAGGCGCCGCAATCTCTTCCTCGTAGGTTATCATCGACAGATCGTTTAGTCCAATCCAAAAGGACTACAATCACGCCAAACGGCTGCTAGGTGAAAGCTCTGCCTGCCGACTGCCCCTGGGCAGAGGGCATAAAGTGGCAGGCAAGCTGCTCACCTCCCTCGTTCCCCCGCCGAGCACTGGGATCGGCCCCTTCTCGCAGCAAAGTAATCGCAGCAAAGTAACGGTTATGTTAGCAACCCTAAAGACGTATACATGGTCGCTGGTTTTGCCTTTCTAGATGGTAGCCAACGGGGAGCATGTTTAACAGGAGGTCAGAGCGAAAGTTTGGCCGCTACTCATGAATGTATCATAGGATTTCCTGGTTGGAGCATGCATACGAGATGGTTACAGTCAAGCACAATTTGCTTGATGCGAGTGAGCGCATGTTGATGCCAGAGTCGGCCACTAGGGAATGTTTGGCGTAGCCAGGAGCAGCAGTTGCAGGGCTAAGGCATCTTAAGGAACTGGTGTACCAGGGAATCTGGGCTCTAGTTGAATAGTCATTTTTGCTTTGGAAGGTTCCTGAGTTAAATGATGCATCAGTATCTAAAATAATAACATGACCAACAAAATGATTTCTATAGAATCCTAATTATTGGTTCTAAGTTCAATACATATGAGGTGATAAGAGGTTGAGCAACAATTCTCAATGTATTTATTTTTGGTTTTCTTTGAATCGAATGGTAATGAAGTTACATTTTTTTGTTTTGTCTGCATGAAACAACGTGATAGTGCATGTACCACTAATTAAGATGTATGTAAGATGAGCTTTAAGTAGTGAATCCTCAGAACATTATAGTTTCATCACAGCAGACCTAAGTCCATAACATCTGGCGTTGCATAATTACGTTATCTTGTGTAAGTGCAGTTGGATTCTCTCAGCACCGCGGCCGTCATTTTCAAAACCCCTATGAAATCTCCTTCACATCTTTCTTGACATTTAACGGAATAGTTGAGGTATTTCAACCCGAGCTAGAGGTAACAGGTAATTCTGGGAATGTACCGTATGTTGCAGGGGATTCTGGGAATTGGTATAGCAGGAATTTCTGTCATTTATTTAGCGGAGAGTGCTGGGGAATTACAGAGCAGCTTGGTTACTTCAAAGTAGGAAAGGTTATTTATTTTAGAAGGTTTTTTGTCCATTCTGACGGCATCGATAAATAACAAATCTGGTATCTGTGGCTGTCCCAGGCCTGTAATAAACCTGTCCATTTAATTGGTACCCAAATAAATTATTGGCTAGCCCACCTGTCTGTCTCACAATGTGCACACAATACGTTTGACAGAGTATTCCATAAGGGTAGGTAGACCTATTGCTAGTGACATATTATGGGGGAGTGGCTTTGGATGGATGTCCAAAGAGAAGAGAGGGATGTATTCTCTTGGATACTTTGACATCAATTCTAACATACTCTGGCCATACTCTCTAAATGATCTCATGCAAAGTCCATTCATCATTCATTTATTTTTTTATAGTATTTTAAGTAAATGACCAGGACTGTTGAGAGAACATAGCTCTTCTTGTAAAATCCTCAGATATAATTTACATTTCAAACTATTTTGAATGCAAAACCATGCCCCATTGCAAACAGCGTCTCACTCAAGTCGTTACCAGAATACATAAATAACAACCTGCATTTATAGTTCATTGTACATCAAGGGTATATGATGTGTATGTACTCGCTCACCACGCCAAAGCACATTTATGATGCACTCTGCAAGTCTCATATCCCACTCAATCTTTATTTTACACCCTTGGTTCGACTGACACATCCAGATAATGCCAACAGTCTCTGAGTGTTGGAGCCATTTTACTACCAACCTCAGATGTCAACCGCACCTGTCAAACCAGCTCTCACTGTGGCATCACTTTTTCCAATTGAAGTTAAACCAATTCAATTATAAAACCTGGTCTCAATATTCCTGATTATATGTGCAGAACAGGGTAGTGGTCGCAAGCAGCATGTGGCAAACAGTGTTTCTCCCAGCCTGGCCTCTCTGTGTGTCTCTCTGTCTCTCTCCCTCTCTCTCTGTGAGATCTGTCACTCTCTTGCCATCCTACTGACTCCCATCAGTCACATCCATAGACACTTTGTTTACCTGCTGTTGTAAGCTATGTGCATTACTTCTGCATGTATTTAACATGTGTTTTTTTCCATTTGAAAAGTTTGAAACGCATTCAGGTTGCAGTGAGAGCTTCTCTTGGGGGTCCCTGTCTAGCCAATAAAGGGGCGTCAGAGACATCTCTCTTTGGATCCAATCCTATTTCCATTAGGGAGGTGCAGTGGTGAGGGTTTACCCTGGTGGTCCCCTCCAGAGGCGCAAAGGTTCATCCCCAGGGTCCAATGCATGCCTGTAGGCATTGTAGAGCAAGATGTCTACCTCCTATCTGCCCCTGGATTGAACATTACCAAAGTAGCTGTGTGTTTCTTTAGATAAAAGTCAGCTAAAGGACTAACATGTTATGAGAAGTATCAGAAGTGATGAAAATTTTTTTCATCATTCAAAGATATAGATGTAGTGACTCATTATATAACAATATGATTTAAGATGTCGTTTATGGTCCATTGTCAAAAAAGTAAAACATTGAACAGTATTTTACGACATCTTTACAATTAAAGAAATGAAGGGTGGTCAGAATTCTCATTCGGGAATATCTGAGAATTCTCCAGATGGCAGCCAATAAAGTGTAACAGTTTGATGTAGCAAACTACACACACGACACACCGAAACGGAAGAGGTACGGAGCGGAAGAGTTAAAGAGAGAGAAAGATTATGAATCCAACTCAGTCACCTCCATCTCCCAGGAGCATCAAACAAAGCATTGAACTCCTGAGAGTGGCCTTCTTTCAAGAAACATCAGTAGCATTTTGTTGACTCGTCTCAAGACAAGCTCAGACTGTGTGGCCTGCTTTTTTCGGCTTAAAGTATAGATGGCCAAAAATAACATGGGAGGTGCAGCATGAAGAGTCAAAAATGCACCTATGAATCATCAGAGACACGGTGGAGCGGTTTTCAGAATCTGCTTTGCTCTCAGAGTGAGATGCAGAGGGATTCACACAAATTCACTAACCAAACCCACAATGTATATTCTACTACCATTCTACATTCGATTAATCAACCTTAGATTTTTTGGTTTGAGGGAATAGAAATCTGTTTTATGTTCACATTTGACAAAGGTGCTGAGCAGAAACAACCAAATCGTAGTTCGTAAAAATAAAAACCCAAAACCAGCTTATTACATTGCATCAAACGTACAAAGTAAACATTAAGATGACGCAAAGTTACTGTTGAATAAACAATGCCTACACAGATGTATTTATAACAATGCCGGCATGTCTTTTCATGCACACACACACGGCTACATGATAAACGACCACCAATAAGCCTGCGGACCACTATATCACTCGGGCAGGAACTACGGCTCCTCCATGCATCCGCCCCATATATGTCAGCATTTACTTCCAAATCGAAGTAAATAACATCAAAAGGTTGCCTTCATCTTATGAGCAATAACAGATTTGGCTGATCCCGGCGATAGGGACGACGATGCGATCAACGAAAGAAAGAACAAGATGAAAAATGGCAGAGGGATACGTGTGGAACTATTGTCCAAAATTCCCAGCGATACGTCAGCTGGCGCCAAGGCAGCAGATGTGCCGCTTAATGGCCTCTGCTCGCATCAGCAGTGCATCTCTCACAATGTACAAGCTGTCAGGGAGTTCATCCCCACAATATTCACTTACTCTCGGTGGCACTTCAGTGCATACCAACGTCTGCCGTCAAGTTACACTAACCGATGTAACCCCGCGGAGGCGTGCGCTCACAATGCATACGCACACATACGCATGCTGATACACTATCAATGAGTACACACCGTTTCTCTGACACACACACGCATAAACCCCCCCACACACACACACACACGTGCAAATACACACACCAACCCACCCCCGCACACACTGGTCTGGATTCACCAGAGGCATATTAGCGGCAACAATCTCTTCGCTAATATAAAAATTCAGTCAAGCGAAAACAGAAAAAGCTTTGGCGAAGTGGCAGGGCCTGAGATTGGAGCATTAGCAGGAAGTACAGCACTGTAGGGGGAGAGCAGACGTGTCACCGAAACAATAAGGTACAGGAACAAAGACGATGTACAGTGGTATGCGTCGCTTTCCTTCCTGCAACCCTCCGTGATGCGTCTTCAGACATGGGGCGATTGCAATTCATAACAAAAAAATGTGCGCACAAAGATTCAGAAAATGGTACAACATCTGCGCTTATATGAATGGAACCAGTGAAAGGTGACCTTAAACTGAACTCACTCTGCTAGCGTCCTGGCTCCCTTAAGGGGGGAAACAACCAGCCTAGGGCAATCCCTGTGAAACTTCAGCACCAGGTCCGGCAGAGCAAAGCCCAGCCTCCGCTGTGCAGCGCTGCACATTGTGCATCCCTCGCACCAATGAATAATATAATGCTTAATTACATCATTGACGCTGTTGACTAAACACCTTTGCAGGAATGGGTTTAGTGGGCGGCTGGGTTGCTGACATCATCCAGCGATTGCTTTAAGTGACTACATGTGTCCGGGCACCCCCCCCCCGCCTTCCCTGTCCATGCCATGCCGACCGATGAACAAGACAGATGAACGCCTCGCCCCAGAACGCCGGCTTCCAGCATGAATCTTTAAAGAGAAGTACGGAACTTTGACATCCCTCACGCCCCCCAGGGGCCGCTGATTATTTTTGCATGAGGTCTGAGAGTTTTTTCGTCTTCTCTTCGTTTCCCCCCCGTTCTGCGGGGCCGAGTAAGACACAATCCCCCCTGGCGACGCCCTAACCCCGGTGTGCTCCGTGGTAACGTCCGCCCGGTGGCCGCTGACCTGAAACGCACCGCGGGGCTCATGACTCACGAACCCCGGACGACACCAGAGACGCCAGACCTCCTCTGAGCACTCCAAACGCATCAGCGATGAACCCTGCACTATGGATCACAGTGGGTGGGGGGGTGGGGTTGGCGGCGAGCTTTGACGGGTCCCCTGGGGAGGTCCAGACAGCGTGGTGGAAGGTGGGGGGGACAGGGGGGGGATGAAATCCTTGACGGGTGTCGCTTCTGACTTCCAGAAAGCTGAGGAAGAGGCAGAATACAAGGAGGACCAGAGAAAATGACTGGTGTTCATTATTCACTGTGGCAGAACGGATCAGACTCCCCCCCCCCTTTGCTGGCTCGGGGCATGGAGAGGTATGGGGGGGAGGCATGGGGGAGGGGGGAGATGGAAGGCCAGACCTCAGTAGCCCAGAGCCAGGGTCCAGTGGTCTTGGCGGGTTGAGATTTCCAGGGAGCAGCGGCGCTGAAGGTTCCTTTGGAGTGTTGTTAGTGATAGAAGCGGACATGTTGGGGACAGATGGAGGCAGGGGGTCCTGTGCTGACGGGGGGGTTGGGGTGAAGCTCTGCGGTTGAGAAGGGAATTTGTTTGCGTAAAATCATATCGGGGTTAGGGTTCTTTGGGATCAATTGCATTGTACAATGGCGGGACAAGCAGCCTGTGCACATGCAACAAGGGTTTGTAGAAGTCTAAAAGCATATGGTAGATTTACCCCCATTTATGTGTACAAGTGACTTTGTACAATATGTATCCCCATCAGCAGATTATATTTATTTCATCAGCAAATATTTTTGGGGGGCTGAGTAAACTGTGTGTTTTATCTTGATCCTCTGGCAAGATCTACTCAGG
>JAOPJJ010000102.1:11165009-11176525 GCA_027122795.1 Enchelyopus cimbrius | reverse complement strand
GGGTGGAGCTGGGGAGGAAGTCATGTGACACCCCAGTTTCCTTCTCCGGACCACATGCTGTCTGGGCCACCACCTCGGGAGAGAGCATGGGGTGTTTCACTGTGAAAGACGGTAGAGGTAGATTGTAAGTGCGTTGTCATGGAGACGACCATAGCTAATATCCTCGTTTAAGTCTTGTTGTTTGAAAGTGTCGATGCGGTTTACTATCAGCAAGAGAGGTGACTGAAATGTTCATAATCCCATTTGAAATGAATGTGCATGTGAAAGATATTATTTCACAAGTAGATGTTCCATCCACATTGCAGAGCTTGGTTTTTCTTGTACATTGGAGTTATCACAAGGTTATTGGCGTTCGTTCGGTCACGTGATCAGAGAAACGAACCATCAGAGGTATTTAGCGATATCACCAGGCAGTGAATTCAGACAGCTGGCAGTCAGGAGGCACGGGGGGGGGGCTGTGGAACCTGCAGTTAGACTTCAGCTGCGCGTCGAAAATCCATAACCACTAAACGATCCTGCCCCCAATTTCCTCCGATAGCGAGCTCACACTTGATAGCCTGCCGTAAAAACACAGCAACACATCCGCCCCGCCCTGCATCTCACCACACCTGCCGCTATTCAACGCTGCGTGAATGTTAGGAGAAAAGCTAGCCTCTCTCCTTTTATGAACCGCACTTCACATCTGGATGAAGACGGGATTTGAACGATGCTCTTCGACCGCGGTGATCAATCTTCTCGGCAGTGTGGGTGATTTTGCAATCCCCCTCACATCGCCGGCCTTATTTTCTTCAAATGAAAGGACTGCCAAGTGCAGCCTTGAAAGGTTAACAATAACAAGATTGGAAAAAAATACAATATCAACAAAGGGACGATAAAGGTTATCCAAACTTTTCGCACGGCCCTATGGTTTATGGCCCGCCCGAACCAATCGAGAGCACAGCCCGGAGGGTGGCAACCAATGAGACACCGTCGAATGGCAACGGGATGGCGGGTCACCATGGCAACCTGCATGAAGTCCACAGGTGGCCATACTTTGAGAGAGAGAGAGAGAGAGAGAGAGATATATATATAGAGAGAGAGAAACAGAGAGAGAGAGAGAAAGGAGGGCAGAGGAACGAGCGTCCTCGAGGTTTAATGAGGCTAACGCAGCTGTAAATCCACCGCGCACGCCCCCCCCCCCCCCCTGCGCACGGCCCCAGGTGTGTTGTTTATCGCGTACAAACGCACAAACAACGCTTGCAACCGACCTTCCTCCCCCCTGGTACCTCAGAGGCGTTTGTTGTCATGGCAACGGAGCCCTGTCTCCCCCCCCCCCCCCTAGCCTTGTGCGGAGAGAGTCAGACGAGACGGGAGACGGGCGACAGCCTTCAGCGGCGTCCCGCTCAGCCGTACAGTAGCGGAGCGAGGCGGGCGTAACGGAGGGGAACAACGGGCGAGTAAAGAGAGAGTGTGACGCGCCAGACGCCAGGCGCCGGATGCCAGACGCCCCGCCCCCCCCGCTCGGGAGGCAAACACACATGTCTGTAGCAACTCAAACGTGACACCCGGCCACACCTTACTGCTGCGAGGACCCAAGGGTGGAAGGAAGGCTGGGGCGGAGGGCATACTTTAAAGCTGGGGTATGTGATTCGTGAAACGCCGGCAGATTTTGAAAATACACAACTCAAATGGTCCTACCCTGCACCAACTCCGTCCAATGCCATTCGGTGGTTTTGAAAATGATTGCCTGGGGTTTTTCAAGCCCTGCCCGTTCCACAGATGATTCACATGTTTAATTTCCATTTCAGTGCTTCTAACTCAGTGGCTGTAAGCGGGTTATGATAAGGATTTCAAGCAATTTTGCAAAAATGGCCAAAAGAGAGAATTCCTTACCCCACCTTTAAGGTATGAATGTCGGCTGAACGAGATCAGACGTCTGTCTCTGGAGTCGGATGGATCTGGAAGGTTCCATTTGGTGCATAGTTCCCTCACACAGAGTGCGGTGGAGGCGGCTGATTGAGAAGCAGAGAGGCGTGGTGAGGTCACCGGCCTGAATATCAATGTCTCCGTGAAAGTAGACCCACGCAGGGAAGCTAAACGCTATCGCCAGATGAACGTTTCACATGGCCGGAGAGGTACTAAAGATGACACTCTCCAATGGATTGACAATATGGAAATATGGAAATAGGGATTTTATCACAGCAAATGCAAAAAGCTAAATGCTTCTTTAGTACACGGAATATAGATTTGGAGGAATGGAAAAGTACTTTTCCTTCTGTCATAATCACTACAGTGCTCTGGGGGCTGTGTGTGTGTTTGTGAGTGTGTGTGTGTGTGTGTGTGTGTGTGTGTGTGTGTGTGTGTGTGTGTGTGTGTGTGTGTGTGTGTGAGTTAATGACGAGTGAATTTGCAAAAAAATTGCTAAACATAATTTGGATCCGTGCTTTCATCTCTTTCGCGCTCTCTCGCCCTCCCTCGCCCTCCCTCGCCCTCTCTCGCCCTCCCTCTCTTTATCGTGCTCTCTCCCTCTTTTTATAACCCCCCCATCTCTTCCTCTGGTATTTATGGTTCTCATTTCACTGCCTCACCCGTGAATCCTGTTACCCATGCCTCCATCCGTTGCTTCTCTCTCTTTCTCACCCTCTCTCGCGCTCTCTCTCTCTCACACACACACACACACACACACACACACACACAAACACTCCCGATGTAATCCCCTGTGGTAAGTGGTGGCCTGAAATGGACAGCTATTAGTCATAAAAACACACACACATGCACATGCACATGCGCATGAAGACACACACAGACAGACAATTGCACACAAATCCATCGTTTTTGGTCATAAAGTGACTGAAATTGGGTTTATTTTCTGTTTTTTCTATTTTCAGTTTTTCAACGGTTACTGCAGCATTTACAAAATTGAGTTCTGCAGGACTTTATGTTGTGTGTCGCGTTTAGCCTTTTAGTATTTAGAATATAGTACAAAGCATTCAACCTTCAGCCCATAGCCTTTAGCATATCTCACACATCAGACAGCATTAACAACATATTGTCCATCACCCTTCTATCTGTTTTCTGGACCAAAGCCCATAGCAGAGAGAGGAAAGGAGAAGCTTAATGAGGGACTGTTGAATCACAGATGCAGGGCACGGTACCTAAAGAGTGTCTCGATGCCAACTGGGTGCTGGACAGGGATGTCTGCACAGGGGGGGGGGGGGGGGGGGGATTGTGCACAATGCTATAATATGAGAATAGCAATTGGTTTGGTTCAGACCCTTTCACAGCAGGGTTCATAGGATCCGTCGGCCTTTTGATACAAATCGATATAATTGTTGCTATCGCGCAGCGAAACATCTGCGGTGACTTATCTCAGTTGCCAGATTGGGAGAACATTGTGCGGACCACACTGTGGGTGTTTTTGTACATTCAGATCTGATACACTCAGAGGGCGATGCGGAGTGGGTGTCGCTCCACAATCCAAGAAGTAGCATGACAGAATGCAGCTGAACTCGCTGTGAATGCTGTACGGCGACGGCAGACTGATGGACGGATTGAATGTGTCACCGCACGCTCACTTAACGAACATACACACACACACACACACACACACACACACAATGGACACGGGTGATGCTCAGGCACTCGTGTGAGCGTGTACTCTCTCAGCACTTGTGTTGCCCTTCACAGACACTCAAGCACACACACCCCAACCCCCGACACACAGGCGCCATATCGTCGCAAAAAACGGAAACACCTACTGGCACCTTACACAATAAGGTCCGGTGCGGGGCCACTGTAGTCGGCGGAAATGAACAGGAATTCAGTTTGTTTAATTTTGCGACTGCGCCGCTGCTGAGGCGAACCAGATTTTTCAATATATATTTTTTAATTGAAAAGCTTTTTAAAATACGTAACTTAACCCATGATAACCATTGGTTTATCTTTTCAATGGACAGCTGATATGCTCCAACAAAATGCGAGGCGCTCGCGGCGGTAACAAAACATGGCGCCCCAGAACCCTTGGTGTGAGGGTGGGCGTTTCATCAGTCGCTCAACGCGCCTTTGTCGAGTCTTCTTCTGAGAAAACCCGCCGAAATCATAAATGTTGCTCCGTTCGTTTGAAAAATCAGTGGGAACAGCGATGGTCCGGTAAGGGGGCCTTGATATCACCCACAATGCACTGGGGTGTTTACCTTTCCTATCCATTGCACTTGTGCGTTCTGTGCAAGAAAATACATCCATGATAACGAGTCGTGTACAATAAACTCCAGTTGCTCAACATGGAAGAAGGAGAACATACATGAATTGAGCAAGGTCATTACATTACATTTTCTGTAAATACGTCATGCCATACCAACTTGTCGTCCATATACAAGTGTACGTACAGAAGCACATGTTCATATCATTAACTCATTGGACGTACAGTAAAACTGTTGAGGCACTATGTATGTGTTGCAGGTGTCTCTGATGATGAGTAAAAGGCAGTGACGTCACAGCGCTGAACCGCTGGGGGACATCACAGCCTCTATGCCCATATGAGGGACGAGACATGGCCTCGAAGCATAACGGATACCAAACGTGACCGTAGCCTTACTACGATGTGGTGCGCAGTGACCCAACATTATGTAGTAACCATGTAGCGTTGCGGTACTCCGTTGAGCTGTGAAATCGGGAGAGGACGTGAGAGGCAGTTAAAAAAGCCAAATTTAACACAGATGGGAGAGAAAAGGGAGACAGCGGGGCAGATAACCACCAGGGTGTGTGAACAAGCTCTTTGATTTTCCAGCTTTCCCTCCGTGACTCCTTGTGGGGCGGGGGGGGGGGGGGGGGGGGGGGGGGGGGGGGGGGGGGGGGGGGCCCCCCCCCAGGCGAAGCGAGAGAGCGAGAGAGCGGCGGAACAACGACAATGAGAGATGCACGATAGAACAAGACAGAGGGACAGGGGACGACACTGAGCACGTGCGGGGAGGGGAAGTGACTGAGGTGAGTGAGTGACTGAGTGCGATACAGAGAGATAAACGATAAGGGAGAGACGAAGAGCGAGCGAGAGAGAGAGAACAAGAGCCAGAGAGAGAGAGAGAGAGAGAGAGAGGGAACAAGAGCCAGAGAGAGAGAGTATAGTAGGCAAGTGAGGATGCACGTGTGTAAAGGCTGGGGTGGGGTGGGGAGGGGTGATGGGGTTCAACAATGTCACCCCAGCTCCCAGGCCAATTACCAACACACACATTGATTCATCGGGGCGACAGAGTGTGGCGAATACAGCAGGCTCGGGCGAGTGAGTGGGAACCAGTCCCCGTGCTGAGGCGCTCATCTCACACAACCAGAGCAGGGACTGGAGAGCTCTGAACCAGTTCAGAACTGATTCACAATCAATTCACCACAAATAGATTCTGAATGTTTAGTGTTTGTGTGGAAGTGTGTGTGGAAGTGTGTGTGTCTCTGTGTGTCTGTCTGTGCGTGTGTGAGTAGGTGTGTGTGTATGATTGAAAAAGTGTGTGTGTGTGTGTGTGTGTGTGTATGCATCAGGGTCTGTCTGTGCATATAAAACTATAACGAGACGAGAGGCGCGCGGAGCGGTGATGGGAGATTACCTGTAGATCAAAGAACTTGCTGTATCTTCTGTAGACGATGTGTGAGGTGTTGTCAGAGTAGGTGACGTTGATGAGGTATACCTGCCAGAGCAAAGCAAAGCACAGTGCCCTGTTAGAAGATGCAAATTTCACCATCCAAGATTCAAGATTCAATACTTGAATTGCCATACAATAGAAGTCGTATGGCCACCTGATACACAACACAACACAAACATGCATTCAAACAGTTACACGGAAAGTCTGACCTCAATCCATGTCTGACCATGAACAATTGCACACGGGTTTTCGTTCACAATCACAGCCAAGCGTCTTCACACATCTCAGGCTCTCATCTTGGCCTGGCGCTCCGTGGAGGAGCACTGTTTCTCACCCTCACACCGTTACAGGAACAATTGTGTGACAACAGGCTGAACTTCCGGAGAAGCCTGACATGATTTTCATTAACACCCTGGGGTGGAGATAGGGCGCGTGTGGGCGTGAGTGCGCGTCGAAGGGGTATAAGAGACACTGCAATCATCTCTCCCCTATCCAACGCTAGACGTGACGCCTGCCCCCAAGGCCCATCCATGAAGTTAATAAAAGCTAGCATAAAAGCTAGCAGGGAACCCTGGTTGAATCTCCATGGGCCTGGTCCTGCTGTGAGGGAAATGACTCTGCCTGGATGGTTTGATGTATCAAAACGCGCCGTCTAACGGAATTTAACGGTTATTTTAGTGGGGAGTGTATTGACACAAAGTGTATTAGACACAGGTGTTGTATTCCTAACTGCCTTGATAAATATGCTGAAGAGCGTTATTCAGGCATTTGATTCACTTAGCTTTACATACACAAAACCGTGACAGAAATGTCTTACAGCAAAGGCAGGTTTTTCTGGATTTAATCATGGATCGTTTCAAAATGTAAAAGGTGGCGTATTTTTCTGCTACACCCATGCAAACGCGTCGGCTGAATTCATTATCGTCATTGAAACTCTTGGTTTGTGGTAATTAACAAAGGCTGAGTGTTGAAAATAGTGATGCCATTTGCTTAATTATACAGTACACAGAAGTGCGTAGAAGGCACGACAAACCTGAGGGTTACCCCACTGCACTCAGTTCAAGTCAACTGTACCCGTATGTCAACTGTTCACACTCAAGCATCTTCTACAGTCCAGTGTCAGCTGAAGTGAGGCTCAAAGCGAGCGCCTGAAAGGTCGCCTGGGTAACGGTAAAGGCCGCAGCTGGAAAGCTTGAGAAACCGAAATGGGTTCTGAGGCAAGACACTGGGGCCCTGTTTCAGGAGGAAGGGTCACATCTCCTGCCTGCTGCTCCTGAGTGGAGGTACATCCACTCTCATGGAAAGACAGCCTCTGGCATGGCTCAAAGCTGATATTTCTATCTCCAGTCCATGCCGTGTGTTCATTCTTCAACACAGTGTCCCATCAGAGATTAGCCTGGGCAGCTTATAGCTGACAGAAGATACTGTTCCCTGTTAGAGTGTGATAGCCCTGATTGAATCGACCACATGGACTGACACTGCATTTGTCTATTTGCGTGGCTATTTATTTACGTTGTCTGAAGTATTGAATTGAAAGTATATATCGCATGTTTTGGCTACCAATCCCTGTCTGTGGTAGTCCCCCAACATTCATAATGAAACTCTGACGACTTCCAGGGGTCATTGTGATCTAGGCTATGGATTGCTTAGTAGTGTCACGGCCATTACAAATATTAGCTGTTCTTTATGTGCCTGTAATCACAGGCATGAGGCTAAACTGACCATAGAGTGGGGGGGAAAACTACTTCGGCTCTAACTTTAGAGTTGAGGCTTGAACTTGTGGACAAAGTCGTAATATATAGGCAATGAGAAGCAGATGTGTCCGTAGTGGAAACCACAGTGGAAACCCCGGCCATCCACGCGCCGACAAACCAGCAACATATTAGGCGTACACGTGCCGCCCTGTCCAGAGAGGGGAGTTTAGGTCAGCTTTTTTCAGCCTTTTTTGAGCCGAGGCACATTTTTTTACATTTGGAAAAATCTTGCAGACCACCAACCAAAAATGTTAATAAATACAATATTTATGAAGTGAAATTGGATAATTTCTCCCGGCACACCTGACTCGTGTGCCGCCGCACAGTGGTTGGAAATCCCTGATTTAGTTATTCCGTCAGACCCCAGGGGATGGTGGGGGGATGTCTGCAGTCTAGGCTGCCTGCCTGACTTGACAAAGTAAAGGGTGGTTGGCGATGCCATTGTTCTCCGACTTTGAAAACCTGCAATCAAATGTTAAAGCCGGTCGGCTTGAAGGGTGGCTCTTTAAAAATCCACGCACTGAGAAATCTTGGGAGGCCATTGTTTCTTCCAGTGATGCATGAAAGAGGTCTGTGTGCACGTTCTGACTCAGCTCTGACTCAGATGTACATTACCTCCCATTGTTGGAGCTGAAGACAGGCAACATTTAGGCGCATTTGGGGGAACAGAAAAGAAAATGACTCAGTAAAAGTCTGTCAGAAAAGATGTCATAATCTGTGGTGGTGGGATTGATATATAATTCCACACAATCATGCCACCGAGACGTTCTAGCGAGTGACAGGAGACATGGTCCGATCATAACATCAGCATTTGATTCTTCTTCCTGTGCTTTCCAAGACTTGTGCGTAATGAATATCAAGGCCAATTAAGTGATTGTTCGACAATGGCGACAAAAGGTTGAATTCTGTCCCTTTTTCTGGATTTTTTGGTGTGAACCAAAAGGGAAAATAAAAGAACAGTATGCTAATGAATGGCTTGTCTATTCGTTCCCACGGCTTCCTAAGTTGATAGGGTTTTGTGGTTAACGACCAGCCTACATCTGGAAACACAGAAGTGTTAATGCTCAAATTGTCATAAAGGGATTTGAAAACAATGAGTTGATAAAAGTATTATTCACAGCCTGTGACTTTATGATAACTACCGATAATAGCTTTAATTGGTTATTGCATATAGAGAGATATATAGGCAAATTACATAATTCATGAGATCCCATCTTAAAATCACAACATACTAAATAAGGAATGATTTGCAGAACACAAGGAATGGGGAGGATTATCAATGGTCTCACCTTGGTTGAATACATATCTAAGCCTTGACATTCAGCCTATTCACTATATATCTTCAGCCTCAAGGCTTGTATATTTATATATTAACAGACATTCATTGTACAGACTCAATTATACGCCAGCATTTAAATCAGATTAGTTGTTAGTTAAGCATAGCAGACATGTAGAGAGGAGAGGGGGTGGGGGGGGACAATTCCAACTGCCTTTTGATGATTCCAGTGTCCCAGATAGCAAGGGAAATACTTTGTAACCAATATCTAGCAATTCCCTGGGAAGAGTCACGACTTAAAAGCAAAGCACACAAAAGACATAAAATCACCCAGTGAAAACATGACTTCTTATGACAGGAAAAAGATTGAACTTGGATCACTCCATCATGTACTGCTGTGAAATAGCTGTGAAAGCCTTTATGTAAGCATGTTTGGGGGTTGCCTGGTTTTCCTTAAACCCAATTTCAGCTATGATCCATAAACAAAACCAACTTATGTTGTCAATTAACAAACAGCCAATAACAAACAGAAACGATCAATGAGAAGAATACACAACTTACGGTTCAAGGGCAAAAGTTGTGTCCCACTTTGCCAGTGTTTCACGTAGAAGTGGAGACGAGGTAGCAGAATGCCTACTGGAGGATGTCAGGGCTAGCCACTAAGAGCAGGGAACCCCGCCTAAAGCGGACTATATTTAAACCAATCATACAAACCAGACGCACTCCGCACGACTCCTCTCACATGGAAGTGCTTCCAACGTCTTCTCCGCTGTTAAACTTCTCAGAAGGTCACAAGTTGGAAATGTTGCCAGAGTCAAGAAGACCAGCTTCTGAAAAACGCACCCCCATTCCTCTTCATGTGGTCTTTAATTGCGTCTTTGAGTGACTTGATGATTTTTCCTACTCCTCCCAAACAAAGGAGGTTTCTATTTCTTTCTTTTTTTCACGTGAGCTACTAGGCACAGGGACCAGTGAAACTGTCACTGGGGGCAAAACGCTACGCTGGGTTCATTCACAGCAGCAGCTTTGGCAGTGGGAGTATGGAGAGGCTTTTTGTTTTTTGTATTTGCCATGTCTCACTGCTGCCAAAGTAGTGCCCTTTATAGCTCATAGATCAAAACAACAACACACTTTTTGTCTTCCTGTGTCCACATCCGGTTGACCAAAGGCCAACATGTTGTACTGGGGGCAACGGGTGGGTACGGGTCAGCCTTTGGACCGTGACTGGTCCATTACTTGGCAAAAAGTTGACTCAGCAGACAATTGTCCTTTGTGTCCACTCAATCGTGTGGCATGACCAGTGCAGTTACACTCACCCTGTTGTTCTAACAACTGAAAGAATCATAAGACTAGTACTTTCACCAGTTCTCAACTCATCTCTCCTTTGCGGACCTACTGCAGGGATCTAGGAAGGAAGCAGTAAAGCTGACCGGAGGACACTGAAGCAAACGAAGAAGCCCCTACTACCCCTACTCTGTGTCCTCTTCTCATCAGTGATTTAGTACGCTGCAGAGAGGCGATGGCATGCAGCCAGCATGTGGTGTGCAATCAATGCATGTAACAGTCGTTATCATCTTAATCTCAGAAATTCATTTATATGCACAAAAAAAACATCCCCACACACACAGTAACACACAGCAATAGTGGGTAACGGTGAGGCAATTCTGCGCCTGAAATCATTACCAATTAGCATCTTAGTTTGACACGGATCTCTGTTCTCGTGTCCCGAGCTCTCGAATGTAGTGCATCATTCATTTCAGGGCTCTAGAATACCAATGTTGCATTTGTTAAGTGAACAACCGTGGCCAGCAGAAAGGTGGCATTAAAATCTAGGCTTCTGCAAAAATTATAAGAAAACGTATTTACTTGGTTGATCAGAATGATAATTTACCATACTTTTTATATATATGTCTGACACAGCAGAAAGACAAAGGCAATGAGAGTCTAGTTAGCAAGCACCACAACCTGCTACTCCATGCTAACTCTCTGGATCACTGTGAGGGACCCCCCTCCGAGAGAGGAGGGGGACTTGGTTATTTGCTGCTACATCCAGTAGCACTTTAAACACTTGGTCAAACAAAGACCAGGCAAAAATAAACAGCCCTGAAAACGATCCCCAACCGCTCAGTCCCATCACAAGGGGGGTGCCCACTTTAGACCAATAGGGACCCCTTTCAGCCAGATATATGCAGTGTTTGATGGGCCAATAAATATCTGGAGTTGGGAACTGTTCTCTCTGAAGAGTTGTTGAATAGCACTAAAAAAACAAACAGTCTAGTCTTTTGTCGTAGAATGAAAGGCACCGGACTCACTGGAGAGAGTTCAATGTTATTGGACCGGGGACCGGCTGGGGTCACAGCAGAAGCTAGAAATAAATGTGTCTGTTTGTTTCCCCCCAACCGCCAGCTCACTAGTCACCCCTTTTAAAAACACACACACACACACAGTTTGACTGCATGAGTGTGAATGTGTGTTTGTGTGTGTCCCTACCTGGTGAGTATATGTTTTTATATGCTCCTGTTAGGGTGTCTGTGTGTGTATTTGTTTATATATGTGTGGCTGTGAATGTTTGGGGTGATATGAGCATGTGCATACGTGTGTGTGTGTGTGTGTGTGTGTGTGTGTGTGTGTGTGCATGCGTGCGTGTGTGTGTGTGGCTGGGAATGTGTGGGGTGCGCATGTGCATGTTTTTGAATGTGTGTGTGTATGTGTGTGTGTGGCTGTGAATGTGTGGGGTGCGTATGTGTGTGTGTGCGTGTGCGTGTGCGTGTGCGTGTGCGTGTGTGTGTGTGTGTGCGTGTGCGTGTGTGTGTGTGTGTGTGTGTACATCCGTGAGAGAGTGTGCATAATGAATCCCTGTGACTGGGCCGGGCTGCTTGT
>JAOPJJ010000102.1:11149442-11161146 GCA_027122795.1 Enchelyopus cimbrius | reverse complement strand
TGGGGGGGGTGGGGGGGTCGGACAGCTGTGGTCGAGAGCAGATTAGCTGGTCTGTAGAGATGGTATCATGGCTTAAGGTTAAGAAAGCTTCGTTAAAGCCACGCTATGGACCCCGGCAACGTGCCCGTCGTGCTCTTATTGTGAAGAGCCAAGATAATTTGGGGGGAATCGAGTGGGATGGGCTTCACACTTCCCCTTTGGGCTACTAAAAAATAAAATCTCTTCGTACAAGTCGAGTTGACCAGTAAATATAAGACCAACGATATTGGACTCGTCCTGGATCAAATCTTCAGAATTCTCAGGAACTCAAGACGTCTAACGTGTTAAATACATTTTTGAATGGGCTTGATGCCTTGGTCGCTTTAAATAAATTGCAGGGAATTAAAATGAGCTCGTAAGGAATAAAAAAATACTTCCAACGAAAGACAGCATTCACCAGCGTTTGCCTTCGGACAGCGGAACAGTTGCATTATCTAAGAAATTGCCCAACCGCGCTGTGAAGATAGCCTACAGATGTTTTACAGACAGCCAATCGGTGCACTGCTGTACAAACTCTGGCCAATTACAGACCAGACACTGCCCCCACGTGGACACTTCAACATATGCAGCAAGCAATGACAAGTAGGCTTAGGCAATATTGTAATTGGACTAAATAATATCATACTAACCCAATGAATATACCCTACTATTCGTCATACAGCCTGATGAGCATTATGCCGACTTTCAGTTGCTTTAGTTCCATTTATCATTTCTAAAACCACACGTGCAGCAAAAAGCAAATGTGCCAGAAGAACTGTACTGAACAGAAAGCTCAGAAGGGGGTCGTCAAGCGTCAAGGTAACCAGCAGTTTACCCGTCAGATCTGCGCATGCCCAGCAGGTGGCGACATTGGGCTGCTGGGCAGACGGTCGACTACCTTCAGCAACACGCCTCTGGCGCTCTCATGACAAACATGCAATGTCCTCCAGATGATGAGATTCATCGCTGATCCAAGATAACTAAAAAAGATACAATCAATATTCAATTATTCAATAAACTATTTATACTGACTTTTTGACTTTGTATTTTATTTTTTATATTGGCATTTAATTTAGTAAAGTAATATTTCATTAGAAAATCATGTAGTGCATTCATACATACATACATGTACACACACACACACAGACACACACTGACTTAGCTAAACATGGTATAATGACTGCTGCTGGTGCTAATGATGTCACTATTGCACTCCAGTGTCTTCAGGACAAGCTCCAAGGCTTCTTTGCTGACGTTGGGGCTGTAGCGCTGCCTCATCGCAGACAGAATGTGAAGGACGTGGCATCCCTTTTCCGCATCTAGAACACAGGACAACCACAGCCAATCATCAACGGACTCCCGCCACGCCTTCCGATCAGAGACACACCTGGTGTATTTTATACATCACAGGTGAGTGGGATGGTGGGGGGGGGGGGTATTCTTAATTTTACGTTATGTAATGCGTTTGATTAAAACAAGAGTACAAAAAATAAGTATACTATTGACATGAATGTGCCACCGGTCATAGTAACATATTTGCAAAAAACCAAACCAAATCAACCACACATTAATATTTAAATGAAGTAATGTAATATTTAGTAATGTCATCCCCAGTTTAAATCACTTGACCTTACATTTCTCTCTCTTGGAGTCCTCCCTGATGATGTCTTTTACATTAATGAGGAGCTCTTTGTCCTGTTCAGTCACCTGACAGAGAAGAAAGCATTGTGTTTATAGTCATACTATAACTGCCAAGTTCAGCATGCGTCCGTTCCTGGGTCCCTAGAGTGCGGTCCTACATGGTAGAGCTCATCCTGGGACTTGACCTTGCGGTACACCGTTCCCTGGTCCTCCAGCACCTGCAGGCTCTCCCTGAGGAGCTGGCGGAGCTGCTGGCTAGCAGAGGGACCCGCCGAGCTCGCCTGGGCCGAAGGCTGGAGTTCAGAACCCGGAGGTAGAACGTTAGACGTTGAGCAGACGCAGCCATGAGGCACATTGAAAATATGTGTGACATTGTGAAGAAGGAAATGCATTGTGTTGCCGCATTGTTGTGTACATGAGTCAGAGTATGGTGGGATCTGACTGTTAATTACTCGATAATAAAGACTGTATGCCATTGATCTAAATCAAATTCTGTTAGAGTGGTAAACATTCAAATATTTGTGCTATGTACCCCTGGTTCTGTTTGGGGGTTACTGCAGACCAGAGGCTCCAGAATGTCTAAGATGTCATATGGTCTGAACTTGGTCACCATCTTCTCCTTCAGGAAGTCCTTCAAGATTTGTGTTGCCCTGGTAACACGGCCAACAGTAGGGCCACTGTAAAAAATAAAAAAAAGAAGGTTGCATTAGCTTGTAACTGGAATGGTTTATCGTAGCATAGTGCGCTGTGGCTACCTGGTGGCATTAGCTTATAATTATAAAGGTTTATCGTAGCATAGTGCGCTGTGGCTACCTGGTGGCATTAGCTCATAACTATAATGGTTTATCGTAGCCCAGTGCGCTGTGGCTACCTGGTGGCATTAGCTTATAATTATAAAGGTGTATCGTAGCATAGTGTGCTGTGGCTACCTGGTGGCATTAGCTTGTAACTGGAATGGTTTATCGTAGCACTTGCGGTAGAGCTCAGGAACCTCCATCATCCAGGCTATCTGCTCAGCCATCACCGGGTCCGTTACTTTATCTAGACACACACACACACACACACACACACACACACACATTTAATGAACTGGAGATCCAGGAGGAACACGTGTGTCTGCTGTAATATGTGAAGTTGTGTGCTCCCCCGCGGTTAACTTTGTGTGGGCCACCCACCAAATGAAATGAGTTATGGACAATGGTACAATACAATGGTAACATTAAAAGAAAGCTGAATCAATACACCCCAACTACTAATAGTTATGGGTTTATTTCCCGCCACACATGGGTGTCACCTTACCTTAAGTTCAACAATTTTATTGTCAGATGCATAGAACATCACAGAGTTGGAAAAAAACACTGATATGAGGTACTTATATTAATGATGACATTATGTCTGTTAATAAGGTCACAAATTATCGTGTGACTTACAGAATGTGGAGGCCATGACCTCTCTCTGCTGCCGGGAGGTCTTCACCGGACCTCTGACTCGCAGCGTCTCCCCGATCTCCAGCTGGGAACATCTCCTCTGAGCTTCTTTGAGCTTCCTCAGCTCAGCTAAGGGGTTGAAGCCAGGCTCAGACCGCGCTGACGCCCTGGGTACCACTAAACATGACAGAAGACTAAAAATAAAACAATCGAAAAAAGTTCTAATGCCCGGGCTGGTCTGTGAACACTCTTGATATACATACAGTACATGACTATTCATTTGGAAAATTATTCATCAAGTTATATTTACCAGAAGGATCATCCGTTTCTCTCCATTTCTCATTTTTCCAACACAAACAATTTATGACACCAGTACCATCATCCACTGTGGATAGATGAAAGGGTACCTGTTAACTTCTATGAATGTACAATATTATTAGTATAGTTATACTTCCCACAATCAGTCAACATTTGAGATATACAAGCATAATTATGCAGATGACAACAATGATTCAGCCTACCATTGGTGCTTAAGCAAATCAGACTGAAACAACTTACATGACAGTTACTTTGCATAATAGTCATTTTGAGATGGCTGCTATATTACCTCCATAACAGAAGAAGTCGTCTCTCTCTCTCTTGTAGACCACTGTCCCAAGGACATCTACTTTATAGACTGGATGCGAATTGTAGAAGTAAATACCTGCGTGGGTATTCAATAATATTCAATAGTCTCAAATAATCATATGGGCCAAAAATTGCCTCCACTTACAGCCACACAACATAATTTCTGAATATTGCAGTAGAATGTAAAATACACATAGTTACAGTTTATAGTTCAAATAAGCGAGAAGCTACCTGGAACCTGACAGGACTCTCTTATTTGAAGGAGGTCTTTGATATAAAGCCTGGCAAATGCAGAAAAAGTCGGGTCCAACCCCCAGAGAGTTGACGGAGGCTCGTCTTCCTGTGTCATCCTAATCACATTGTGTATTCATTGGAGAATATAACTAAGTCGTTCTGCTGACCAGAAAATGCTGTGTTTTGATTTTCGAAAGGAACAATTGTGACCAACTACCGGTCACGTGATACGTCACAATTTCATTCGGTTTTACACATTCCTAAATATTTGTATAATAATCTCAATAATTAAAATATATATATATATTTAAACCTACATATGATAAACCGACTATATATATTGTAATTGTAATAACGCTTAAAGTAAATGGCATTTGAAGAACATGCGTGCGCGTTCTATCAAGAGCAGACGCAGGCCTGTGCGGTCATGGGAAATGTAGTTGAAAAGAGACAAAGAAACGTGTGCCTCTGATTTCCCAAATGTCAATAACGCAAGATGGTCGTACGTAGACATGGTATTTGCCTTGTAAGCGTGGACCTCTACGAACGCATCTTTGCTTCCTCGATATTAAAACCAAAAAAATGTTCACAAGTCTCCGGTACCAACGGGGGCGGTAAAGTTGTCCACATCCATCGGACACACAAGAGCTACGCGACGAAATGACCACAATTGAGCGCTCTCGTGCACGCGCTTCGACACTTAAATCCGCTAGATTACCGAACCCCGTGCTTCATCCACTAACCGGAGATTTGGGTTTTGTTCACCCTCAATAGACCATTTTTTACGGACCCGTTGTATGTGTATGGACCCAATGGGACATTTTGGTTTTGTTTCACGGAGCAAAATACATCGGACTGACCCTTAACAGCTTTACCATCTAATGTCTCTGGTCGACAAAGGACTAGCGACGCGCTGCGGGGCGAATAGTGGAACTGGAAGCAACGCAGGACTTCTTGAATAACTTTCCTCTACGTGAGATGATGTTGTTGTTGTTGTTGACTTTTAGAATATAGTACATCCGTTTAGTAGCCATGAATGTAAGGACTCAATAATGATGTGTGTGTAAGGACCATCTAGGTTCTCCATTGTAACCTGTCAACGGCTACACCAAGCTATGTGTCGTTATTGAGAGATATACATGGCTGTAACGTTATAACACAAACACACTGCCTATGGGGATTCCAAGCCATCCATCTCCACCGTGCATGTGCTTCTTTACAATGCAATTACACCGTTGAAGGAAATCAGCATCAATCTCTTCTAAACTTAACAACGTAAGGATCGACCATGTCGTTTTTTAACTTCCGAAAGATATTTAAACTGGGTTCTGAGAAAAAGAAGAAGCAATATGAACATGTCCATAGGGACGAAAACCCCCAGGAAATATGGGAGATCATTGGTGAACTGGGAGATGGAGCCTTTGGGAAGGTGTATAAGGTGGGTTGATCCAATGTACAGATGCTGCTGCTGTGGTGGCAAATGTAATGCATCTCTACCAAGTTTCTTCTTTATTAACATGATTGTGTCATTCTGCATAACTAACTGCAAGATACCAATCCAAACCACTCAATTTCACATAACTCGGTTATTGCATGATTCATCCCATCCACCCATGAGACATTTGTAATTAACCAGGACTCGTAGCGTTCAAATGATAGACCAGCAGGGGTGATTGTCTCAGTATATGTGCAACATGTTGGCCAAACTTGAAAACAATATGGAGAGCATTGCGTTTAAGGGTGAGGTTAAGTAACATCAACCTCCTAAAACATATAAGAATTCCTGTATACTCTGATGATCATTTGTAATTAATCATTCAGAATGTTCTTCCGCCACCCAACTACACCATAATTGTATGCTGTTTAATTAGCAGTCGCCAGATATTGTAGGCAACTGTTTCGTTTTATGGCCCTTTAAAAGCCTAATCCTCATCCACCATGATTCAGTCACAAGTTGCCCATTGTGTCTGAAATTCCAGTCCCCAACAGAGCTTATTCTTTGGAGATACTACCACTCTTCAACAAGGAAACGAATTTGAAAACGTTCTTTCAACTTGTATCATGGTCATTATTTAGAAGTCTCTTCAACAGGCAATGGAAATTCAGAGTTGTAGGATTTATATGAACACACACTTGCAGCATGTAGTGCACTGGTCTGGGATTGGGACTGTTCCCTGTCCTAGTAACATTGGCCTCCAGGATGAGTCACTCCTGCTGGGCAGGCTGCATCGTCCACACTGGGTGGAGGTGGAAAATGTGTGTATTATTTACATCTCAGGATTAGTAATTTGGGGTTCATTTTTAAACACCAGACAGCAGAATGGGTGTCTCACATGCAGATCACCAGGAAGTGGCTGTGTATCTCCTATATCCACAGTGACTCCATCCAGCGCATCCTGCTCTCCATGCCAATACCAGCCGGAGGAATTGTCAGTTTCAAACATACACGTTTCCTTGTGCCAATCCTTTTGAGGCTAGCGTGGCCACCGCGGTGGGAATGCTGTATCTTAACCGCTGCAGTTAGCTAAATGTTCTTCGTAACATTGCCCAGTTATACCCTGTTTGTTTGTCTAGGCCCAAAACAAACAGACGGGGGTGTTGGCTGCTGCAAAAGTCATAGATACCAAGACCGAGGAGGAGCTGGAGGACTACATGGTGGAGATCGAGATCCTGGCGTCATGTGACCACCCAAACATCGTCAAGCTGCTCGATGCATTCTACTACGACGGCAAACTCTGGGTACGTCGGTTCCCCGTCTCTTGTTTGAGCCACAGTTGTGTTGTGCCCGCTTATAATGGGATAATATGATAATAACAATTATTAATAGTGTAGTGGATGTAATGGAGAAGTGGATGGCGTGGTGCGCAATGTTTTCATTAACCTTCTCTTATTGGGTCTGAAGCATTTGCATTGCAAAATGTGAAGCGTTAAGCGTGTCTATGGAAATGAGAGCCTTGGTCATCTTGTATTACATGGTATGGTTTTCCTCCAGTTGCCTTGGTATATGGTGTACTTTGGCAAACCATAACATGCCCAGGTTGTCAGTAGTGAACAGCTGCATCCCCAGAGGGAACAGACACTACTGCTGAACGAGCCCTCTGACTCCCGGGACGTTTTGCTTATATCATTTGCAAATAGGTTTAAGTACGCCTGTCCAGCCTAAAAAGGAATGACGTCGTGCCGGAATAAAGAATTTCCGTGTTCACAAAAATGTATTTTTATATATAACATTAAATATGATGTTATTTGTATGTGTTGCCAGAAAAAAAAATTTGTGCTATGGTGTGTTAAGTGTAAGTCTTACATGTTTAAATAAACGCTGCCTTGTCTTTTTGATATCATGAGATCCAGCCCCTGCAGCTATAAGCCCTACGCTTAAACAATGGCCTCTGCTCTGTCAAACAAACGTTTTATGTTTATTATGCAAGAAAGCACTGGTGTCCTCTTCTATTAAACACAGATAGTTTATCAGAGTTGTTCCGCTCCCAAGTAAAGGCTGCCATGTACAATATTTGTCTAATATGATTTTACACAAACACACATTGTACTTGGCCGAAGCCTTCTCTCAAGAGAATGGCTCAAAGGCTGGTGAAGAAAGACAATGGAAATCGACAGACATTGGTTGACTTTCAACCAACCTCATGAAGATGTAGAATGATGCGTCACGTATATCTGCAGACCCCCAGGAATGTGGCCAGGGAACTGCGACTCTGTGACCCCAGGCAGTACCAGTTACAGCGTAGCCTAGCACAGACCGCTCCAGCGTAAGCTTCAACCCGGTGAATTATGGGTATTTTATCGCAGAGCCGATCGGTGTCAGGCGATCATTTTCCTCAGTCTGATGAAAGATTTGTGTTTATCATAGGTGCATGCTTGGCTGTGTCCCCCTGGAGATTAAATGCCCTTTTGGACCTTTAATGAGTGAAGAGTTGGGTTAGGGGGTAGCGTTGCTTGTGTGATGTCATCAGTGTGGAGAGCGACTTTGTAGCGTGTTGGCGCTATTAAGTTCCTCAGAGGTCACTTTAAACGATAAGACTTTTGTCTTTGACCTTGTGTCCTTTGGGCATAGGATCACATGGAGATACATAAATCGACCCCCTGATCCTGATCATATTTTTAGCGAGTCTATTCAAACGGGTCTTGTCAAATGAACAAGTGAGGGTGGGGGGGCGAGGAGTAGGAGTGAGGAGTAGGAGTGAGGTGTAGGCACGGGCGATTCACGACTGATTCGGTCAGAGACTTGATCTTTTTATTAATGTCATTAGTGAATGCCTCAGAGACGTTTTGACAACAAAACTGGTGTTTTCGGTGATTGGTTTAACAAAGTTAAGGGTTGGTCATGGTCAACGCGGCCTATTACTTTACAGAAATGTGCTGTTCCAGAGCACCACCACCGCCTGGAAGCTTCTGGGGTTCCAAAATACCTAACAGACCATATGAATGAAAGAACTGAGAGAACACATCAAACGAACTATTTGTGAAAATGAAGGGAAACTGAAAGAGAACCGAAGAACTGATTCCCCGGAACAGAACCATTTGGCCCATGCCTAGTGGGCTGAGAAGCTGGCCACAGCCCCTTGTCTAGAGTTCCTCTCCGCTTTCCACTGCTGTTAGACGCCACAGTGGGGGCCATTGTGTGGCATCAGAGGCACCAACACAAACAGCACGCCCACAGAAGGAACAACGTTAGAGGGCCTTGTGTGTCAGACAGACGAGTCTCTAGACTTCCAGCCGTCCAGCAGCGTGGTACGCTGGACTGTATATTTGTAGTTGTGGATGAAATCCTGAATTGGTACATTTGATCATTGAAAAAGCCTTGGCAAATGTGAGGCCCTATTCCTCTAGGAAGGGTAGCCTAACACGCTTTGCATTCCTCCTTCAGAGGCATTGTTATTGGCCAGACATGACTTATCCAAACCTATGGGGGATCTGTCAAGAAGCAATCTGGCAACACAACGTGGAATAGCATCCTTAGAAATGGATGATCCATCGCCATTGCTCCTACAGTGGCTGCATTGTAACCAAACATGACCCTGTCGAGGTGCAGCGTACACAGAAAAAGGCTAATCCTGTTTGGAAACGGGGCTAGAGTGGGAGCCCCCCCCCCCCCGCAGCGCCGTCGTGCTTACCACACTATGAAACCCGTTCCCACGCTGCAACTCCAATCAGGCCAATCCTCTTAAACGCACGCTTATACTGAAAGCCCCCGGAGCCCATTGCCAGGCTCAGTGTTGCGTTCACTTAGTTTGGAGGGTGATGGGGCAATCCCCGACAGCCCATTGACAGCTAATCAAAGATGTTTGGACACGCGCTGAGGCCACGGCTCGGCCCTGCTGACCAGGCGTGCGGTCGAAAGGGAGCCTGCGCCTTATCTCGGGTTGACTTTCCAGGCAACAGCTGCTTTGTGTGTATGCAAACACCCACTCTGCCCCTCTCCTGCAGATCCTCATTGAGTTCTGCGGAGGAGGCGCCGTGGATGCTGTCATGCTGGGTGAGTCACTTGTTTTGTTTGTGCGTTTGCATACAATTTTACAAGCAAATTCCTGGTGTGCCGTGTCAAATGTGCCAAAACAAGCCATGCTCAATTTGTCGTCTCTGCGAGGTATCATGTATGTGTGCATGTAGACACGCGGAATATGCAGATTGTGTTGCAATGCTATGTGTGGCTCCCCCCCACCCCTGGGGCTCCCCGCAGAGCTGGAGAGGCCCCTGACGGAGCCTCAGATCAGGGTAGTGTGCCGACAGACCCTTCAGGCCCTCCTCTACCTCCACAACAACAAGATCATCCACCGAGACCTGAAGGCTGGCAACATCCTGCTCAGCCTGAACGGAGACGTCAAGCTGGGTGGGTTGAATGCAGCCTGACACCGGCCAGAGACGCGCTATTCACCGGTCTGAGAACGCGCAGCAGTCACGGAGGTGGCAAATTTAACATCTCGCTCCACCAGCTAGAGCGCTTCCTGTTTTCCTCTGACACCTGCTTTTGGTTTCTGAAAAGTTAAACGTAGGCTACATTTTACAAGAGGACTTTTTAAACTAAGAAAGCGCTTTTGCTTGTCTTACATCATAATAAACATGTTAATGATAATGGCTTTGGAACCAAATTCACGTGCCCTTCATTAATGTTTCTGGTCTTGTAATTCCAGGCACTGATGGTCACTTCCAAGAACTGAAAGAGCTTTCATTGTTATTCTCTAACAGTAATGCTAGGCCAGGGTAGACACAGTGACATGGAGTGACTGGACCACATGCCTAGCAACACAGCCAACCAGCGGCTCTATAATTTGGGGGAGGACTGCAGCCACAGCAGATGCAGTAATGCTCTTGACTCAAAAGAGAATGAGTCACTGCTGCTGGGTGGATCAGGGCTTTAGCAGCGTGGAACAACAGGGGTTTTGTCCACTGACAAATACAAGATGCCAGTATAACCCTTTGCACAAAATGGATATCCTGATTACTGTGCGATTAACTCAGCCGCGGAGCAAGCAACGCTTGCTGCGGTCCACCAATACTTTATTACCATGCAACTCAGTAGTTAGACTCAGTGTGCTGGCGACAGAACGCGAAACCATCACAGCGTAACAGTCAAGACAGCAAACACATCCACCTACATGGATGCAAGATGGTGTCAGTCCAAGACCAAAGGCTCATCCAAAATAAATGATAATAAAATACATTTCCAGTAGTACATTTCAAGAAGTGCTCACATGTGTGCGTACACACAGCAATGTTGAGTGGCCTCCATTTAAAATACTAAAACACTAACACTAAAGATTAGCAATTTTGTTCAACAACATGGTCCGTGCATGGAAAGGAAACACCGGCAGCCGTTTCAAATGCTAATCCAGCTCTGCTTTAAATGACTCTTTTTGTCCGTTTTCTTTTTTCAGCCGACTTCGGGGTTTCTGCCAAAAACACCAAAACACTGCAGAGGAGAGACTCATTCATCGGGACCCCGTACTGGTGAGCGAAACAAAACTAGAACCTTTCCACTTGGACTTGCATGACCCTCAGAAAATCTAAAATGTTTTTTTCCCAAAATGTTTTCAAATCCTCCAGGATGGCCCCGGAGGTGGTCATGTGCGAGACGTCCAAGGACCGGCCTTACGACTACAAGGCGGACATCTGGTCCCTGGGGGTCACCCTGATCGAGCTGGCCCAGGTGGAGCCCCCCAACCACGAGATGAACCCCATGAGGGTGCTGCTGAAGATCGCCAAGGCTGAGCCGCCCACCCTGATGCAGCCCTCCCGTTGGTGAGGCCCTCCTCCTCTCTCGGCCTATCAGAGAGGGTGGAACAGAGGCTCATGGGACTGCAGGGGCCTGAGCCAGAGTTCTGCCTTCTGATTCCAAACTGTGGTCTTTTGCTACGCTCTCCTTCCTCGTAACCCCCTTTCCCTGTTCATAATGGCACCAAAACGTATTTGGCCATAGTTGTGCTCAATCTTTTCCAATGCAGGTCACTGCCTAATTCCTGCATCATTATCATTATTACTATAAAGTCCAATGCATAAGATGTTTCCTTCAGTTTTTTGAAGATTCTCACGAACAAACTGTATATCGACAACTGAAGTCCTGGTCCTAATGAAACGATTCCATGTCGACCTCATATTTTCCAGTCTGTTTTCGTCATTATCCTGCCTTTGGCTCTTCCTTCTTGGCCCTGTGTAAGCTAGTGTTGACTTCATGTCTTTCAGGTCCTCAGCGTTCAGTGACTTCCTACGGCGTTGCCTGGACAAGAATGTGGACAACCGATGGA
>JAOPJJ010000102.1:11127829-11142099 GCA_027122795.1 Enchelyopus cimbrius | reverse complement strand
TAGCGCCCAATAAACGGCTCTGGACGATCGGGAACCACACCTCCTCTACAGGAAAATGAATAGGTGGTCGCCAGACTCATTTGTGATTTAGCCTGGTGTTAGCCAGGCTAGCCAACATTCACTTATGAGAAGCAATTCGATGAGATGCTTGGAGTTCAGTACCTAGCTTGGTGCGAGCCGCATTTAGATTGGTCCACCCATGACTAATGTCGCTGGCCTCTCTGGCAACTTTCCCATGATTGGTTCGGAAATTCCATCTCGCCTGTCAATCACAGGCGTGTGAAATGCCACACTTCCCGTTTTGAATCGAGGGACGATTTTGAATTTAAACTCGGTCCTAAGGATAAACATTGAATCACCTCGTGAGGAACCTAAAGAGTCCCTCTCGTTCTTTCAGCGACACAGTGTCTCTTCTGTAATCAGCATGGGGCCGATCAATACCGAAACCCTGACGACACACCAATGCATACGCAGTGACGCAATAGCACAGGCGATCCATTGTGTGGCTGAACACATCTTTGTGCTGGTCGGCCAGCTGTCTCTTTGTCGAGGTTGTCGCTGAACTCATCTTTGTCCTTCTAAGCCAGGTGTCTTTTTGGTTGACCACTAAACCTGTTCATGTTAAAATGGGAATTGGGCAGCGGAGCTTCAATGAACACGGCATTGCCCGCAACCACACTGTCAATGGCTGCAATGGCGACAGGCAGGGAAAGTCAGCCAGGGCCAGGAATGTGATGCAAATGATCGGTGAACTTCATTAAAGAGCATGACTCAAGTTTTGCCAGATGAGGTCATCGGTGCACGTGGGCCAGTCATTGTCGACCCCAGTCTCGGTCACATGGATGGTTAACATTCCCTGCAGTGTTCCTACGATGTTGTACTCTAAACTAGGGTAGGCAATTCATTTTAGAACCAGCTTTTTTCATACTCGTTGGATTTGTCCGATATTTTCGATATCCTGCTCACTCGGACTGGATTACCTACCCTCACTTTAAGTTTGTGTACAGTGCCTTCTTGTTTTGGACTACACTATATTTTGCGCGTGCAGAGTGACAGCAGTGTAAGCCAGTGAAAAAACACTGACTTAAGATATATGTGCACACATTATATCGGACATTTAGCGTTGTAATGTGATCCATAGGTGCATAGGTGGCCCAGAATGCATTGCTCATCTCGCCACGTTGTCCCTTGTCTATGCTTCCCATGCATGTGTGAGGTGAAGCTAAGTGCACTTTGATGCCTCCTATGTTGTGCTCCCTAGCCTTGTATCCTTGTCTCTAATCAAAGCTGACCCCGATAAGCAGAAGGCTAGGGAGTGCAGTCGTTTGGTTTATTCAGTATTGTGCTCCTAAGATCAGCAATTCAATATTTAGTGCACATATGGCAGTAGGAGAGTGTTTTACCGAATGTACTGAATTAGGACAGAATTACTGTCCTAATTCTATTAAAACATAGAATTTTGAGGTTAGATTTCCATGGGTTTTGACCATTTCCTTCTTTCATGTTCTTTTATTAATGTTCAGTAGGATAATACTGGAACCCAGTCCTAAAGCTACCATTCAAGGCCCAATCAAATGTAATTGAATATCTGTTATACTATTACATTACTCTGCTCCTATATTCGAATGTTTGTATCACTGTTGCATTTTATCTCACTAGCTAATAGGATGTGGGGTTCTTCGCCGGCAGATCAATAGTGAAAGCAGCTGGTCAGATGCTGCTGTCTGGTTCAGCCCAAACCATTCTTTGTCCTAGACACACTGGGCTGAACGTCTGCGGGCGACACACACGCACGCACACACACACATGCACGCACGCACACACACACACACACACACACAGACATGCTTTGGATTTCAGGAAGCTTTCAATAAAAGCTCCCACTACATTGCATTTGTTTGCCATGTGGGGACACACACACGCAGGCACACACACGCACGTACACACACACCACACAAACACACACTTTATTGTGAGAAGCTTTCAATAAAAGCTATCGCTTAATCGCTACATGTGTTTGTTTTCTTTATATAGGCCTATGTGTTTATTTAGTAACTTAAACTACGATGTGTCTCTCTCTCAGGAGCAGGAGTTCATGCAGAAGCAGCAGCAGGACCTGGACAGCGACCTGAAGAAGATCATCCAGCAGCACAAGCGCGAGCTGGCCACGGTGGAGAGGGACTGCCTGAACCACAAGCAGCAGCTCCTCCGAGGTACGCCCGCACCCACCCAATCACACGCCCTATAGCCCTCCACGCGCAGGATAGGGCTGTGGCGTGTCCTCACACGTTATCTGTCAAATTAAAAGGTTTTATACATTTAGTCATTTGAACCTTTTAAAATTATACCAGCACTTTATTCTTGATACGTGAATTCATGATGCATTAAGTGTCCACCCAACCGTGAGCCAAAAGCAACACAATGTTGCTTAATGTGTGCACTGATGGTGTGTGTATTGAATGACAAATAAGTCATATAGTCAAGTAGTCAAGTAGTCTTAAGAAATCTTTAAACCCGTTTCACAAAGGCATCCCAGTGGGAAAAACCCAACATGAATTATGGGTCTGTTCCTTTTATGTTCATGGGCATATGGTCCATTGTCGATGTAAAAAAAAAAGAATACATTGACCCAAAGAGCTCATTTCCATATCATATCCAACACTAAATTAGTATTTTAACCAGGAGTGGCAGTCAAGGCTCTGACCAGAGGTAAATTCACAGGTCGATTCACAGGTCAATTCACAGGTCAATTCCAGGTCAATTCCTGGTAATACTAAGGCCTGACCACACTGTATGGCGCTCCCCTTTCCCTGGTGAGAGGCATGAAATCCCAGAGCTTAATACGCCAACAGTGGCACGAACAGAAGCACTATTTTTAAGACGCCCACCGAACCCAAGTCAGAGGGAAAGTAAGGCTGAGAGCACAATTAGCAGGAACAGATGATCTCCTTTCTTTGGGAGTCACTACTGACAGAATGGGGTTGAAAGGAGGGGAAATGCAGCCGCTTGATATCTGAGACGCAGCCCTGCTGAAGCGCGTTTACGTCATGAGGGGAATGCGCTGGATATCTTTCTTTTGTTGCCTTTGCCGCTCGTACAAGAGCCATTGTAAAGGCAGAGCTATGACGCGTGTTGACCGCAGGGAGAGAGGGGAAAGACTGCAGTAACACGCCTGGACACCGGGGGCAGAGGGGTGCGACAGAGTATATGCTATATCATGGAAATCTCCATGATATATTACCATGGCTACAAACAGCACAGTATACTGGTCACTTTGAACACACCATTCATTGCCATTACACTACACCATTTCCTAACGTCAGAGTGAGGACCTTGATGGCACGATCCAGAAAGGAGGGCTCTGTCTTACGTTGTTTTGATTGACAGTCCCCAGCGACTCTTGTTCCACTCTCAACTCTCTTGGTGTTGTCTTCAAAGTGACTTCTCTTCTTAGGAGAACATCTTCAAACATCTTCAAACTCAATAAGAGGGTCGCAGCTATATTTAAATGCATATCGGCAAAGAGTTGACGGCTGAATGCATTTATGGGATCTGTTTCAGTTTTCCAGTCATAATAAGATACACTGTGTTCCACTACATGCTATGCTATTTCCCACTGAGAGCCATGGTGCTAAGAAGGGCTGCACTCAAGCAGCTGTAATAGAGAAGTGTCCACCAGAGGGCATGTTTGAGCCATGTCTCCCCTGGGTGTTAAACGGGCTGTTGTGGTGTGGTTCCGCAGCGCGGGAGGCCGCCATGTGGGAGCTGGAAGAGCGCCACCTGCAGGAGAAGCACCAGCTGTTCAAGCAGCAGCTCAAAGACCAGTACTTCATGCAGAGGCACCAGCTGCTCAAGAGACACGAAAAGGTACAGGAGGGCGCGTTACTGAGTCTATAAAGACCAGGACAGAGTGTTAGTGGGTGTGAGTGGGTGATTCTGTTCAGAGTGTAATCACCAGAAGGCTTTTATCCAGAGAGACCTCCAGTGATGATGATAATCAGAAAGTGAGGTGCAGACACCCAAACAGATGTTCTGTAGGTATACTAAACACATGCAAACCTACCATTAACTATGGATCTATTTGACATAGCTAGAAAAGAAACGGAATGTGGCCAGGACTGTTTTCACATGCAATGATTTATTTAGCACTAAATAAATATATATATATATTATAAAAAAGATTTGTGTGTGTGTGTGCTTCTGCACAAAAATATAAGAAACAAACCACAACTGTACAATAACATTAACAGCCCCTCTTAGCCCCCTCTTAGCCCCTCTCTGATCTGTCCCCGCCCCTTTCTGCTCTGTCCCCGCCCCTCTCCACTCTGTCCCCGCCCCCCCTCACGGTCCACAGGAGATGGAGCAGATGCACCGCTTCAACCAGCGTCTGGGGGAGGAGCTAAAGAACCGGCAGGCGCAGGAGCGCGGCCGGCTGCCCAAGATCCAGCGCAGCGAGGCCAAGACGCGCATGGCCATGTTCAAGAAGAGCCTGCGCATCGCCGCCAACGCCTGCATCACGCCCGAGCTGGAGAGGGAGAAGATCAAGCAGGTGGGGGTAGGGGGGGCGGGGTCAGGAGGTCACCGTGATGACGTCATCACGGGCCTAGAAACGCATGTGGCTTGGCTTGGGTTCGAACCTGCGTCTCAGCTGGTGTTTTTTTTACGCAGTGGACCAAACAGAGGGGCCTTTGGTGGTGTGGTTGATAAGCTCCTGTAAACTTTATGGATGAACTCCAGGCCTGTATCCTAGCTCCTCGTATGTTTCCTGCTTCCTTATCTCCCTAATTACTGGAGGACGTTTGGACATACTTGAGGCCCCTGCCTTCGCCGTTGTAAACACGTACTTCTAAACAAGATGAGGCACAAGATAGCTGTTACCTTTCTGTTTTTATCGTTTGGATATACAGAGACCCTATGTTTATATGGACCACTGGGATAGCATTCCCCCACATATTGACTAATAAAGCATCTGTACTACTTCCTGTTCTGGTTGTGCATGTGAATGTGTGTGTGTGTGTGTGCTTGTGTGTGTGTGCTCGTGTGGGTGTGTTTGTGTGTGTGTGTGGGTGTGTGCATGCATGTGCGTGTTTGTGTGTGTGTGTGTGTGTAGTTTGCCGTGCAGGAGGAGAAGAGGCAGAAGAATGAGCGACTGCAGCAGCAGCAGAAACACGAGAACCAGATGAGAGACCTGCAGCTGCAGGGAGACGCCAACATCAGGGAGATGCAGCAGCTGCAGGTCAAGCCCAAAGCTTTATTTAAACTCTTGACTGACGTTAAACACTGGAACACCTCACAAAACACCTGTGATATTGTTTTTTTCTTTCTGTATGTCTTGTATTATATTATGTATATATTATAATATATATTATTTGTATTTTATTTTGTATTTCTTACATTAAAGCAAAGCACAGTGTATACAATGGTATAGGTAATGTGATGGAAAAGCTTCAAATATGGTATGTCCTATGTGATAATTTTAAATGGTAACAGTTTGAATTCACCTTAAATATAACAAGAGTTCCATGTAAGGCTTATTGTCCTTAACCGACACATTTAAAATAAAGCTATGTATGTTTTGCAAGGACACAGTAACCACACAAGTATATCCAAGTCAAAACGTACAAATAAAGTATTCCTCATTCTGTCCTTCAGAACGAGAAGTGCCATCTCCTGATCGAACACGAGACCCAGAAGCTGAAGGAGCTGGACGAGGAGCACAGCCTGGAGCTCAAGGAGTGGAGGGAGAAGCTGCGGCCCAGGAAGAAGGTAACCCACTGGGCTCCGTCATGCAGCGGGCATGACCCCTGAGGGGCCATGTCGCTAGGAGTGAGGGCCAACGTTGGCTATTTAGATTACGATTTGTGAATACACTTGATTTCTATTGTGGCTTTTCTGACTATTCAAAGGTTAATTTTAGGGTTGGTTAATTTTAGATTTGCACTTCAATTATAGTTGCTTTCTGTAATAAAAGCAGTGACGTTGTTTGGTTGACAACAAGCTAACTGTCAGCCTTCCCTCCTGGTTCTGACCAAAGTGGTTCTAGAATGTTCTTGGCGGAGAGTGTAGCCGGTACGCATCATTAGAGACGAGGACACAACGACGCGGTGTCAAACCACTGCTGTATGAGTCATGACAGCCTGCAACTGTGTTAAACGCCTCCTGGTATTGTGTGTGTGTGCGCATGTGTGTGTTGCTGTGTGCGTGCGTGTGTGTGTGCGTGTGTATGTGTGAGAGCAGGCTCTGGAGGACGAGTTCACCAGGAAGCTGCAGGAGCAGGAGGTGTTCTTCAAGATGAGCGGAGAGTCCGAGTGCCTCAACCCCTCCAGCCAGAGCCGCATCTCCAAGTTCTACCCTGTGCCCAGCGTGCACTCCACGGGCTACTAGCACAGCAACACACACGCACACACCAACACACACACACACACATGCAGCAAGACACACACACACACACACAGAAACACACACACACACAGCAACACACACACACAAACACACGCACATGCAGCAAGAGACAACGACACAGACACATACACACACATGCAGCAAGACACACACACACACAGCAAGACACACACAAACACACACATGCAGCAAGACACAACCACACACACACACACACACAGCAAGAGACACACACAAACACACACACACAGATGAAGAGACACACACACTAATGTAGAGACATACACATGCAGACACACACATGCAGAGAAACTAATAAACATGCAGGGAGACACACACACACAATCTCTGACAGTGTTCACAACCCCATTTGCAGTACATGTTCCTAAAGACAGTACTTGAGTTCAAGCTGCCTTGCCCTCTCTCCCGATCCCTTCAGCCTCCTCACCCATGAGGGAGAGGACTGTCCTCAGTTTGTCTCCACATCCTGGGTCTCACTAGGATCCACTGGGATGTTCTTAGACCACAAGCCCATGCAGTTTGATGCATTCAAGTCAAACCGCTACCCTAAGTCTTTTTTACTGGAACTGTGTTTTTAAATGTCCCAACGAAAATATGTTCTGATGATTTTGCCCATTCAGTGTTTAAGGCAGGAACAGCCTTCTCCTCATAACCACTTAAAGGAAGGAAGTGGTTCTGTCCAATCCTTTTTTATTTTTTTTGTGATGTTTCGAGTGCCTGTAGAATTTCATATTTCCGGCTTTGAAGTCCAACCGCAGCTCCAACAGAAACGGGCACTTCAAGACTGCATCTCAACATCTTTATTGTTTCTGGGATATAGAATGTACTCAAAGTGAAGGAGAACCGTCGAATACATGAAGGCTTAGAGTCACACATTATGTTCTGTCATCCCTCCATAGTACATATGTAATTAAGAGCGAGTAGAATAGTTTACAGTGCATTAAGGAGAGAAGGTTACATAGTTGTGCTGCATGTCTTCCAGTTGGAAAAGATTCCTTTTTTTCAACGGGGTTTCATTTCAGTTATGCCTTGCTGTCTAGAGCACAAAACCGATTTGGGTCTGGGCCAGAACCGAAATTGGCACTACTTCTGGCAAAATGCCATTTTGGTGTCGTTTTAAACAAAGAGGTGGCAGCGTAGAGACTGTTTACATTCAGAGACAAAATATAACACTGTTAAAACACATTTAATGGATATCACTGTGGTTTCAAATGCCCGTTGTTGCATCCCTTGACTCCTTAGACCCCCCCACAAGTTCGAATGTTCAACAAAACCGTGCGTATAAAGCTAAACTATTCCGACATAGGAACATGCATGGCGAAATATTCAGTTCAAGGAAATAAAAGGAAACTCACATTTTCAGTGACCGAAAACCAAAGCTTATTTCTGCTTTGGCATTTATTTATATGTATTGTGGATATTTGTCTGCCTCTATCTTGATTCTCTCATTGAAAAGAATGGGCTATTGTAATTATTATATTGTAGCTCATAGTCTTAATACTTCAGAAAGACTATACTGTAGTAGTTCTTAGTAATTGTGAATCAACTAGTTTCAGTGCCAGCTCAGTAAGAGAATATGCTACTTACCGTTACTTGATAACTATATTCAACGGTTTCATTTAATACTTGTATGTACTCCTAAGAGGCAGTGACATATTTGATGTGGTTGTCAAAACTTTTGAAGTGCGGTGGACTGGTTTAGGTAATCCTAACTTCCCACTGGTTCACTTCAGAATATTACAGATTGGTGATTGGCTGTTTGATGTATAGATGGAGGGACGCCATTTAATAGGCTGCTATCCACAGACATATCCTAATGCATGAGTGCTGTGAACCTTTTCATTTACCAGACAGTAGCTATTAATAAACCAGTTCTCAGCGGAACCTTGTGCTGATTTTACATTTTTGTAGCACAATTCATTGTTTAATGATCAAAACATGTACAAATCTAAAGTAATATTGCTTGGTTTCACTAAGATACATTTATAATATGTCTATATATATGTTGATTCATTGAATGTTCATGTGGATATGATTATGTATTTTATAAGATGAGTTTATAGCTTTTAGAAATACCCGTGTAATGTAGCTTTTGGGTTTTTACTGTAAATAAACAACGTTCTTTATGCTGGTAATGTTTGTCTATAGTCTATTGGTTTCATAGTTTATACACAATTCATTTGACCCAACTTGTCCTGAGAGAATCCAACCCATTTATCATGTTGGCTTTCCAATGCATGCACAATTCAATTCTAGATGTTTATATCTGCTGAAGACAAACGTTGATTATAAAAAAGTTAGTATCTAAATATCGATTTCCTTAAAATATAAAAACTATTGACAGTACAAATTGCAGAAACATACGAAAATATAACCCATGAATCACCCACTTTTTACTTTACATATGGCTAATTAAACATGTCAGCAGGCTGAATCTACCACCCCCTACCTGGTACAGACCAATGCAGGCTGTGTCTATAAACACATACCACTGAACCAGTAGAGAAGTCAGGACTGCCAGCAGAAATCCCAAATCCTACTTTTGAAGTCCAAACTCCTTAAATGCCAACATTTCTTTTTCTCCTGTACGTCCTGATGGGGTTCTCTCCTGTTGGGAAGAAATACAATGTACGTTGAACTCATAGTTTCACAATAATCTACGGTAGCATTCAGTTTAGTTTAGTTTGTATATGCAAAATAACATTTAAAAAGAATTTCAGTTTAAGGACATAATTAACTCGTTAGAGGAACTCGTTACACCTGAGCTATCTTTCCCAGCTGCCACTAATTGGGGATGATCAGTCCTCTCCTCAGAAAGATGTTGGTATGTAGTTACTATTCATTTCCAGTTGTAGGCCTATTTTCAGTCTTTCTGTCTTTGGAAAGTCCTACATGCGTCAGTCAATTCACAAACTGACTTACCCAAACTAGTTAGTTTAATTAGTTTAGTTTAGTTGACATTGGATAATAGTTATTCCTATGTTGTTCTATGGAAACTTTCGTGTTTGGGCTGATATTTTTGTTTGATCAAGGAGAGAAACATTTTCTTGATATTAAACTAAGTGGGATCATTACAGTAGATTTCCACTGAAATGTTTTAATGCACGCTGGCTGAACTTACCATAATCATTCACAGCGGTTTAGTTCCTTTTACTGCCCACCATAATCGTGCACATTAAATTAAATGTAATGGTTAACCAACAAGCTGTGACCATGTGGCTGTTGTATAACTATTAGTACATTAGCAGGAGGGAAGATATGTGTGTTGGAATTGACATTGAATAAAAAAGTAAAGACAACTAAAACACGACCACACATATATTGAATATCTATGGGTTGAACACTGTTCAACCCTAACCCACTCCTCTCACCCTTATCGCCCCTCCATCCATCTCGTCCAGGGTAGCCTTGGTCACCTGTAGAGTCACAACATCTGTCAGTGTACTGTTTGAATGCTAACACTTAAACAATAATGTACCATTAAGTTACTGCAGTCATAACAATACGTTAAAAAAGATGTACGGTAATGAGTAAAGATAAGCATTCATTAATAATCAACAAAGCTTATTAAATAATTAACAGTTAACATAAACACAATTACTAGAATACTATAATTTGCATGATGATTAGTTAATGATTTTTGTACAAATCTTTATAAGAGTTATTTACTATTTGGAACATTTCAACTTGAGGTTTCCAATTGTTTACCTTTTTCTCCTTTTGGACCAACAAATCCTCTGTCCCCTTTGCGTCCATTGAGCCCAGGAGGGCCTGTGAAGGCTCCATGTGCTGTATGCGAACAAATCAAATCCACATTACTTCACTGAAGGGACAAGCCTATAAAAAACACCCTCCCAAATGGGTGAAAATAACCCAAACATTCAGCCTTACTTTTGATGTATTCCACCAGGTCACCGATTCTGCCGTCGGGGCCGGTGTACTGGCTGTACCCTGGCTGACCGGGCGCTCCGGGGGCCCCTGGGGGACCTCTGGCGATATGCTCAGCGTACTCCCTTACGATGTCTCGTAGCAGACCGTGGGCTGGACAAGGAGGAGGTGGAGGTTAGAGGACTGGAGAGTACCCCGTGCTGGTGGTAACAAGATGGAAACGTTTCATGCCTTCAAGCTTGTCCAGGAATGGCTCCTGAAACGTGAATGTGTCCCTACTTCTCCTAAAATCTCATAAAAGGTCTTAAATACGATTTTGAAAGGTCTTAAAAATCTATTGACGTTAATTTTATTTAGAACATGCATAAACTTCAGTCTCGCTTTTACATTTTTCATTTTTTGAGGACGCTATAATGCAACAACAATTTGTAGTTACATTATAGCGTCCTCAAAAATCTAAACAAGTAATTAATATACTTTGCATTCCGGGCCTCCGATTTTCCTTCAAGTCTTTTGTACTTTTTTGCTATTATCGATGTGAAATTGGTCTTAAATTGTTTTCATGATGGTGTTAAAAAAGTCACACAAAAAAAAACTCTTAGTCTTAGTTGAAACCTGCAGAGACCCTGCTTAAACACTGTTTGGTGATGACTCCCTGACCTACGTTTTCATCACCTGTCGGTGTACCATCGTCTAGCCCGGATGAACGGCGTGGCGCAGAGACTCACTTCTGATATACTCCACCAAGTCGGTGGCGTTTTGACCGGAGCCCACCCAGCGGCTGTACCCGGGTTGCCCGGCGGGGCCGGCGGGCCCCGGGGGCCCCTGGCCCACACGGTCCAACTGGTCCCGTATGACGTCTCGCAAAAGGCCTCGCGCTGGGGACAGGATGGGACGGGATTTAGTCAGAGACAAAGCCTATTAATATAAGGATGAATGATTGTAAATGAGTCGTGTTTTATATTAACGAAGAGATGTCAGTAGTAGGCCTTTATCAAAGAGGTGTAATGTTTGGGGATACAGGAGGCGTTGCCTTTAAAGCTAATTGTAGTTCTGTATGTGCCCATAATTAACGACATGAGACACACCTGGGTTCATCTTTGCATTGCTCCCCTGTGAAGGCCACTAAGAAAGCTCTGTAGTTTCTGCTTTACGGTCGGGCAGTGTTTTGAACAGAGCAATTGGAATCTGTACTTCTCATTCCGCTTGAAACAATCTCGTACTCGTTAGCCATAGACTTACATTTGATGTACTCCACGATTTCGGCAGCGTTTTCCTGGGCATTGGCCCATTGGCCCTGTCTGCCATTTCCTGGGGGCCCGGGCAGTCCTGGGGGCCCCTGGGTGAAGTGCTCTGTGTAGGACCTCACGGTGTCTCTCAGAAGGCCGTGGGCTGGAGGGGGAGATGACCCAGGACAAGGTCAAGGTCCGCTGTTGTTCATTCTAAATCTCAACGTAGAGCTGGTATACACAGACCTATACAAGAACTTGATCATGTCCCGGTCTTATGTCACTCACTTCTGATGTATTGCACCAAATCGGTCGCGTTTTCATGGGAACCGACCCAGCGGCTGAATCCAGTGGGGCCTACGGGGCCCTGGGGCCCCGGAGGTCCAGGGGGCCCTCGCCCAACACGGTCATGGCTGTCCCTCGAAATGTCCCTCAGGAGACCGTGGGCTGGGGGGAAGGTAAAGAAAGACGATGAATATGACTGGACATAGTAGAGGAGAGTATGTGAAGGAAAATTCCTTCTTAGTAGCGTGATGTTTGTCTAATTCGTAGAATAATAGAAGATCTGGTTTACATGACCTTAAAGTCCTCTTCGGGGGACAGACAGGGATGTTTAGTCTCTCAGAGAGGGACACAACATCCCTGTCTGTCCCCCAAAGAGGACTGAATTAGACAAATATCACACTGCTAAGATGGAATTCTCCCTCACAGAGTAGACTACACATAGAACAGAGTCCACCTGGATAGAGCAGAGAGGAAGATAGAGTGAGGCCAGGTCCAGTAAAGTAGATTTCACACACTGAAAGAAGATCTCAACAATGCCCAGAACACGCTGTTTTCTGAGTTTACAACACTGTCGTAACAACTCGTTGACAACGCTCCCCGCCCACTTCGACGCAAGCCATGAGCATTTGTTTTCAACGAAGCCTGATCGACTGATCCATGATGAATACAACAATCCCCTCGCTACTCACTGTTTATAGCTCGCCGGCTCTATGTTTGGGGGTGTGTACTGCCAATGTCGTAGAGCAGTAGCGGTTTCATCATGGACCGGAGAAGCAAACTTGCATTTTCTCCTTTTCCGCCCAGAAATGATAGGGGGCGTCCAAACAGCCACCAATCGACCCATAAAGTGTTAAAGAACCATCACAGCGACTCTCAACCTTTACAATTAAGGTGAAGGAAACTACATTAAAATGGTATAGTCCCTCTTTAAATCTGTTCCATAAGAACCTCCCATCACATGGAGTACATGTGATGTGGTGAGGGTGCGCCCCTCACATCTGATGTAGTCGGTCACCCGGGCGGCCATGCTGGCGTAGTCTGCCCCGTCCGCCAGCGTCCTGCCCTGGCTGGTCCGGTGGTCGTAGGAGGAGCCGGGGGCAGGCTCACCGCGATCTCCCTTGAACCCTGGGGGTCCGGGGGGCCCCGGGGGGCCGGGGGGGCCGGGCGCGGAGAGCCGCCGCACAGAATCATCTGCAGTGGAAGACGACGACGTAAGTGGACCAAAAACAGCTGGTACAGTCGCGTGGAAGTGTTTGTGTGTGTGTGGCTGTGTAGGTGTGGAAGTGTGTGTGTGTGTGTAGGTGTGGAAGTGTGTGTGTGTGTGTTTGAGCCCACCTTTCAGGTCCTGTAGCTGTGCTTCTCTGGCCCGAATCTCCCTGTTGTTCTCGGTGTGTTCTGCGTAGGACACCAGGCCCCTGATCCCGCCAGGGGGCCCCATAGGTCCAGGGGGGCCAGGCGGACCCGGGACGCCCTTGTAGCCAACATCTGGACGAGGTCATAGGCACACACACACACACACAGGCTTGATGCTTTTTTTTCAAGAAGGCTCTGCCTAAAAAGTATTGATCCATCAATAGGCATGATTCTAGATAGACCCGTTCATTCATCTATACCAGGGGTCTCAAACTCAACTTTCCTGGGGGCCGCTGGACATATAGTCTGGGTGAGGCCGGGCCGAATCAGTATATTATTTGTCAGTGTTTTACGAAAATATAAAACACCCAGTGCAAACCACTCGCGCAAAGATTCTAATTTGCGTTGGCTAACTTGGCTAACAAACACCACCAATAGCCGTCACGAGCCTGAGCTTGTGATGTTTTTATAACATAAATAACACTAAGCTTTAATGTCAAGTAGGGGGCCACAAAATATGGCCAGGAGTTTGAGACCCCTGATCTATACACTGAAGATTTCATCCTCATCCAGTTCTTTTCCGGTTCTTCCGATGTTTGATGAATCATGAATGAAGAACAACATCGCTCTTTAGCTCAACACAACTGCTAACGTGTGTTTGGTTGTGGTGAAGCAAAGGGGAGATTCCACCACCAGACTCACTTTGGAGGTAGTCCTGGATTTCCTCGAGCCTGTAGGCGCTGCCGCTGTAGATCCCATGTCCCGGGGTACCTGGCACTCCGGGAGCCCCTGGGGGCCCCTGCAAGCCCGGGAAGCCAGGCACTCCAGGGGGGCCCTGCGGTCCAGCCACACCATGGTATCCAGTGTCTAGCGTTTGGAATAATGACAAGACACTGTAGAGCGTTTTTTCCCCAGAGGTGTTGGAAAAACGCAGGTGCTGCTCATTATGCTAACTATGGGTCGGCTACTTTTATGCATGGAAACGTTTACTGAATGTGAATTAAGGATGCAATAGTTTTTTTTGTGTAATATCAATGTTGCTGCTATATAGGAGAGGGCTAGACTGGTTGTATACAAATATTAGTGTGTATA
>JAOPJJ010000102.1:10962346-10972695 GCA_027122795.1 Enchelyopus cimbrius | reverse complement strand
TGGTGCATCTTAAACCTGTGTGCCCCCCCTCCTATTCTACAGCCCCCCCCCCCGAACCCCAATGTCTAGCCAACGGGCAAGCTGCTTTGAGAGTTGGGAGAGTACTTTGGTGATTTGATTTGTTTTGGTTGGTTTCAGTTTTTTCCGTTTTGTTTTCCACGAGAAAAGAAGTTGATGCTAGCCACGCTATTTCCCTTAGCCTACCGCCCTGTCCGACCCGATACCAACCACCTTAAGAACGGGCATCCATGCGGTGCACTCACCCTCCAGCTATTGTAATAGTCCTCCCCCGTCCTAAATGCTGCTGATAGTACTATTATGTTGATCACTTTCGTGGTCTCCCTCCCCCTCTGGTTACTCTCCCCCTCTTTCGCTTGTTTTATCTCTCTTTCTCTCTCTCAGTCCCGCAACAGAGCTCAATCTTCTTTTGTTGTGCCTTTGTTTGTAGACCGTTGCACAGGGGGGTGATGCTACATCGTGGCACGATGCATAGAAAGAGACGAGGGGAGAGAGGGGAGACAACGGAGCGCAACTTATACCATCTTCGAATGGCAGTGTTTACAGTCCGCAAGCCAAACCCAAAATTTAGCTCGCAGACGAAAGTTTGCGGGGTTCGCAGCAATTCCGACCTAGAAAGTCGAGGAAAGCGCTTCGAGAAAGGAACATTGGGGCCTCAGAAGAAAGCGCAGTCGCGATATTACTGTTTGTTAGCGATGTCGTGACTGTAGCATTGTGTTAAAATTCAGCAGAAGTCCTGTACACATTGTAATTATGCATTCTGAAGTATGGTTACTGACACACGCAAGTGAACATATATACACACACACACATACACACTTTGCATAATAACACTATATATATATATATATATGGTGTTATATGGAGTACAGCACCTGTGCCTACATGGATGTCATACCATGTGCTACCCTGTTTCAGGGTTTTAATATATATCCCTTGGTTTTCAGAAGGGTTTTATGTTCAAAAGATATTTTTATGCTTTTAATAATATCCTGTAATCATGTGTTTTTTTTACATGTTTGTTTTTACAACATTAACTTTTTTTGTTTTATCTTAACTGTAAATTATACATTATATAAAGAGTCTCATTTAAAGATTTACATGGACCTATAATTATTGTAATTATTGAGAGATGTAGCCTTTATTAAAGTTTTATATTTTTCAAATGAAACACGTTTGTGAATGTGAAGTACTTTTTGTAAGCGACTTATGGAGTCCAAAGTGAATGTATTCCACATTTTAAACTTCAATACAAATTGGTAAATGATTGTCCCTTCAGTCACTATCTATCGACAAATTAGGTAGCACGATGGTGATTGAACCAACGGCCCAATGATGAAACTCACCCGTTGTCGATGGTGATACTGTTTGCATCGCTGAGACAAACAGCGTATCTCCAAATGTATCGCCAAAGAGAACCATGGGTAAATCTTCAAGAGTACCACTTGTATTTCACATACATGTGTGCCAGAATGATGGCCTGGCAACATCAGACGAATTGCAAGCTACAATTAATGTGGAACCTCTCAGATCATTAATGATTTCCAAGGGGCGTCACCAATGTGCGCAGACCAAAATGCCTCCGGACGCAATTGGATAGGCCTGCAACCAATCATAGCAACAGAACGGGCGATGAGCACTGAACGACGAAAATTGTAAACAGACAATATGCTTATAGCAGAGAACTGCTTAATTTCAACATACACTCTAAGTGTAGTCTTTGTTCTTATCTTACTGAAAATATACCGTCCAGTGTGTTTAATACTGTCTGGATAGCGCAATGAAAAGCACGTTCTACATCAGCGGCAGCCGTCGTTGTTGTTGAAAAGCCTCTAGGGCACATCCCTGCATCATCAGCCTGTTTCTCCCGCTTCATATTAGATAAACCGTTACAACGTGATTGGTCCGACCCTCTCGACCGGACAGAAATCTTTTTGTATGGGAGGGGAACCAGACCTCCTCTGCAGCGCAAATTAAACGAATTCGCGAGATTCGTAGTTCGATGGTGTGCGTCGAGAACAGTTTTTTGACAGCTCCAGGTCAGTGCACAACAAACATTGCAATCGCATACTGTTAATAATTCAGAACCAGACTTAAGACGTGATTTGAGGAGGAAGCAAGTTTATCGATTCGTGTTTATTTGAACCGGAGTGTAAAGAAAAAGAGCGGCTACATGCTATGTGGGTGACTAATGGCGTTTTCGCGGCTGACGGGTATCCTCAAATACTTTTATAAATACTTTTTCTTTTTTTGTCAAATTAATGAAAACCAACCTATCAATTAGTGTGCCATATATGTCTATTCTATTGGAATATTTGGAAGAAACACGTGAAACGTGTTATTGGGAATGTTTTGTGAGTGAGTGAAAGTGAATTGTTGGTAAATAACATTCGTTGGGGGATATTTAAGTAGTATGTAGAGTATGTAGTATGTACATGCAGTTTTAAACTAACAACCAAAGATAACCATTTATTTGACAACCATTTCGTCTTCACACATCACATATGTGACTCCTTTTGGTAATTTCACGAGGTAGAAAAGTATGACTAGAATAAGGGATTGTTACTATCTAAATTACAATACAAATGTTGTACAATACACATTTCAGGCAGGTTATATTGTTAATGTGTAGTTTGCTAGAGCCGTAGCCTTTGATACCTCAAGTATTTAAACCCTCCACAGTTTAATGTGAGACCATTGGCTGTATTCACTGGTTTTAATTAGAAACATTAAGGATGGAAATTGAGGGCATGGGCTAATTGATCCTTTACAATGCAATAAAGGCTAAGTGCTGTCAACACTGAAATATTTCATGAATCGCCCTGTTGCATCAACTGTCTGAGGGCCTCAGCCTTGTTTGCCATAATTATCTGGTGTTAAATGAATAGTTGGTTTGTTTATGCTAGGAATTATTTAAAGGGTGGAGCACTCTATCCATTCCACACGCTCCTCTCATTTGTACGGCTTGATTCACATTACTATTGACATGAAAAGAGATCCACCCTTGCCAAAAACCAGCGGCAAAGGCGTGTAACTGCGATAACACCAGTCATTACTGACAGGCTTCTTGCGAAAACCTATTTTATTGAATTGCTCCCCTATTAGCTTTTTTACCTAATTAGTAAAAAGGCTGACACTGCTTTAACTTAAGAGTTATAAAATGTACGTTGACTGTAATGCCTGAGGTTTAATTAAAAGAGAAATATAAATGCAATAATATATAACAATATTATTTTCATTATTATTAGTAGTATTTTAATTTTATTTTTTATTACATGATTAGCATTTTTCACAATGAAAATTCGTCACAGCTAGTTTTCTGGAGGTGCGAAGACCCGAAAGGCTCATCCGATGGTTTCTATAGAGCCGCGGGCTACCGGACCAGGTGTCGTGACCCCCAGCCCTCGTAATGTTCCGCCCTCTCCACACGTCCCCCTATTTTTAGCATCCTCCTGTACACCAGCTTTGAAGAAGAAACCTGTCCTGATAAAATTGCTTGCGTTTTCTTCCCAATCAAACTTGTTGATAGATGGACATCAACCGGCACATCCTTTGAAACGGTCGCGGCTCTGCTCCCCACTGCAGCCCTCCTACAAATCCTACACCCGGTAATTGGTGCTGCCAGGCCGGTTTTCTGCCACCACTCGCAGATGTGACGCGGGTCACCGCGTTTAAAGGGTAATGATTATTTTTTTATGTTTTCACAGCAATGCCTAAATGTGGCAGAAGCATAAATACAGAACACAAACCACACACGCACAACTGTTGCATTCTGTCGTTTCGGTTGGATTCGTCTGTCGTGGCGGTGATTAGCCTTGTGCAGCGGACGCTATTTTAAAGATAGCTGGGGGAGAGAGAGGCATCAGTCCACCCAAGCTAACTTGGTGCACCAGTCAGGCATGGGCCGCTACGATTTGGGCTATTGTTGCGGCGCAGAAGCCTTTATAGACCCACCGCAGATCCCTTCTTGACTGTGTCCTCGCACGTAGCCTGTCGCCTCTTTTTGCATTTGTAATTACCAGGTAAAATCATTTTGGTGAAATCCGTTTAATTGTATGATTGTACAGTAACCGCAAAGAGCGAAAGCGAGGGTAGAGAGAGAGGGATAAAGGGATAGAGAAAGAGAGGGAGAGAGAGCAGCAGGCAGCGGAGAAAGAAAGAGGTCTGTGCCAGAATAGACATCAAAGCCGTGCCTTGATGTTGATGTTGAATGGGCATTAATGGTTTCTGAAGGCAAGAGATTGCAGCGAGGAGAAAAAAAAAGGGAAGAAAAAAATAAACCCTCCTTTTTCTCTGACAATCCCGCTAGCAATCTGGGTAAATGCATAAACATTGGGAGCCATTGCCAGATAGAGAGTTAGAATGGAGAGGGCAAAAGCAAGGAGTAGAAAGACAGAGAGACAGAGAATGAGGGAGAGAGAGAGAGAGAGAGAGAGAGAGTCTTTTTGATAGTTTGACTTTCATTTCCCCCGTGGTCCAAGGAAGATCGGTGTGGCGGAGGGGAGATGAATCATCTGCTGAAATGAAGGCTGATGGGAGCGCCATTAGCACATTAAGGAGCTTATGGTTCAAGGACCAGGCCTATCAGATGAACAGAGGCCCATTCTTTCATCAGCAGCTCCCAAAAAGTCCCCTGAAACCTAGACGCTACAGTCCCTGATATCACTTCCACGTAGCTGCTAGCCATTCCACACAGCGTCATATGTTGTGGTTCTCTCCGGTACGTCGTTTCAAAGCGATTTGGAGATCGTTAACAATAGAACACAAACAACATATATCAATACATAGATAGTGCTGTCAATCTTCAATGCCGCAACGCTGCATAGCCCAGTTTCAGTTTGGCAGCTGATGTTGTGCCACTGGGATAATCCGGTCAATAAGTTGACACTTAAATAGCTCAAGTTGGAAATGCGCTCAGGCTTTTGTCACACCCTTTGCTCTCCATTCATCTGCAGTCCCTCAAGGCCGCTGTGTTTTTAGCCATGGCTTGGCAATTGCGTGTGAACCGTCCGAGCGAGGGGGGGTTTTAGCGAGAGCTTACCTCTGTAACTCGTCCAAAACCATCCTGATCCACACAGGACTGGCGCTGCCGGAGCTCCACTCTGGTAGTGCTGTGTCCCCCCGCCCCCTTTCTCTTTATTTTTCCCTCTTTATCTCCGGCTCGCAATCTCTCTAACCCTCTCTATTTACTCCTGCACATGCACATTCATGCACCTGTTCACTCGTAAACCCCACAGAAACACACACTCACTCACATTTCAAACACGCAAACACACACCAGAGACCCTTCCTGATTGGTCTGTTCCATCTGTGAGCGGTGTCAACGTTTGCTAAATCTCGCAGCGTTTTCTTTGTGAATCTGTTGGGGTACAGGCGAGTGGGGGTGAGGTGCGTTCGGTGTCAGGAGAGGCCTTAAGTCTTCGGCAGAAATCTCTGCCCAGAGGAGATCAGCTAAGCATGATCGTACCACCACCACCTGTTAGTCTCTGACACCCCTTACAAGGGGATGCTTAGCATCCCCTTGTAAATGTAACTTTGATTGAGTGGCCTCAATGTGTACTGTTACTGTAGTCTGCTCTGGCCTGGTATGCAGCAGTGCCTCTATGTTTTCCAGCAGCGGTGATGAGGCGCATGCGCACACTTCTGATGGGTGCAGGCGCAGATAGGTTTTCGGAGGGGGTGGGACAGATTCCAGCAGTGCTCTGGTGTATTCAAAGAAGTGGTCTCAAACAATGGTACCACAATATAACATTACAAGAAATACCATGCGAGCGAGCCAGTTTGTTTGGGGTATTTACGTAAGCACAAATGTGGTTTTTACATCTGCAGTTTGTGGCCATTCCACCATGCAGGCTTCACGATACTGTTGCCTTTTTCTGCACAATCAAATACTTGGAATACTTTCTGTTATGAGGTCACTTGTTGGGTGACCTCTATCCCTTTTATGCTTCCTACATTTATTCTAAAGCCATTCACGAGCCTACAAACATCATGTCTTATGTGTATTTTTCCATAGCGGAATACGATTTTGCTCTCCTCATTTCTAATCGCAAGAATAAGGGCATGGTTTACTGCAGTGGAACAGACGCTTGTAGGCGAAATACTAGTGTGGTGAGCGATCACACGGCATCGCATGATTCATTTGTAATTACAAGCGGTTTGTTGAGCTGGATGTTTAAGGTGGTTGGTCCGTCTCAATGAAATAAATGTGTTGATGTTTTGGATATAAAGCCTTGTTCAAGAAGCTTTGAGTTGAACAAATAGAACAATACTCCCTCTATAATTGCCCGTAAAATGTTGTTTACAAATTTGCTGAGAAAAATATGAATAGCAGCAGCCATTTTGGGTTTTTTCTACGCTGTAGTTACGAAGAACCACAAACAATACAATCGCCCGCAAGATCGCGAAAAGAATTTTACAATATGGGAATGTCTGGCCTTCAAAGCCCTCCGTCCTAATTCCAGATCATTCTTTTGGATGCCTTCGTTAATTTATTTTAAGCCCCTTCGCGTCCTTTTTACCCTCCTCGCCGCGGCTACGGCGATTTCGGCGGAAAGCGACAAACAGACATTGTCTATTTCTCTTCTCCCCCCCCCTCCTCCGCTAACTACCCCCCTGGCGGGCCCCAAACCATCCCCTTGTGTTCTTTGGGCAAAACAGATAGAGCGCTCAGCCCAAAGCCACACTCAACGGGGGGAGCAGTTTGGCTGGCAGGGCCCGTATTTACAGACGGGGCTGGACCGCAGCTGCATTTAGCAGCGTCCGCTCCGCCCGGTAAACACAGCAGCAGCAGCAGGTCGCCTCACATCTCGGCGAGATCGGGAAAAAAAAAAAAACCGCTGCGGCGCCGGTGGGGGGTGGGGGAGGGAGGGGGTCTCTTTTTTTTGCGGACGGCCCCATTGTTTAGGAACTTCAGAGCGGCCCCAGTGATTCGATAATGCGAGTCCGCCGTGACATGCAAGCAGGTCCACATTCCCCAGCGGGGCCGCTGGAATGCGATCCCTCGAAAGGCTTCTTCGCCTGTGGCCCCGGGTTCACGGCTGCTGCTGCCGCCGCTCTGTGTATTTTGAACCCTTCAGACGACCCTGGGGGTACAGGGAGTGGCGTTTTTCACCAAAATACGATGATTAAAGCACTATGGGTTTCCCCCCTTTCTTTTGAACGGCGGGACAAAGGCTCTGTTTTGGAGCGTCGTGCACACATTGGAGCATGTTAATGTGTCGAGATGTCGCTCTTCACCCCGTTTGACTCGGTGGCCATCTTGGTTTCGGAGAACAGAGGAGGCTTAGGGTTCAGCATCTCACAGGCATCCCAGAGGCCACACATGTTTATTCAAATATATTCATTTTAATTCTGTTTCTTTGTAAATATTGTGTGTTTCACTTAATCGAATCACCTTAACTTAAAATAGAAAGCAGGAGGGGCACGACGTTCCAAACAATATAATGACAATAACTCGGTTGGAGACAAAAATGCTTTGGAAATTACTACTTTAATGATGTCCTGATCCGGTCTCGCCAACCCAGGACGTGCGGGGGTGGAGCCGGGGAGGGGGGGGGGACGTCACGTTACGGTAGCCGAACGCATTCTGATGGCCGTTTTAACGCTGCCTATAAAGCTATGTTTAGGTGGGCCGTAAAGTGAGTGGGGTTTGAAGGTACCCCTCGCCACGCCTCCCTGGACTTCCAGTCAGGAACCAGCGGGCTGTAGGAGGCATGCCAGTCCCTCTTTACTGGTGGACCTGCTTAGTCACACATCGCCGGTGTGATGCCTCGTAAAAGCTCTGCTCTGCTGCTGCTGGAAATGCAGATGTCTGCTTCTAATTTGGATGGCTAACCTGGAACAAGTAATTGTTCATGGACAGGGCAAGACTTTGGAAAATGTGATTCCCTCTTAAAGGAAGAAGGAATGCTCTGACAATGTGGCGATGAGGCTGCGTGTGTTGTGCATGTTGCTATGGGTGATATGGCGCTCTGCCATTGGTGTTGGTGGTGGGTGACGGCAGAGAGATAGGTGTCAAAATGATTAGAGTTAGAATCCGACTACTATTAATCCAACACCACAATGCGGTTGTCTTTTCTTGTATCTTCATATGAGTGATGTAACCCTCAAGTGGAATATATGCTGCATGTGCACATGCATGTACAGGCTAGCTAACATGCAGTGACTGAGCCTTGCGGCTTCGAGAATGAAACATCTGGAGCGACGATAAACTGTATTCTCATTGCTTAAGAATGATAGGTGAAGTGTTGAAACATGGCACAAACAAGTCCACACTTTATGATCACAGTACAGATGCATGGATGTAGAGTACGGCGTTAAATAGCTTTGAAAACAATGAGCTCAGAGCTGTTTTGAGTCCTCAACATGAAGGAGAACATCATAGAAGGAGCATGTATTCCAATTAAAGGAACAACAGGCGGTGGAAATTACCCTAAAGAAGAAAGAATATCAAACACAGAATTACTTTTGACTGTGTGGACTGCGGCTGACCACAGAGAACATTGTCCTATTCTGTGAAACATCAAGTCTTGTTGGGTGTGGCTGTCAAAGACAACATTCGACTCAACTCTTTTTTAAGCATTGGGGAATTTCTCAGCGCTTTCATGTGCAGACAGTCGTAGCGCCTCAACGCTAACCGTGCCTCTCACATGCCTCTGGGCCCACACTCCATTCCACCCCAGACGCTGGTGGGAGACGTGGTGAGGCCACTCTGGGTTTGGAGGCCTCCCAGACACCACAGGAATAAAGTCCATCCCTCATCATGTGACACGGCCCATGTGACCCAGACACTTGCGGAGCGGCAGTTGTTTTTTTTCGAAGAGCACTTCGGGGAGGGTTCCAGCGTGGACACAACATGAATATTTGATTCTGCGGTGGATTTTAAAGTTGCTTTGATGAGGGGGACGATGGTGATAATAATGTTTTATTGTTATTAATTATGACAACGACTATGATGATGACTAGCATTATTGTGATTTATCGGGCACACAAAATGGCTGCCTGTCTCTCAGTCCTGCTTTTGACTTTGTTCAGTTTGCACTTTCCAAAGATGTAAACAATACACCCCCCCCACCAAAAAAACGTTTTTAATAAAATCAGGTGAAGATGAACCTCTGCACACCACCTATGTAGCGGGGCCCCCGAGCCTGCCGGGTTCCCATGGTTGACATTCTGCCTGGCAAAGCTGCAGGCTTACATGCTTTTGTTTACCCTTTACCCGCAGAGCGCACCACCTGTTAGAGATTGAGCTGTACGGCACCCAGCTGGGAGCTATTTCAGCTAACACCCCAGAAGATAACTACCCCCGGAGAATTAACAATTATGCTAATATCAGCCCTGATGTCTGGAATGTTCTACATTAGACCCCGAAAAGTTTGAAAGCTGTAGCTAAAATATGGGGGGTGTCCCGCAAAAAAACAAGAGTTTGAAACCGGAAATTGGACTACTGATACTGCTTTTGCTGTGATTCTCAATGACGATCTGAATCACCTTGTTTGGTATTTGGTTCAACTGCCTTGTTGCCATGTTTTTCCTGCTGGAACCAGAGGTGAATTAGGCAATTTGCGGGGAGCCTAACCCACTGTGGGCCCCACCAGACCTGTTCCGGCTTTCTCCCTGTCGCCAGTGTGTCCTTAGTCTCCCTGGCCCTCCACAACACTCCACCGTCAGCCAGTCGCTTTCCCAATATCCTGACCTCCTCCTGCTCCTCCTCCTCCTCCTCTTCCTCCTCCTCCTCCTCCAGATGTCTTTGTCTTTTTGTTGTTTCCTTGTTCCTCGTGTGTTTAGTTCTTTTTTTTCCTTTTTGGTTTTGTTCTCGCTTGCGGGTTTCTTTCTCTGGGTGATGGGGGGTCGCGATGTGGGCGAAAATGAAAGAAGAAGAGGCAGAAAAAATTAGGAAGGGCTTCATGCGAACCACATGTGTTCCTGGCTTTTGTGTTTGGTTCTCTCATGAAAAAAGATGGCGGTGGAAGGGAATGAGGAAGGAGAGCCCTGCATATGGTTCTTGTTTGGCGAGTTAAATTCAGAGCTGGCCTGTTTGTTTCCTGGGATGAGTGAAGGGAAATGCGTTCTCGTAATCATCTCAAGGTCTTCCTGCTCAAGCAGCCACACGGTTTTTTCCCTTAAAACCGAGAAGTAGCGTTGTTTCTGGTAATCTTACTCTCTACTCTGTTCCATAAGAGGCTAGATTTTTTTGTACTCATTCGTTTTAAGTAAACAATTAATATGGCTTTTCTCTCTCTCTCTCTCTCTCTCTCTGGCTCTCTCTCGCTCGCTGGGGGGGGGGGGGGGGGGGGGGGGGGGGGGGGGGGGGGGGGGGGGGGGGGGGG
>JAOPJJ010000102.1:10917983-10928484 GCA_027122795.1 Enchelyopus cimbrius | reverse complement strand
CCCCCCACCCCCCCTCCAGGCTCACTCAGGTAATGCCAGTGAGACCCTAGGCAAACTTTTCCAGTCGTTAGAGGCAGCAGTGGTTGATGTGGCTGTGATAACTCTGCTGGAGTTGTAAAGCATCCCGTTTGCCTTGCATGCTGTGGTGTAGCTGGTCCCTCAGGCCCACCGTGGCACATCTGCCCTGTGAAGGTGTTGTTGACGATGGTGCATCCATTTCTCCGGTCCCAAAGCTCTCCGCGTCAACGACATAGCGATGCCTTCCGCTCCACCATGACCACGTCAAGACAACCTCCACACCACGATGGAGGGAGAGGGGGCTGTGAACACACAGTTGTTATGATGATTTCTGTCTCTCTCTCTCTGGTTTTGTAGTGAAGTACAGGTTTGAGCTACGGCCTTTGTTGATATTTTGTTGATATAAGCTAATTGTTGTGATCTCAATCTAACATTTGAGCTCCGAATGTGGGGAAAACTATAAAGGTCTCTCAGATCTGCTCATCTGATATATTGCAACCGAGCAATATTTGTTTACATGGAGAATAATGATTTAATAATGTATTAAATATATTTTTTATAAATGTTTACGTTTAAAAAATAATTATTAAGTACTTGCTCATCAAATGATATATAAAAGATTAATTTAAATACCATTCCCAATAAAATTCAAATATGCCAATCAAGAGAGGAGCAAGAAAGAGAAAGACAGGCCAGAGGAGAAATAGAAACCGAAACAGATGGAGATGAAAGACACTTCAGGACACATGATGTCTGGAGGGCCTTAAAAATAAATTATGATTTATTGATGAAATACATTACTTGCCAAGAATAAGTTGTAATTCCATCTTCCACCGCAAGGTGTCACCTTTTCTCCATCAAAATGGGTAACATAAATACAAACGAATGTATCACATGTGTTACCTGAATTGTAACGTTTCAAAATAACATGTCAGATCAAAACCACTGTCCAGAAGCCATTCACATTATTTTTAAATGAAAATAATGAATTACTCTGGTGTTAAATCGTACTTTCGCTTTTGCTGAATAAGCTTAACCCTAGTGAGCTCATGCTGTGATGAAACTCTTACAAGTAATTTGAAATCAACTGAATTTACCCAGTACCATCCTCACACACACACACACATACGCCCACATCAAAATACATATGGCAAACAGGTTGCATCGCAAAGTTAGCTGTTTATCAACTATCTTCTTTGTTGTGTCAGAAACGGTTGAGAACTGTGTGGTACTGGGAAGTTTCGAGTGCTAAATTTAACTCTGCGAAGGCAGTGATTGTAGGTGATTTTCAGAGGGTTATTTTTGGACTGACAGGTTTCTGATCCGTGACATCTTCACACGCAAACCCACACACACACATGTGCACACACACATACTGTATGTAGAGGTCACAAACACAAACAAGTCGACTCACAGGTACTAATAGCAGCACTTTGTCCATTAATCCAGAGGATTGCAGATACTGAGCAGTAGTTAGCTACCTGATTGGCCTAGAAGACGAAGCCTTTGTCTGGAGGCATCCAATCATCTGGAGGTAGACGACGCCTATTGCAAGTAATGCCTTGAACTAACCGTTCATACACATTATTCATGTACTGTCCATGATTTCTTTTGCCTGTAACCAAGGTTACAATCTACCTCTCAAACTGAAATGTACACACACAACGGCACACATATGCACACGCACTGCACATATTCAATCCTAAAGTAAATATGAACAGTTGAGCATGAAGCTTCCAGGAGAATAGAGAGAGAGAGCCAGAGATGGGGGTCTTATCCAACATGAGGGACTTCATACAGTCATGAGAATAATAACAGGTTGCCATGATGATCACCGAAAAACGGAAGCACTCTTCATGAGAGAGCGGTGGGTGTAGCCCAGAGTGTATTTGCACAGTTCTTTTATTGTGGTCACACCAAAGCTTGCCTGAGTTGTGTTTTGCATTCTTAATGAGGAAGTAGCTAGGGTCTACAGGTGTTACCATAGATGTTTGTCTAGCATACAGAGCAGAGCTCGGTCGGGAGGTAAGAAGACGTTGTGATGTTTCAAACCTATTGTTTGTTTGTTTTTCTGTTTCTTTTGTTGTGTTGAAGCGGCTGCCAAGAATTGAAAGGACAAATCTAGCCACTTTACTGTTTCATGTGAACCGTTGATGGAAAGTGTGCATGGATGACATTTGAATCCCTGAGATCGATTGAGAAGAGCCAATAATTATCACATGGGACCTTTTTGTTGTTCTTTTGACCAATCACCAGTCAGACCTCGAGACCATGGCTGTGCTCGTCCTGGAGGCCCGAGACTGCGTCAGCCCTCTGTTTCTGGTGCGCATGTGGGCTCTCCTCTGCGGCTGCCTCACCTTCAGCCTGGTGGCGTCCCTGCAGCCGGAGCAGCTCAGCGGCCGCCAGCACCTCAACACCTTCTGGATCATCTGCATGACAACCTGGTGCTCCTTCTTCACCCTCACCCTCCTCATCAACCTCCTCAACGTCATCCAGTTCCACAGCCTCCTCCCCGTGTCCTGGAAGAACCTGACCATGACCGCCGCGGCGCTGGGCGCGCTCATGACGCTCAGCGCCTCGGTGCTTTTCCCCTGGATCGTCCTGCGCCACCCCCTGGTCTGGGCCAGGCCCCTGGCCGCCACCGTGGCCTCCTGCGTCACTGTCGTGGCCTACTGCTGCGAGGTGTGGGTGATCCGCAGTCAGAGCCAGGAGCAGCGGGGATACATGGCCAGCTTACCGGGCTTCCTCAAGATCCTCCAGTGCTGGGGAGGCTTTCAGATGGTGCCCTTGTTCCTGGAGAGGTTGGCTGACAGGGATCGGATCACCACAGAGCACCACTGGCAGCTCTGGCTGTCGGTAGGTTTGTACATTGTGTGTCTGCTGATGTCCCTGGCCTCCATCGCAGTGATACTGTGCGACTGCGCTGCGAGATGTCCGTTTCCGTTTGATAGACTTCTGGCCGGATTCAGCCTGCTCGGGGTGGTGTTCTACATGGTTGCCGCGGTTCTGTGTGTCACCAATGTGCTGCAGCAGGTGAACACCGCCACCAGAGAGCTGCTGGTCATGGAATGCGTTGTTGCTAGTACTGCGTTGCTGGCTTATACAATGGACTTTTCCTTTTCCATCAAGCAGTTGTGTGAGCGGGGGCATGGCTGACGGTTGCACTGGAGGTCTAGTTCTGGTGCAATGCTATCGTGGTAGGAAGTGATCCGTTTTTCAGATGGAATTGATCGACTAAGAAAGCAAATGTCAACACATTCAAAATCCGATTGTAATAATATTTCAATTATTTTATTGATTTATTTTATTGATATTTAGGTATTAATTTAACAGTAAAGTAGATCGTGATTGTTGTACAGAAATAAAATGATGTATGGTGTAAGTTATGTTCTGATATTTCAGTGGCACGATGAATGCACGTTATACAGTACAATACTTATCTTAAGAAGGTAATTCAAAAAAATTGTGTCATTCTTTTGTGGTAATGTGTTAAAAAAAGGGGATGATATTGTGAAGGAAAGTTCCTTCTTAGTGGTGTGACATTTGTCTAATTCGTAGAATAATAGAAGATTAACCATATCTGGTCAACATGACCTTAAAGTCCTCTCTTGCCATGGGAGAGGGACGTCGAGTCCCTCTGTGAGAAATTAGACATCCCTCGCTTCACAAACCGTCACCTCATACAGCCGAAGGCCTCGGGCGAGGAGGATATAGGGACCTATTGTTGAGATCCTCCTCAGAACGGTGGTGGCTGGCACCATGTGCGGCAGCTCTCGTACTCCTTGATCAAGCTTCTTGGTAATAAACACTGTTAAACTCATAAGTCATCAAAGTTCTCCATCTCTTTAATGATATATACAGTAATTCTTTAATTCCATTACAGATATATATTTTACATAGTTGTTTTGGATTGGTCCATGCAACTATATAGGACTTCATAGAATATACATACCGTAATAATTCTGTCAAATATTTTTTAAGTTTGAATTCATGCAATTGTTGGTTTTGTTGCTATGAACTAGACTGAACTTTTTGATTTGCAGTGAAATGCTGCCTGTTTCTCGATGTCATTTGGTCGAAGGAAAACACGAGTTAGTTGCCTATCATGTACACTAGATGGCGACACTTGCAGTGATATGGACGTGTTGCCTGTGATATTCAAGTCACTGAATTTGACTTCAGTAAAGAAACTTAAGAATGTTATTTCAGGTAGCAATAGCTATATAGTAGCTCCAATTTAGAATTTAGAAGCTCATATGCATAAACTATTAAAAAATAATCTCAATTGTGTGAACATAAGCCTGGTATTCGACGTTTCTCCGTTTATTGAGAGGCCTACCCATCAGGCCTACTACCCACAGTACGTGTGCACATATAGCCTACCGTAAACACATATGGGGTAAACTAGTTTTGACAATGGAATGGGGCATAGGGCCTTTCAGTATACATCCATGGGATGTTACAAATGGTCATATTAATTCCTTTGTTTTGTTTAATTTCCATTTAATTATTTGGTATTGAATATCAGTAAAAGATACACTGTATTTAAATGCATTTAACCGTATGTATGTATGTATGACATTTTAATATTTGCCCAACTTGCCCAAGGCCTAAGCAATCGAAAAGAAACAGTCGATCGCCCCCAATCCAGTCCATCTATCCTGTTTGTCGACTTTGACTACTACAGCCTACAGCTTCCAACGTACTTTCATTCAGGAACTGCTTGAGCAGTTAGTCAGCTGTCAACAGGCTGAGCCAGATGGTCGCTGAGCAGCTAGTTACATACGTGGAGCCGTTCACTAACACGCTGTGCTGCTGTTGCTCTCACTAAACCCAACACTTGGACGGATTCCCCCTGCAGCGAGAAGACGAGATGAGGTCCCCAGACGCGGTGAGCTCAGACACCACACTACACGGGAGCTGGAGCGCGTGTTGTTCTGAGGTTTTCTCCATGTCACGAAACAGTTTGTTCGCGACAAAGTAGGACACTTTATCGGATACAGATAAAGTGTAGTTTAAAGTTGTCAGCTATTCAGTGTTTTATACTGTGTATTTTCTTGGAAATTGCTTTAGGTTGTTTTATGGAGACCTAATCTCATAATTTCGTTTTTTTTAATCTCATAATTCCTTTTTTTTATCTCATAATTTTGATCTCTTAATCATGACATACAGTAGAGGAGTGTTTGTGTTTCTGGCGGGATGGGCTTCATAATGTTGACGTATTTCTTGAGCGAAAGTGTTTCGACAAGTCGCAGATCGCCTTTGTTTACTATCCGTGATGACGAGAACCAACTGTCAAAGTTGTGCCTGTAACTCTTGACGCTAGGCTACAGCTTTAAGACGGTGACTAGCCATAACGCTATTTCTTTCTTTTAGGTTAATACATGTAAATAATGTGTTAATCCAGATGAATATATTCATGTTAAGCCTCTAACTCCTCTTTACTTAGTTCGGAGGTATACGGTTGATCTGGTGTATTCCCGATATCTCTCCCTTCCATATGAATACAAGCAATAACCACCCATTTGTAGTTAGTTTCGTCGTGTTGCCCTGTATGCTATTCCTCTAGGAACTCTCATTAATGTGGGGTTCAGCGTAGGCTACTCCACATGTTTATCTGATATTGCAGGTTGACATGGGGCGAAGACAGAAGCTGGGTTGAATGGCATTCAGGATATAGACTTGCACTTTAACAGTACATTTGAATCTATTATCGACCCTTTCCCTCAAAGGATCCAGTTACCTTTGTGAGGGGGAAGGATGATGGATAAGGAGGGGACAAAAATAGCCATGGAGATAAAGAAGAAAGGGATCCTGGCATCCTTCTTAGGGTAGCTTTAAAATAGCTATTTCACAGAGCAACGTGTATAATCAGTGGTATTGACCGAAAATAATGAAAATATTGCTTTACCTATCCATTTTATTGAGTATGGACCAGAATGTGTGTGTTGTCTCAAATATGATAGGATTGTGTCAAAAGTAATGACACAGTTGAGTACGCATCATTGGATTCGCGACCAATATCAGCGTGATGCTAGTGGTCTAATATTTGCTCAATATATCCACCAACATGTGGGCGGTTAAAGTAGGCTAAATGTCAATGGGCTGTTTTTTTAACCCACTTCAGACAAATCCACCTCGAGGCAAATTAAACATGCTGTTTAGTATGCAAATGATACAGCAAGGTCCTGGTCCTTTTGGTCTACCTTTAGAGTTTAACTTTTTTGGGGGGGCTAGCTACCCCAAAACAAACTCATGGAATGAATATATACATATCATACAGTCATTTCTACAGTCATTTCATAAATAGATTATATTCTAACCAGATAATACTGGATGTTACAGTCCTTGCATCGTTATGTTACATTTTTCGTTATGTTAAATAAAGTGAAGCAATATTCTTAAAGGTATATTGTGTGGAGCTTAAGTGGCATCTAGCAGAACAGAATTCACAAGGTTTATTTATTAGTGTATCATGCCCTGCAAATAAAACTGAAATACATTTGCTTAGCTAGGTTGAGCCCTTTCTAGTCCTCTTCCACTCCCCCTCATGTTTAAACCCCAAATGCATTTATGTGAAAGGGGATAGGATAAAACTAAAATATATATAATATTTGATACGTGTTTGCTTTTACTATCAATGTGTCGGCTGATTACGATGAACGGTGATTTAAATGCTAGAAGCCACCCACCGTGGCACTGTTCTATAAGTGTCTGATAAGCTTAACCTCCCTCGGGCAGGGCCCACCATCAACCGCTGGCCATCCAGATGGAGCCTCGCACATACGCTGTGGCTTTCTGAAGATTAGCCCTCCTTCATACTCCGTCCTACCAACTAAATATCAAATATATTCATAGGATTTCAATCCACGGGTAAAATGTGGGGTTTGACATGGGACATGTCACGCGGTGCATAGTGGGCTACCCACTACATCCAGACTACTATTACTACTATCCCGATGAATGATCAGTGCATATAGCGATAATTATATGTCTATGATTGTAGTGTACCGCTATGGATGCACTGAGAGGATTGTGTTGATAAACGTAAACAAGTGGTTACCGTAGCTGCAGTATGTGCTGCAGATATAGGCTATACAGTGACCATGGTTATGACAAAGGTACCTAATTGGTTAAACAGATTTATTTGCAGGCTAAAGTCATAAAGAATTAACCCTGATGATTCAGTTATGTCGATTTTTCACAAAATAGGAATGGTGCGTGTGTACAGTCCCATTCAGCCCCATGATTGAATTATATTATTGACGTGGAAAGGGATTGCAACAAATAACCTCATTCAATGTAAAAATAACCTTACTTGAAAGATTGGATTATTAGTTTACTGGAGTTTCTAAAACTGCCCAATGTAAATTCTTTCACTGCCTTGTGCTCAGTATGCATAGGGTTTCGGGATGATTGCACATAGTGGGAACATTGCGCACATTTCAAACTATAATCCACTATCTATAATCTCAGAGTTGTTCTCCTGTGCCCCATTTATAAAGCAGCGCATTCCTGACGTTAGCTTTCAAGGAATACTTTCACGATGCTTGCAATCAAAAGTTCTGCAGGCTCAACTGGTAAAGCATGGCATATACCTTAGTAGAAATGGCTAATGGTTTAAATTCCCCTCCGAGACACCCAGAAAGTATGTTCCCCTGGTATTGGTTTAAGCGTCCGCCAAATTCCAATTCTAAATGTCACTTTAAGTTGTCACGTCTTGTCACTGAGAAGACAAAATACGAGATGGCTAGATGAAGGAAACGGTAATCAAAACAGATTTATCAGATAGTAACCCATATAGGATATTCAGGATTTGAGCAGCAGGTGCATTGGTGGGAGATGTCACACCAGTATGTCAGCCAGGGGCATATCGAATAGATTTCTGATGGGGGGGGGGAAAACCCATCAAACATTTCCTGCTAAGAAGGTGTCAACGGTATCCACTTAGTCCCTGGTATTCAGAGTGACTATCAACATCACCACACGGAAATCCTACACACAGACTACTCTGAGTGCCTGACTGTCCTGGTTTGTATACTGACGTCGCACCAGAACATACAGTAGCTTCTCTTCCCCAAGGTACTGAAATTCATGCAATGGCTTTTGAGTTTAGGCAGTTTCCGTAGTTGTTGTCGGTTTTTTTTTATCCAACAGCTGAACAACAACAGGTGCAATAATCTCTCTATCCTTACTTCACTGCACAAAAGTCTTTGTGCAGACAAGCATTCACAAAAGCATTTTTGGTAGGCTGCGGCGGCTCCACACACAGTTACAACACGTGCTGCTAATCGTGTTTGGCGGTGTGTCGACAACCCTGGTGATTGTACACCTGCTCCCAGCCCTGACTCAACCTTTCAGCTCTCCTTCCCGCCAGGTCTGGGCTATTTTTACAAGATAACCTGTTGCTTTGCCTTGTGAAGTCATTTAATTCTTTTCTTGAAGGCGCTATGAGATATTTGGGATTGTCAAGGTTTAAGTTTCTGCAGAGACAACAACCTCTCAACCTGCGATGTTCTAGAAAAACATGCTCAGGACATGGGCGGTGTCATTTTTCCACCATTAGTATGTTCACCCGTAAAGCCTGGGACTCTGGGGTGCTGATGAGTGGTCTCTGTGGCACGCATATGATTGCCTGTGAACATCTCATCACAGGAATTTTGTTTTACTACTCTCATGTTCAAATATTGTTGGACACTTTTTGGTCCTGGTGAGAAAGGAGATTACTGTCCATTTAAACTACATCCATAGTCCTTAACCCAAGCCTTTCTGAACCAAGCTTTTTAATCCCCCTATAAGACCACAAATATGGGGCCCTGTGTTTTCAGTTTTTACCCAGTGGCCTTTTCTATGTTTGGAGAAATTTACAGGTTTCAGAGGGATGGCTGATCCTCCCAGAAGGCCACGTTAGTGAGGCCCCAGTTCTTGAATGTTTGTCTAATTGCCAGTCAGCAGTGCTTGTTTCTCTGTGTATTGGTATCTTTGGGGAAATGCACAATGTTTAAAAGTAGCAGTTCCTTTCAAACCCAACGTCAAATAATGTTACTTGAATCTTGGATATTTACAAATGTTCAGAGGCAGAAATTAAAGTTGCAAACATGTAGAGATGGCAGGAAAGCAGATATTTTGGTGTTATAATGGTACTCACCCATGTGTGTACATGTCATGAATGCAACCAAACTTGTTCCTCAACTCTACTATTGATTTATGCCTCTTCTGTAGATGTTCATTGTGTGGTACAACCACATTGTGTATATCAAGGAGGTTTGTAAGCCCATCATCGTTGATAACCACAGCTACTGCCAAGTTACTTTGCATCACTGCGTTGTGTCCAATTGTTGCCTTCCTTGCAAACCCACTGTTTTTAGCTCTGTGCTGAGTGGCAGGGAAGCTAAATCAAATGACTGTGGACAGATGAGATGGCCAGTCAAAAGATCTGGTGCACATCGCCAGCCAAGTGGGCGAGAACAAAAAGGGGTCTAGTATCTACCAAAAGGATTAAAACAGAGCAGTTATTGTGCTGTTTTCTCTGCCTGTACCACAGTATCTATGCATGTCTGATTTGGATCTTCTTAGTGGCATCAGATGGGCCTGTGCAGTTACGCTTTGAAATAAAGAATAGTTCTTATTTTAATAAAACAAAGGCACAGTTGATTACTTCTCAGGATTTTGCCAGATGTGGCTACTGGAACAAATGGTTGCTTCCTGAGGCCAGACTGTCACCCAAAACCTTGTCACACCTCGGTCATTGTTAACTGAGGAGGTAAGCAGCAGGCCTATCAGGCTCTGTTGACTGCCAAAACCCCCAATCCAATCCTTGTTGTGTTAATATAGAGGTGCCTTATTGAACAGAAGATAGACCATGGACTCGGTGTCCACCCCACCTGATCGGTGAGTGGGGCCATTGGGTACATTCTTTGATTATCATGCATCATGCACCCCTAATTTATCATGCGAAAATTAACAGTAAAGAATGTAGACATTGTTTGCTTTTTCCGCCAAATGCCTTCCACACTAACAACTTAGGCTAAATTAATGATTGATTGTACGATGGTTAGCAAAACCTTTTTGATCGTCGGTCATGAATCATTTATAAACCGCGTTAAAGCGCTAAACACAGTTGTAACTAGCTCACTGAGCTAACAGAGATGTAACCCTGGAGATCGGGTGGCCCCAGCCACCGTGCGTAAAGGCTGCCGGAGCGTGCGGCTGTAACCCGAGGTGGGGTCCCTGGCCTCCGCCTTGAGCCACGCCACCGTTTTGTCCCAGCGTGTCCTTGTTCTTCATTCAAAGCTAATGAGGCCCGTCAGGTTGAGAAGTGCATATTTAACCTGAACAATGTGCCCCGGCTAGGGGACTAATTCGACCCGAGATTTGCTAAACCTATGGCCAAGGCGTATTCACACACATTTACACACACACACACACACACACACACACACACACACACACACACACACACACACACACACACACACACACA
>JAOPJJ010000102.1:10900288-10916073 GCA_027122795.1 Enchelyopus cimbrius | reverse complement strand
CACACACACACACACACACACACACACACACACACACACACACACACACACACACACACACACACACACACACTCTTTTCCTCTTGTCCCTCACAAAGAAAGGAATCATCATGCGATGGGAACACTGTGTGAGGCCTGCTGTCCAATAACAAACGTTCTTGTCTGATTGTGTTTACTGTCACATGCTCTGCATTGGCCAATCCATTGGCCCTGAACTCCCTTGTTTTTGTACTTTTGCTTACGTGCTATGCACTGATATACTGACACTGGTATAACCTAATCAGTGTTGTGTCTCACAACGGTTGGTTACATCTTGAAACACTGTCACTGTTCTGATGCGAAAAGACCAAAGGTTTTGAGGATTGTTGGGTAATAAGTATTTGTTTGAATAATTCCAATTGAAATACATTCCATAGCATGGGGGAGGGGGGGGGTGCCTCTGGAGACCACCTCGTCATTTATTTGCCATCAAGTTGTCAAATATTTCCTGCTGCCAGGCTTTTCAGGTCACTGGATGTCCAAAAATAACTCCCAGGCCCTTGCAAACAATGGTCCTCCCGGTTGGGGTGTGGGTCAGAGCGTGTTCATGCTGCTTTCAGCCCCAGGAGTCAGGACCCGCCAAATATAAAGTGTCCTCCTTTCAGTCCTCAGACATAATCCATATTGGAAATACTGTATATACTGAGTAGTAGTTTCTGGAGTGGGATATGTTATTGGTTTCCTGTAGCAACCAACTGGGTCGCCATCCAGAGTTGGATAATCACTGGTTTGGGGCCATTTGTGTTCTACTATTATCCAAACCCGTTTGTCCATTTCCTGTCATCCAGGTCGCTGGCCATGGGGTGTTTTGCCTGGGATTCAGGGTCTGGCTGTGATGCGTTTACCTCAAGGCCGAGGTTACCATGTGTGCCGATTGATGGATACTGGCTGTGATGGAGCGATAGCTTCCTTTTTTGAAGCGGCTCTTGGATTAGATTCATAACCTCATGATTTACACAGCAGCATTTAAATATATGCTGAGAGGGATGGATGGTAACCCAGTACGTCGGCAGGCTGGTTTGACGATCGCATCTAAAGGGAGAGTTAAGGAATATCCAACCCTCTGAGCAATCTTCTGTCGACTAAATGGAAGTGCTGCTGTGTGACATGACCTGGCATCTAGCTTGGCTGGCCGGGTGCCTTTAGAGGGAGTGGTTTTTGGGAGTGTCGATGGCAAGATTCAAGCTGGCCTGCATTTATTTGTAGGGTAGGTCAGGCATCGGATGTGATTTCATTGATAACAGTAATGGCAACAGTACCTCAGCATTGTGAGCATCAAGCTAGTTGAGCATCAACATTATGAGTTGAACGCCCTTTTGAAAAAAAATCTTAGTTACTGTATTGGTTGAGATTAAAGTCAGAATTCAGATTTTCTTCTCAGAATTCTGACTTTAATCTCAGGACTCCAAAAATGGTTCACATGTGGCCCTAATGCTCGTCCGTAAACAAGAGTTAATTTAAATTATTCGTTCATTTATTCATACAAATTGCTGATATTTTTTTCACTTCAGTAGCAGTTCTGGGGAACAGTGTATGCAAATGTGAGGAAAATGGATGACTGCCTTACAGCTTATGTAGCCTGCCTGTTTGCCAAGTGTAGTGTAGGTGGAGAAGTGAAGTCATATGAGACCGCTGATGAGCTCACCGACCAATACTTCTCTGCCGTCCTGCCGAGCCAGTCTTTCTCCATGTTTGAGCACACGCTCTCTGCTATTGTCTCCTCGGTCTCTCATTGTTGGGAGTTGGACTTAGTTTGATCCCAGTAGTGCATGTGCATCATGGTGCATCATGGGAGATTTTGTTGGCAACATATATTGAGGGGGACTCGTACTGTAAAATCCTGAATCAATGTTAATACCCCCTAACCTTTGATAGTGGAATGGTTGTTTTGCCATGTCTCGCATTACACGATTATATCACCTGTAAAGACAAACAATTCATTGTTATGTGACGTTGCAATATTCTAGTGACCTTTTCACACACACACAATTTGTATTCACCATATACACTACGTATAATTACTGTGCGAGTCCCACTGAGTTTATGGCAAAGCAGAAAGCATTTGTATTACGGTTCATTACCCTCTCTGGCTCCCTGAAGCGACGGAGGCAGAATCAAGTCACAGGCTATTTGTCTATCTAGTCTATTTGTTTCAATTAGGCTTTGGGTTATTACTTTTTACTCGCTAAGCGGTGCACAAAAACCAGCAGGGGCCATGCCTTAAGTCTGGGATTCAGTGTTCCTGGGATTCAGTCTTCCATTTTTTCTAAAGAGCACTTTAGAAAAGCATCTCGGATGAGGTTGTCCTGATAGAATAAGGAGGATACTTCAGGTATTTTGTTACTGATCTAATACGATCATTTCATGTAGCATTGGATTACATTTTTACATGCGATAAATAATAAGGATTTCAGTCCATGTCCACTAGCAAGGAATGAAGTAATGATTCCCATATGGAACCCTGTATCTGTCCATATTGGCCATGATATTCCATGACTTTCCATAAGTTTTGTATGGATATGTCAGGATGACTTGCAGAAATAAATGTAAGCTACTGAATGAGCAACAGGCTACCAGAGAACACCCCCCACACACACACACACACACACACACACACACACACACACACACACACACACCATCCATTCTGATCATTTCAGTGGTTCCGTCTTCAATCATCCTGGAGGCTGGACAGGCATCTTATCAAACGCTGTACACACCTTTGGAGATTTTACATAACATGGGATTGTTTGGTTTCACAGGAATGTTAAGTCTCTCCATGCAGATAAACAGGATTTTCAGGCTCCCCTCAGCAGGCTGCAACGAGACCACGGTTTTGCTGCTCTGTGTTCAGAACGGCAGTATTCCCAAGGTGAATGACCTGTTCCCTGTGACACAACAGAGCCATTTTCCACCACAGTGCTCGTTTATTAGTGTTCCGAAGATGCTGCCCCAAGTGAAATAGGACAGTTTGTTGACTAAGGTCAACTCTTACCCAAAGGCTATTTTTTTAATAAAAGAAAAGAAACTGAAAATCCACACAAACACACACGGACACATTTTCCAGCTGATTTGTATTTCAATAATTATTGGCTTATTTGCTTCACATACAGGGTTGCCTGAATTTAAAACTGTAGGCACATAGCCTTTGGACATGTAAACCTTCAGGTAGTTTTCCATTGCTTGCTTTCACATCAGTAATTACAATGTGCACTCTCTCTGCCAGCAGCTAGCCCCTGCCCTTTCCATGTACAGTTCAAAGCCACTCCATTCAACTAACAGGCAATGAATTGCATCTGCCATTAACAACGTGAATTGTTTTTCAATTTCCCAGTAGTACTTTCATATACGCCATCTCGATGTCAACCCGCATAGCTGATCTAGGGGGATATGTTGGGTTGTATGCCCTTTGACAAATTCTACTTGTAAGTCGCTTTGGATGAAAGCACCTGCTAAATGCCCTAAAGTAAATGTAGTATATGGTACACCTGAAGTCCTTTTGCCTTTCATTGACTCCATCCACACAACGGCAGACACCTTGAGTTGTACTCCAGCAGACGTACATGGATATACCATTTTGTAATACAGAACTGTGTGTGCGCTAGCTCTGCATGGTCTCCATAATGTGTTTCACGCAGAGGGAGTGAACTGTGAACGGCTCCCTAATGAGCTCATTACAGGAAGCTAATGGTGCCGCTGCGTTGCTCTGATGATTAGCACTTCCAGCGTCGGAGCTACCGTTTTCCATTTTTTTCTCGCCAGGCTTTGCGCTGGCTGTGGTGCGACCCCTGGGAACGGCCCCTTAATAGTGGTCCTGTGTGCTTGCACACGTCTAAATGGATGCGTAAACACGCTCATTCGTCAGCAATGATCAGGTGTGTGTAATGAATCTAACCTCAACGTTAGGCTAATAAAATATGAAAATGTATCCAGCACTTGCATGAAATCCATCATAAGTGGGTTATTGTTCTATTCCAAGTGGTTTTGTTCAGTTTGGGTCTGCCATAATGCCCTGCCTCTGCTCCTGACCCCCTGTGGGTGGTGTTTGGGAGACTGATTGTGTAACCAGTCTGTCCATGTGATGATGAGTGGTGAAGTCAGGCCTGCATTTTGGTGAGCCAGTGTCCTTATGCTGCGTCGGAACTGACCGGCCGCCTCTGCCATGTCGCAGAGACAAAAGGCCTTCCGTTGGCAGATACGTAGCAGTATCTCTGGCATGTTGATTACAAAATATGCAATCACTCATGAACACGCATTTCGGCCCGTGCTGAAGCTTGTAACATAAAATATAGAATATGTGGGTGGCACTCCTCCTTCTTGGAATATGTTATAAATAGTGTTCATTTACATCATGAACACGTACCTTTGACCGTTCATCATCCTTTGTTTTAACACTAGGCCCATTGTCCTACTGTCGCAGGCATTACTGGGCAGCACTGGAGATGGGCCAGTATGTGACTCTCTGTTTGTCTGACCGTCCATGCATTATACATGGGCAGGACTCCACGGTGGACAGGCTGATCCACGGGTTTAGTTGGTTCAATTACAGACTGTGAGAAAGCCGTTATTATTCAAGGCTTATTGGACATCTATTATGTTATTTTTCAATACATGCATCAATTGTAAATAACAGTCCACTGTTTGCCCTTCACTTTACTGAAGGGTGTGTTTGGATCTGATGCAGCAGAGGGCCTTTCATCTTTTGTTTCCATTGACATGTCCGCCAGGGCAATCATTGACAGAAGTTGGCCCAGTTATGTTGTGTGTGGTGTTGTAAAACGCTGGTGGTTATATGCTTAATGAGTTTGAACAGGTAAGCACACTCTGTCTTCTGTTTCTTTGAAATGTATTTTCGATGCCATGGTACTAACACGGCATAGAATGAACCTCAGATAACCCTATTTTTTTTTTTCATAATCTTAAACGTGCAATAGTACTTACAATGACCATATATCTATTTATATGTTCAAATCAAGTCATTAGGTACAAGGGAAGCTGAGATAATGGTTTGTTCAGGCCAGTTCACATGCTAAATTGATTCCAGGCTTTCTATGATGCAGTGATCCATTATGCAGGTGTGAATAGAAAAATGCCCCCCTTTGCTTGGATCCCCCTCTCACCTGTACAGGTGGGTTATCCGGTTAGCTGGTAATCTGTTGTTTGATGTGTGCTACAACGCTGCAGCAGTCAAGGGTTAAAAGAACCACAAAGAAGGAAGGAAAAGTGGGACAACTTTTGCATGTTTATAATTACGGGTTTCAGCCCTATTCAAAGGATCCGTCGGTTTTACGAGAGAACCAGTTGCTTCCTGTACTGGAACCTGTTTTTAAGTGTCTTCTATCAGGTAGAGCTTTGAGCAGGCCTTGACTAAGTATTTTTCGACCGCTCAAACACCTTTGTTTCTTTTTCCGATTCATTCTTACATGGACCCAAAAGCTCCTTTTGAAAATGTCTTTCTTATTTGGTGGAACTAAAATAAACTAAAGGATAATAGTTGGATATTTAGCGGTGGGTATAACAGAGTACCAGCAGGTTTTGAGTGTGACTTATAGTGGGGCAATAATCACAAGGTCTTTTCTTGGTGGTTGTGAAGGCCTGCATGACACCAGAACTGATGTAACACAGGTCTTAAGACGGATTCAGTGCAGTGTTTTGTCACGGGCAGGTCACATTCATGACCAACATAAGTAATGCGTGCCCTCTCTGGTTTTCCCTTTTTATGAATCATGTTCAGCATCGACGGCGGAACAGTGAGTCACTCTCTTATTTGAGAAAGGATGCTGTAGGTCGTTTCCCCTTTACAGGGAAATTCACTGCAGAAATTACACTTGGCATTCTTGCTTTCATGATGCGGCAGAATAATAAACCAATCGGTTATTGTACAACTAAATGCAAAACACTGGAAGCAAGGGGAAGCAAAGGATTTGAAAGGTAATTGCGCCCTTGATCAATTTGAGGTTGGGATGTTACTGACACCTCCAACTAAACCCAAACTTTTTGTGAGTCGATAAATACACATTTTACTGCGTAGAGTAATACCAATCCCTCGATAATCGCAGTGCCGTGCGAACCTGCCTCTGCTTTCACTAACGCCTCCCTCTCCATCCGCCCAGGAGCTGTGATAGTGTGGGGGCCCTGCGATGACCACGCAGCATTCCAGCCATGCAGACACCGCTCGCCCCGCAGCACCCCCCGCAGCACCCCCCGCAGCACTCTCTGCGGGCCCCCAGCTCCACGTCCAGAGGCCCCTGTCCAGGGAGCCCATCACCATCCGGTTCACCCCGCTCGGGCTGGACGCCAGCGGGGAGCACAGCGACGAGGAAGACGATGAGCTCAACTGGGCCAACATCTCCGCCCCGGTGCTCCGGGACGACCCGGCTGTCGTGACGGCCGTGGAGGCCGGCGAGGAGGCGCTGGAGGAGGCGCTGTCGGACACTGCCGCCGCCGCCTCTCCCGATTCGTCGGCCGCCACCCCCCCTCCCGCCGACCCGCGGAGCTCCACGTCCCCCGCCAAAACCAAAGCCGCCAACCCCTCTGCCTCCTCGTGGCCAACCAAATCCGTGAGCCTCCCTTCCATCGACAGCGCCCCCTTCAGCATGGTGAAGTCCCTGTCCTCGGACGCTGAGCCCCGCGAGGCCGCCAGCGCGTCCTCCAACCTCCTGGTGAAGCACAGGCAGCTGATGAAGTCGCTGGTCAAGTCTCTGTCCTCGGACCAGACCGAGGCCACTTCGGCCTCCTCCTCCGCCCCGCGTCCCGCCGACTCCCGCCTCAACCTGCAGCTCTTCAAGCAGTTCACACAGTCTCGCATGTCCTCCAACGCCACCCCGGCCGGCGCCGCTCCTGCCAGCGACTCCAAAACAGCACCATCCTCGCCGCTCATTGTCCACGAGAGCCGATCCTTCTTCAACGTGTCGGAGGTGGAGGCCCGCATCGAGGACACCAGGCGGCGCCTCTCGGAGGCCATGTATGAACCCCTGCAGAAGCTCAGTAAGATCATGGACGAGAAGAGCGTGGCCAACTACAGGTCCTCCAGGTCGTCCTCGGGCCCCGCCTCGGAGCTCTCCAACATGTCCAGCCTGTCCTCTCTCAGCCACCTGGAGAGCAACAACAACAGCTACTGCATCAAGGAGGAGGAGGGCGGGGACTGGGACTCGGAGAGCCCCAGCAGCGCGGCGTCCAACCAGGCCGAGTCCCCCGTCCAGCCCGCCGCCGCCGACGACAGCAGCAAGAGCCCCAGGAAGCCTGCGGGCTCCATGTCCCTGGACAACTACTCCATGTCCGCCCTGGCCCGGCTGGAGGAGGAGGACTTTTGCATCCTGTCCACGGAGGACTTTGAGACGTGCGCCGCGGGGGAAAGCAGGGAAAGAACGGATTATTCCGGAAGCAGCAGCCGGAGCAAAGGGTCCCCTAGCGGGGCCACGGAGCCCTGCAGCGAGGACGAGTTGGAGCTCGGGGCACCTGCGCCCCACGTCCCGGTCTACACCCTGCTGGTCATCGCGGGCCTGGTGTACGGGTACTTTGTCCTCCCCATGCCCACCTACGTCGGGGGGATGTTGCTGGGGGTTGCGCTGGGCTTCTTCATTGCCATCGGCGTGGTGTGGCTGGCCGGTCCCAAGCCCTCGGGCCGCGGCCTCCAGCACTGGAAACGCTTTCGGCAGCTGCGCAGTTTGGCCAAGTTCAGCTTTAAAGAGCCGGACCTCTTCAAGGTGAGCAGTGCACCCTACTCTTCCACTCTTGAGACATGTCGGGGCATTTGAATCTTAGCCATCAGGAATAACACGTGAATTTATGTATGAATTTAGTGTTATTAAAACCCATAATGGTTATGCTTCTATGAGGTGTATTTAAGGTTACAAAAAATAGACCTCGCCTCTAGTGTTAATGTCTCCCTAATGGATTAGCCAACCGGTCTCCCCCTCACCCTGCCTTCAGTCACTAGGGTTTTGTCCGCAGACTACATTGTCTGGTGGGCCACAGTTCATGGCCTCATTCCAAATGATGTCACCCCTGTTGAAGGCAGATCCCAGTGCAATGCAACACTTTGTCACACATGAATCATCTGACATATTGCTTCATATATTTTGTTATTTGTTGGCTGACATGAACACACTACTGATGTGTACAGAATTCATTTATGCTTCAACAATAAAAAATATTCTGGTGGTGAACCTGCGCGCTTCCCTCTGCCCCACGACCATCCAGGGTTGGATGAACGAGATCGCGGCCTACGACCCGGAGACGTACCACGCCACCCTGACCCAGTCCGTTTACGTGCGGCTGGAGGGCTCCACCCTTCGCCTGTCCAGACCCAACCGGAACATCCCCCGCCGGGCCATGCACAACGAGCCCAAACCCGACGTCTCCTACATCAGCCAGAAGATCTACGATCTGACGGACAGCAAGGTCTCCACAGTCTTCTCACACTTCCCAAAGCTACATTCAAAGTGTATTTTGTATTGTTTGAGGACAGGGTAGCGTAGTGGCTTTGGTTTATGGACTCCAAACCCGAAAGGCACTGGGCTTGATCTCCAACGCACCCAACCCACCTTTAGGCATTCCGCGAGCACCGCTGACCTCCACCTGCTCCTTAAGGGACTCTGCAGTTCACTCCAAGTCTCTTTGGATCAAAAGCATCTGCTCAATACATAAAGGGCATTGTCGTTGTTTCATACCTCCCAGGTCTACCTGGTTCCTCACCATCTGGCCAGGAAGCGGCTGTGGAACAAGAAGTACCCCATCTGCATTGAGCTGGCCAAACAGGACGACTTCATGTCCAAGGCGGAGGGACAGCGGTCGGACGCTAGACAGGAGACAACCACCGCCGCCGCATCAGTCCCCGGGGACCAGGGGGGCGGGACGGGCAAAGGAAAGCCCCTGTTCTCCAGCCGGGACCTCACCCTCTACCTGTTTGGGAGGACCGGCCGGGAGAAGGAGGAGTGGTTCCAGAGGATCATCGTAGCGGCGCAGGGCAAGGGGAGGACGAAGAGGGCTACCAGCTCTGTGGGGATTAAACAGGGTGAGACCAACATGACCCGGAGACCCAACACGATACTGAAAGTGCAGCAGTTGCAGGCGAAATGCTAACTGATATCCGTTGTGCCGTTTAGCGCTGAGCCCGCTCAGTCCCACCAGCCGTCGCGGCAGCTCAGAGGAGGCTCTGGCGTCTCCGTCCAAGACCAAGGAGCCCTCGGCCTCCTCCTCCTCAGCCCAGCTAGCGGCCAGCGCCAAAGCCAGGTGCCTCCTGGACTACAGCGTCTACATGACGTCGCTGATGCCCACGCAGACGGCCAGCCCCGTCACCGCCAGTCCGCCGCCCCGCAGCCCGCAGAACAGCCCTGAGGCTGCCAAGAAGGTATCTTTGTTTCCTACCCATCGGTAACCTCATTCATTTGTTTACCACGCAGTATCAATCCACAGGGAAGTGAACCGTGACTTCAGTGCATCCATCCTCTTTGTACAGTGGGCTGTTTAAGCTGCACGCCACTCATGAGCAGGTGTACTGTGGACATCCGGGGGTCTCGAACCTGTAAACCTTTCCCCCCCGAACGTCGAACCCCCTGACGGCCATGGAATGAGTGTAACCGGGGTCTCTCTACCCCTGCGGTCCAGCTCCCCGGAGGTCTCCCTGCCCGGACCACGGAGGAGGAGCAGCCGGTGGCCTGGCTCAACGCCATGCTGGGACGCCTCCTCTGGGACTTCCTGGGCGAACCCTACTGGGCCGAGATGGTCTCTCAGAAGATCCAGATGAAGTTGAGCAAAATCCGGGTGAGTGAACTCCAGAGTTTATTTTGAAATTTGTTTTTGGAGCTATCAGTTAGCCTGCTGTCTCAAAGCTTAGCAGTGTGGTTTTATTGACGCGCACACACACACACACACACACACACAATGCCAGTCTCCACCCACTGTGCAGCCCGGCACAGGAAGCAGGGTATCGACTCCCGGGGGGACAGAGCGAGGCAGAGCAACACCTGATCTCTGGCTGCTCATCCCTTCTGTTCCCCCCTGATGCTGCCCCTCCGCCCTCTGAGCGCTCCTCGCTCTCCGCCTGCGTTCCGCCCTGTGAATGCGTGTCCCTGTGTGTCAAGACTCCTGCGGGCTAGGTCAGCCCTTTCCACTTACAGGGAGTGTGAGGGGAGGGGACCAGCAGAGTTCATACACTGCTCACTGTTCACTGATGCTTTTTACTGGGACAATAATCAACACATGGGGGTTGTTTTTGCCCAAAATGATTGTAAACCTGTAAACTGCTTTCTGTTCCAGCTGCCTTACTTTATGAATGAGTTGACCCTGACTGAGCTGGATATGGGCGTGGCCACTCCTAGGATCCTGGGGGCCTCAAAACCTTCCATCGATCACAGAGGTAAGAGACTGAGCCGCTCGCTAACGTGAACAGGAACCCTGCCAGCCGAAGCCTGTGTGTGTGTGTGTGTGTGTGTGTGTGTGTGTGTGTGTGTGTGTGTGTGTGCGTGTGCGTGGGCTGAACACTCACACCTTCACTCTCACTCCGGCAATAAGGCTGCAGACAAACTGCGGTTATGCAGAATGAAACGGAGGCCTAAGCTCCCCCTAAATGAGTCATTTCGTCCTAATAATCACAGCATAGCTTAGCATATTTAGTGGTTGGCGTGTGTCTGCTACATATTTCAACGAGGGGAGGGACTTAAGGCCTTCTGAATGGGGAAGAGCTCTATCAACAGGGTCTGGCTTCATCACTGAACCATGGGCAATAGAAACCATTTCTGTATCAGAGGTCGCTGTGTATTTTACTCTGAATTGTACTTCTGTATTTTGCCTTATTTGTGTACACATGCCATAAAATGCTAGCCTGGGTTATACCCATGCTGCCTTGCGCGCTCAAAAATTTCGAACTGCCAGACAGCCTGGTGGCTATGCCCGGTTGCTTTCGCAGGAATTTGCGATTCTTTGACATCCAATCACAGAACGCGGAGGGACGGAAAGACGATGACGAGTACTATTTGACAGACGGAAGCTTGTAGTTCATTCGTACGGATCCAACATGGCTGCAGCAGAAGCGAAGCTCTCTTTCGATCTAGCTGTGGACAGTGTTCTAGATAGTTTAGAACAAAAGTTTATTTTAAAAGAAGAACAAAGTTTGGCTTTGCACTCCTTCATTCGATTCATTCTCCTTCATTTGATTGGCTAAGAGCTACGAACAGATAGATATGATAGATATTTGTAGCGCCCAATAAGCGGCTCTGGACAATCGGGAACCACGCCTCCTCTACATGAATATGAATAGGTGGTCGCCAGACTACATCTCATTTGTGATTTTGTCTGGTGTTAGCCAGGCTAATAAAATGCAGCAGGTCCTCTCTAACTCTCTGGCAGCAACACAAGACCAAAATACGTGTGCAATCAGTGAAGTTGCCTTGTCCTATTGGTCATTTAAGGTGAAATATTAGGTTTGTTGCATATCATGTGGTAGGCCTGCAAGACGACACACAGTAAACGATAAAACAGTGAATAAGTTGACCTGACAGGAGACAAGAGAATGGACCATTGATGAGCGAAAACATGTTATGTTTGAAACATTACCCGCATACATGTACCCAGGTATCAACACTAGGGCAGTGGAACATTACAAACCATTGCATCACGGAAGCTGTCTTCATTCACCACCAATCCCATCAGACCACACAGACACACCGTTTACCTAACAATGTGAACACAGACAGACGCACTGATTCGGTCAGAATGAAAACCAATAGGGCAGCGGATTCCAGTATTACCATCACCTCCTCTATAATGACAGACTCATGACAACCTCCTGGGCTGATGTGTGTCCACTAAGACAGGGTCCCTCAGTGGCTAGGGTGTTTCCCCGCCAAGTCAGAACGTTCTGGGTTCAGTGGCTGATGTCCACAGGCTACCCAGAGCAGGATGTTCCACTTCCATCTCCATAAAACTGATATTATATGGGTCATTCATTACTCGTATAACGTATGTTATAAATGTTGAACAGTTAAATAATCCATTTATAGTCAATGATAGACGATGAAACAAGACTTGACCATGTCCAACATAAACATTGAGGATATATATTTGGGCTGCTGCCAAGATAAACCAGCGGAAAATGTGACATTGCCAGGCAAATGATGCTCTGTGGTTAACTGGCTGTTCCTCATAGCAATGTGCATAGTTGACTTACAATTGCTGGTGGTTAAAATATATAATGTATAATAAATTCTGACTGCTGTTTCCTCTACGGAACAATAGGCCACCTATCGTTTGTAAACAACAAACCATTTAAAAGAATCATGTTCCTATTGAGGTAATGCAATCTGTAAATGAGGGAGACGAGGCCGTCGACTCGCATGACCTCGGTGTTGAGCTGGCTAGCGGCACATTTCTTTCAGAGTACAATTGACAATCAGCACTGGAGCACCTCAACTGGTCATATGCATTGTCTGCGGAGATGGGAAATTGGATGTGAATGGTTGCCCATGGCTCGCTCGCTCACTCACTTGCCCACACTCACTCGCGCACTCCCACGCCCCCTCTCACTCACGCGGCGGCGGTATTTATTCGGATGTAGAGTGAAAAGTCCTTGATTATGCCCACCCACTGGTCTTTTTGTTGAAGGTAGATCTGTAGGACTTCTTCCTGTACAAAGCTATGCGCGGCATGCTGGGAGTCAAGGTGACAGAAGCAGTGGCTGTTCAGCAGGCTTTAAGATTCCCCCCAAAGCTCCTTGTCTCAGTGCTATTGATTATTTTCATCCTCTGGCTAGTCTCTGTGTCTCCACATACACACCACATACCATCTTAATTATTTTTTTACTGAACCATTATATTGTTGTCTTTCTGGTCCCGCTCTCTCTCTCGTTCTCCCTGTCACTGTCTCTGGTGGTAATCTCTCGCCCACAGGGCTCTTTCCATGTGTCACTGATGCAGTGTGTGTGTTTGTCGCTCCGGTATCCAACGTGAGCCAAGTAATGAGTGCAGAAATCGATTGGACCGCTAACCGAGCGGCAAACCGTGTCTGTTGGAGCCGTTCCACAAAGTCCTCATAAACCACCATTTTGTTGGTGTCAGTGCAATACAACATAAAAGATGGCTGCTTTAACGGCATTCCCCAATGGCATTTTAATGGCATTAAAGGAGCTTCCTGAACTCAAACCCAATCTGACGGGCAGGTCTTTGAACTGCAGTTACGTCACCGTATAACAATTCAGTGTGGCTATCTCTGCGCATTTTTAAGGCATTGCTCATGATTCTAAAAGGCTCTCGCCCACAGGGCGAGAGCCTTCCTGCTGCTGTCTGGGTGGGTCTGGGGAAAGGTTGGTTTCTGTTGGTTAAGAGCGTGTTGGTACCGACCGGCCCAGACAATGGCCCCACCACGGTCCTCTGGGTGGCTCATGTTCTTCACTTCAGCCGGCTCCTTCCTGGAAGAGGCCTTCCAGTCAACACCCAATCAATAACCTCTTAGGCTGTGTGGGACTGTGTGCATCTACATAAGTACACCGCTGGCGTGTGTGTGCGTGTGTGTGCTGAGAGAGAGAGAGAGAGAGAGAGAGAGAGAGAGAGAGAGAGAGAGAGAGAGAGAGAGAGAGAGAGAGAGAGAGAGCCCCTGCTGTCTGATCTCATTGTCTACTGACTCTCTGACTCTTCATTCCCACGCCTTACTGTTTTCTTCCACTGTTCACGTTTATTTCTCTTGTATCAGATGCGTGTTGAGGAATGCGTGCTTGTCAGTATTGCGTGAACACCAGAATCAGGTTCATGTTGCCTACGAGCATACAAACAACTACAACAGAAACAACAACCACGTCCAGTAATCCCTCTCTCTTCGCAGCACGTCGCCTCTCAATTTGAGGGTGGATTCCAGGGGATGGATGTCGCAATTCACACTGCCCCCTAGTGGCTAGCAAAATACGGCCTCAGATTAAGCAATCACTTGTTCTCTTTTGTGTAATGCGAAGCATGTGATCAAGTGTGTGTGTGTGTGTGTGCGTGTCTTTTATGAAAATACACACAAGATGGGATCACATGCCTCAGATGTACGTCTCCCCTCCCCACAGGGTCAAAGGGCAAGCGGAGGTACGATAGTGGGCCCTAAACCTGTCGGTTTATAGTTCTAGTTGAAATTCAGTGGCAACAAACCGATGCGTCGGCCTTCTTACCTCAGTCGTTAACGGAGTTAACGACCTTAACTCTGTGTGTGCCTGTGTGTGTGTGCGCGCGTGTGCGTGCGTGTGTGTGCGCGTGTGTGTGTCTCCCGTCAGGTTTGTGGTTCGACCTGGACGTGGCCTACAGCGGCTCCTTCCTGATGACCCTGGAGACCAAGATGAACCTGATCCGTCTGGGCAAGGAGGAGGACGCCCTGCGCGTGGAGCCGGGGAAAGACGGGTAACGCACACACCAGTCACCCTGCACGCTTGCCGGGAAAACAGCAGAGCAAATATCTAACAGGTTTTCGTGCCGGATATAAACTTTGTGCTGCTGGGGGTTTTTTTTCTTCTTTTTTTGTGGTTTTTCTTCCCTCATGTAAAGACGGAACCGCCCCCTTCCGCCTCCCTCCCTCCCTCAGCCCCTCCCTCCCTGTTGAACCTTAATTTCCTGTGTCTCTCCTGCCTCTCCTTCCTCTGCCCTCTTGGATGCTAACCTTTTGCGTGGATGCTAATTGGATGTGACGGTGCTCTTGGTAAGTGCTGCTCCAGTCTTTCTCAGAACTCTGTTCCGTCTTTTGCATTCAAAACTTCAACCTGCATGTATCTCTGCCATCACATTCGCCATGCGACTTTTATGCATCTCAATCTATGTCCTAATGCCTATCTTGTATTGATACAGTCCTGTGACATGACTCTGAATACAATCAAACTGTCTTCATCCATCAACGTCCATTACTCCTGTGTGTTCACCTGACTCCTGTTTGGACAACAATTTAAACCCTGATCAGCAGATAGAACTGCTGACACCCTGGGAATGGCCTCAAAAGCTGAAGCTATTTCAGCTGCGTGTCTTCAGTTGATATCCTTTACAAATGCCATACCCTAAATGTGTGTGTGCGCGTGTGCGTGTGTTGTGTGTGTGTGCAGGTACAGGCCGCGTACCTACTGCCTGGCGGACAGCGATGAGGAGTCGTCCAGCGCTGGCTCGTCGGATGAGGAGGACCAATCAGAGCTCACCTCCGACTCAGTGGGGGCTGAAGGGTACGCAGTCTGCCCACGCCGAAGGGAGATGGGACGTTTGGTTGTACAATGCGTTTTACGCTCACCTTCTAACGTGTGTAGAAGTATTGCAGCGTTGGCAGTACGCTGCAGGACAATACGAGCATTTCACCCCAGCTGTAGCGAGTAGCTGTGTGTCTCATGGAAATGAGCATGAAAAGTAGGCTAGTAGTCCTCTGAATTCTTAATTTAAAGAAATTATGCCTGCTTTCGAATAGGGTGCAAGCTAAGCACATTTCATCCCATAATATTAGAGCATCATGTTTTCCTAAAAAGACTTGGAAGTGGTATACTGTATTCTTGCAATTCTTATTGGAACTAAAGTGAAAGTACCTTCGTTACCCCTTGATTCAGCTCGAATTCCAACACTGTTTATATTAATGAAACGTTTTTGCTAGTTTTGGCAGAGCATTTGAGGAAGGAGTTGGAATCGTTATCCCCGTGGTTACAACCCACAGTGACTTTGTGAAACTTTTCTTCTTTCTGTGCTGTCGTGTACCAGTCACATTGTTAGAACGAGCCGTGTGGTCTATTCGGGGGGGGGGGGGGGGGGGGG
>JAOPJJ010000102.1:10863874-10876378 GCA_027122795.1 Enchelyopus cimbrius | reverse complement strand
CCTTCTGGAAGACTACGACAGCCATCCAATCATTTCTTACTGGTCAAATGAAATGATTGGATTGGCTTATAACAGCCCTGCCACAGCCACAGATACCAGATTCAATGAGAATTCCAACAAATATGAGTAAATGTGCTTGTAAATTAATTTGCCTATGGTGCCTTTAATTGGATTTCCTAGTGATTAATCTTTTCAAATGTTCCCCCTCCAAAGAGAAAGGCAAGAGCAGCTGATGGGCTATCGCAAAAGAGGACCAAAGCCCAAACATCTTCTAGTTCAGGTAAGATTTAATGACTGAAGAATTAATAAACTCATAGTGAAACCGAAAGCACCCATTGTTAACACTATGAAGACCTCACTACAACATAATGTTTCAGATGTTTTGATGTTGAAATTGAGCCAACTATTGTACTTTGTGAAAAGGGAAGACATTATCCATTATAAACTTAAACTATAAACCTTGTAATGCATGCTAAAGATGGGGGGGGGGACTAATTGCATTTTAATGCATTTAATAGATGTTTTCACCATGCTTTACTTCTAATCCTCAATTAAACGTCTTGTTTGTCAGGTCCCATCCTTCGCCCGGAGATCCAGCATTCTGTCTGACTTCCAGGAAGGCTCCCTGGATGGAGACAGCTGTCAGAAGGCTACTCCCGTCCATATGTTGCACTCCCAGAGCCAGCCTTACCAGCTGAACAGCAAAAAGCACCACCAGTTCCAACCGCTGAGCAAGGATGCTGAGCAGCAGGCCATTGGTAAGAAGAAGTTTTACTACCAGCTCAACAGTAAGAAGCACCACCCCTACCAGCCAGATCTCAGGATGTACGAGGCTGCTCACCTGAAGCCCAGAGACGCTAAAGTTCCAGAGGTAGCTAACCAGGCCTGGAACCTTCCCCCAGCGTTACAGCAAAAGTGGATTCGGGACAAGGACTCCGGCTGCCTGACCAAAGTCAAGGACATCACCATGGAGCTGAAGAAACTTCCAGCAGATCTCAATGGACATAAAGAGACAGAGAAAGTACTGCCCTCCACTGAAAAAGACAATCCTTCACTGCCTAGTTCTGTAAGCAATGGCAAGCTTAAGATTGTCAAAAATAAAAACAAGAACGGACGGATTGTTATTGTGATGAGCAAGTATATGGAAAATGGCATGCAGACAGCAAAAATAAAAAACGGGGACTCGACAACTGGGAAGGACCCTTTGCCCGATGAGGACAGTATTGACAACGAGGTTGAAAAGATGAAACTTATCAAGAAGCTTGGTCTGATGAACGGATTTGCCAAAAACCTCAAAGACAAACCTAAAGTTTCCCATGCTGAAAATGACCATCAAGAGAAGGACTGGTCTCTTGATACAGAGGCCAGAGCAACAGAGCAGCATAAGCTAGAGGATGTCAGAGGTCAAACGCCTCCTCCATTGGATCAGCCTTTACCACTGACAACCGGAGCTAATCTGATCACTGGGCATGTGGACGAGGCAGTTACCTGCCCAGCTGAGAGTGCAAAGACCCGTAATGGACTTTTAGGACTCAAAAGGCACTCTTCTGCATCGGACAATGAAGACCAAGGTGGCCATAAGAGATTTTTGAGCTCCAGAATTAGCACACAGCATACATTGTCTTCACCCCTTCAAAGTGTAGACGAAGACCAAAATGCCTTTATCGCGAGTCACTACACCAACCAGGAATATGGATATACTGAACAAGAGGAACCCATTGATTTGAGCATTGTCAAGTCCAGGCCTGAGCCTGTGATCCAGAGTGAACTGCAAACAGAGAACTTAACAAAAACACAAGTAGAGCCACAAACGGAGGCAAAGGCCGTATCGCCAATACTACCAGAAGAAAAATCGGACGCTAGCTCTGCCCTGGAGACACTGACCACAGACAACACTTCGGATAGTCAACATAGAGAGGAGCCCTTTCCCTCTTTCAAGCCTTTCCTGGGAAATATAGTCATTACAGACATTACCACTAACTGTCTCACAGTGACATTTAAGGAGTATGTGACAGTGTAGCACAATCCATGATACTTTAACTATTGATGTGTATATTTGTTTTATGTTGTACATGCAATATATGGTATTTTTGGATGCTTGAATGTACAAAAGAGCAATTATGTGTTTTTGTTTTTTTAAGTCATACTTACCTTGATCCCTTGTTGAATTGTGGACTTTTATGGTAATTTCTAACAACAACAAGTAACAAGTAACCGTCAGTTACTCCTCTGGTGATTTGATCATATGCAGTATCTGATTTAAACTCTCATAACAAAGAAATGTTTTTGAACTGTCTTCTATCAGCAAATAAGCACTTACCATTGTAATTATCACGTTTTTCAAGATTTGAATTATGTTGCCATTCATACACTCAATGCTACATAAAAATAATATGCATATTGAGAATTTTGTGAGGAGAAATTATCGGGAAAAAATTGGTAAAATACACTGTGTGTGTGTGTGTGTGTGTGTGTGTGTGTGTGTGTGTGCGCGCGCGCGCACGCGCGCTCGTCTGCGTGTGTATGAGTAATTACGTGCGTTCGAGCTTATGTGTCATAACAGATGCACAGGTTGTTAAACAGAAAGCATGCTGCCTGGACATATCAGGTGATAGATAGGCAAGATAAGGACACTGAGAACCATGTTTAATGTTATTTGTTATGAAAAACCAAGGAAAGGAAGGAAATCGTTGCTTTAAGATTAAATATATGTGGGAAATGGTAGGTATATGCTTTTTTGCACAGGTATTATTCTGTTCATTGTTGGGTACACTCAGTACCCTGAATTGAGCACAATTCACATCCATTAAAGCATTTGTCACATTTTTGGGACTAAGGCATTGGCGTTAATTTTTGTACGCTGCACCATTCAGAAACGAGCGCTCTGAACTCTCGCGTTCAGAAGTGATGCCCATTGCTAATCAACTACTTTCTTTGGACTCACAGATTTGAACAGTCTTCGCATGTGCGTGTCTGCAGCGGGTCGCTCCAGTGACCTTCGTGTTTCCTTGTAGGCCTACATAATTACGCTTAGGTCTACAAAGGCTTTTAATAGCCTATTCCACGCAATTGTGTAGGATTGAGGTGAAACCACGCTTTATTGTTAAAATGGACACATTGTTGACATCTGCCTATATGTCGTTTTGTTTTGCCGTTTTGCCATCAAAGACGGCTCATCAACGGCGCTTTGTTATTTTGTGTGGAAAAATGAAGGCGGAACGGAAGTGACACGTTTCTCAACCCTCCACGTCTATGTAGCTTTATTTGACCAAACGGGGACCGCATAACACACCTTTATTTAAAATAACGATACGCTTCCTTCAAGTAAAGTTGCATACAGTGTACGTTCGCCCTCTATTGTGTTGATTTTAGCATCCCAGTGAGACTATATATATTTGTGTTACCTTATTTAGGCGTCTGCAGCGTGCAGATAAAAGCATATCACTCAAAATAGGCCCGTGTTGCGTTCACGTCGAGAGCACCGTGAGCAGGCCCGCCTGGCGGCGGGGGGTCAGGACTATAAGAGGACCTGCTGACGTCACCAGCTGTTCGTCGACCATCACCGTTCTCCTGACCCGAGCCAGGGCTATTTACAGAGGCGGGGGTGGGGATGGTCGTGGTCGTGTCTCAAAGGATAAAAATAATTGTTATTACTTGAATGAACACTTTATACCGGCTACCTCGTTGCGCCAAGTGGCCTGATCGTTGATTAATGTGCTATAAGTAAACTCACACCTATAACTACGACTCATACAGAGCTAATAAAACGTAATTTTACTCCAAAGATATATTGATTACCTTAAGGCCTTAACCATTAAAGTCGATAAGGTTATATATTCGTCTCCTATGTTTGATTTAGCAATATACCAGTCATTTAGACTACGAGCTTGGACAATAATCGTCTCATATAATCAAAAAATCGCAATTCGACGTTATAAAATCCTGTCTATCGATATTTGATTTTGGTCGAGTCAAAAATAAATCGGCACTTTTCTTTGACCTTCGGCTTCGGGAAAAAATATTATAAATTATCCAACCAAACATTATTTCTTGCTTTTTGTAGCATGGTCTTCATTCTGTGTTCAGTCTGTTTTGCTTGTGAACGTCTTCAATCATGATACGCTAAAACACATTTCGGATATTGCTACGTTGACATATGGAGGACAGTAAGACAAAAATCACACACAAAACAGAACGGTACGTGACGTATGAATGATGGCGCGCGACTGTCTGCGATGCGGCGCGCGACGTGGTCTAGACTGTCTGCTACGCAGCGCGCGACTCAGAGCAGACCGCCTTGCTTTGCCGCGCGTGATGCAGAGCAGACCGTCTGCTATGTCGCGCCTGCCGCAGACCAACACTGCAGCTGGACTCAAAATGCTCCCTGCGCGTGCTAGCGGGAACGAAATAGAAAATGGCTGTCCTCTGCGGTCTATCCGTTCATTTTCTACTGTGCCACACCGGAACCCCTTTTCCGCAGCCACGGACGATAAGAATGCAACATATATGACACGTGACTAACGCCATCGTGTTTCCTTTAGGTTTGAGGATAAAACAAAATAAAAGCTATTTTCTGTATTGGGTTCCTCCCTGGGCCATATTAACAAGTGTATGCCTAACTGGATTTCGCAATTACTTTCGTTCTGTCAGCCCGACTATAGGTCCAGTACGACCTAAATAATCATTCCACATAGTGCTAGAGGTAAACCCATGACTAGCTAAGCTATTAGCAAAGTCCTACCCCTTTCCCGGCCTTTAGTTACAATCATGACTGTGTGGAAATGGGTATGGGTCACAGTTTCAATCCGAAAAGGAGGTGGATGACCAGCGCGCTCCTCTGAGGAGTCCTACATCACATCATCGCCGCGCAATCGTTTTGGAATATTCCTGTTTAATTAAGACTTAGGCCTACCTAAGTGTTACCTTGCATTTGACAAGCCAAGAGGAGCAGATCTGGTGACAGGTAGGTTACAAGACCTTTAGCAGTGGAGCTGCTGTACTGCATGTGCACCGCCGCATCGGGCCTTAACCTTGCGTTAGAAATCAAAACGCTCAAGCCCTACAGGCCTTCATGTTGTTTTGTCCTTTGAAAGATCAGATTGTCATATAGGCCTTCCCTGGCCCACTCGGGTTGCAAATCTTGTGCAAAATATTGTATATATAAAGGCGTACACTTTATTTATCTGCCTTGCTCTGTTCGACCGACAAGTAATGGTTTTGTTTTATTATCTTTTTATATATTTTCAGTGTTGACCGCATCATTGTATATGGCCTATAATAAAGAGTCAGCTGGCTGTAGGCCTGTCATTTAGGCGTATCAACCAATCCTTGTTAAACATAAATACATGATTGGCAAATATCACGTTAATTGTTTTGATTTCTCTAAAATTCTACGAATGATATTTTCCTCTCCAGCCGGTTGGCCAAAAAGCTTTATATTTGCAACCCTTTAAGAATAAGCACGGCAGGTGAACAGCGTATTATGCCTGAATAATAAATATGATTGGCTTTATCTTAGAAGGACGTTTGACCCAATTGATTGTAACCTTAGTTGGTTAGTAACGAAATCCGAAAGTGTATCACACCGGACACTCTTTAAATGAATTTAAAAAGAATGGCCAACACGTTTATTAGTTAGTTTTCACTGTCCATTCTAATGGGCCCTGATTGCGTTTGTGCAAATGTATTTTCTCATCTCCGGAAGAATCGAATCTATCAATTCAGAATTCCATCCTTAATCCAGGGCGGTTTATTTAGGGTAGACAAAACATAATGGACGGGAAATTCATTACCTAATGCCTTCAGTAAAACTATTTTTTACACTATATGTTTTCATTCGTCTTCTAAGATTGTCCTGGGCTATGTCGTTGTTATTAAGTTACTCAAAAAAAATATATTTGAAAGGTATTTGTCTACGGACAACCATTGTGTTTGCACGATGGCACTACGACGTAAACTTAACTCAAATGCAAGAATAAACCATTGACGTAGGAACATAGTAAACACTTATTGGGCCTACTTAAAAAAAATACCTTGCCTCAAAAATTCTATAAATAATTGAAAATATGATACTTGCATATTAATATATGTACATATATACACATGATTCATATACATACACACTTATTTATACTTAGGGGATACAGCTTAAAGATTATTTGCCATACATTGTGAGTCGTTCTTATATTAATTAAAGTAAGGACGATATCCTAGATAAAGTGCATTACGTATTTAGTCTTCATTTTGAGTTTTAATTCACGTTTTATGCGGGTTTTTTGTAGGCAACTTCGGCCTATAGGTCTACAATTAGGGACTTTGAAATACATTTCAATGTATGTGGCACATTGTAACAAATGTATGTAGGCTACACTTACATACAAATAACACCGTTCAAGACACTGCTCGTTAACGTCATGATGCAGGCCTCAATATAAAAAAAACAACGACGTAGGCCTTTGCAATTGCTAATAAAACATGTTATTGTAATGACAACATTTGATGACGTGCGTTGTGCTTCCCGTGTCCCTCGCGTTACAATTCGTTCGAAATGAAACGCGCTGTATTTTGGAATGCGGGTCATCGTCCAGCGACATAAAGGTGTTGTGTTTCCGAACGTGTCAAAACTATCGCGCGAAATCGATCCGACACGCCAAAGCAACCATTTTGCTCGAGAATCCAGAAGCGCGACACACGCCCCTCCCCTTCACTTAGCAACCTTAAACACGTAGCAACGGCTCCACCAATGGGGATATCCGCAATGGGTCCCACCGACTGTGGTTTCCTAGCAACACTGTAAAAATGTGATGACGTATTTTCTGTTCGGGAGTATTATGGTCTGTCGGGAATTCAGTGCGCGAGAGACAGGGCTACAGAAAAACATCTTTCCCCAGCTAGCGTGCGCCAAGCTAACGGTAGGGAGACAGCAGCGTCTGAAGCATGGAGCTGTCCGCGGTCGGAGAGAGGGTGTTCGCTGCCGAATCCATCATCAAACGGAGGATAAGGAGGGTAGGTGGAGCACACAATCACGCTAATCCGCTCACTGACGACTACGTCCAATGCACCACCACCACCACGCTCGCATTTCCCCGAGGCTAATCAACTGTCATGTGTTTCACGTTTCTGACAACGCGCAGGGTCGAATGGAGTACTTGGTGAAATGGAAAGGCTGGTCTCCCAAGTAAGTCGTCATTCTCTCATGTCGAGACCGTTACGATCGCGATTTTGAAATCGGCACTGTCGGGAGGAGTCGCCTGCGTGTGTGTACTGTCTCCTCTTCTTTTTTGGGGGCTGTCGTTAGCCGCCGCTAGCACGACTTCGCAGTCGGTGGCGTCGCGCGCTGAACATGATTAGCTCGGTGGCTAATGCTAGGGCAGTAGCTGGTGACGGGGTGCCAGGGCTCGCGCCGCGCCGACAGGGCATGCGTGCCTTCTGCTCTCTGCCGCGGCGGGGAGTTAAAACGTGCACCTCCTGTCCTCTGTAGATATAGCACCTGGGAGCCAGAAGAGAACATACTGGACTCCCGACTCTTCGTTGCTTTTGAGGAGAGGTAAGGGGTATATAGTGCTTGTGAGGTATTAATTAGAGCGAGTATATTATTCGATTCCCGATCATCAATACTGGGGGAACTTTGATGTCTTCACACGTAAAATGGGTTTTCCGTTCCTGTTTTTGTTAGGGAGCGCGAAAGAGAACTTTATGGGCCTAAAAAGAGGGGACCGAAACCCAAGACATTCCTGGTAAAGGTAAGCAGGTGTAGCCGCTGCGTGCATCTCGAATAACCTCTGGTTGAATATTTAAACATTGTATTTAACATACAGTATATATTCAATTATTTAAATTTAGAACGCACAGAATATACATGTTATATATGTACCAGATGTGTACATGATTAAGTACTTCCTTTAAGTAAGATTAAGTACAGGCTCCTCTTTTGTTAAGCATTAACTTGAATTGCTTTGGAAAGTTCACCACAAAGTATAATTGAAATCACCTGCCAATGTGTTTATTTAAAATCAGCCGCTTCTCTTTTTCTTTGTAATCCGGGGACAAAAGGCTCAGGCCAAAGCAAGGTCTTATGAATTCCGAAGCGAGGCCGTGCGTGGAATGCGCATCACCTACCCGAACCCGGAGCCTGTGGTCACCCCTCGTGCCAGAGAGGGCCTGAGGGCTGTGGTGCCCACCATCTTCCCGCCCAGCACCGTCAACCGCGGCGAGAGCGTCCGCGTCTGGCCCCCGGAGCCGGAACGTGAGCACCGAGGCTCTGCAAATTTGCGCACGAGCTCGGACAGATTAGTACAGGAGCCCAAGAAGAGGGGCCCCAAGCCCAGACTCCAGTTCAAAATCAGCCGTGAAGGCCCCTCGCCGGCGCTCTCCGATCCCCACAAGAGGAGAGCAGAGGGCGGGGAGGAGGAGGAGGCTGGCTTTCCCTCCACCCAGCTGGCCCCCTTCCATGGGGATGTGGGTCGGGGTTCTGCCTCGGGGCCCATAAAACACAGGTTCCATCAGAACAGAGCGCACGCCCATAAACACCACCATCATCGCCATCACCCCCACACGCACTTTCGGACCCTCCCATATGGAGCGCCTCATCAGCAGGTGGGCCCCTCCAGACCAGGAGGCGGGACGGACCCCGAGGCCGCTAGCAGGACTACAGTGGGCTCCGGCCACAGGGCTCTCACACATTTCAAGCACAAGTCCAAAAGCAATCTGAGCCCGCTCCGAACCGAGCTGTCGTCTGCAGACAAGCCGGCGTTCTTGGACAGGCTCTCCCCGACACCCGCCGCTGGTGACGCGGAGCGGGTGAGGTGGCGGCCGTCGCTGGCCAATGTGGAAAAAGTACTGGTGACTGATGTGACGAGCAACTTCCTGACCGTCACCATCAAAGAGAGCAGCTCCTCTCAAGGCTTCTTCAGAGATTAAAGATGCGTGCGTGCGTGTGTGTGTGTGTCATTGTATGTGTCAAATGAACTAATTAATAATTAATTTCAAAATTAACATGATAAGAGTGGCACTGTTTCTTTCATGCAGCTATAGTAGGCTTACCTTATGTACAGAGCTTGTAAATTATACTATTTTCTAAGGTTTCAGCAATCTTTGTTTTTTCTTCTAAATTTCATATTCTCTGTCTACTATAATTTTATTCTAAAACTGAATTGATCATGGTTGGCAGAAAAATATTGATCAAGCCTAGACTTTTGGTGCAGGCTAAATAGGCCTCAATTGGTCCAATGGACTAGCATGTAAAGTCAAAAGTCCCTCACTGAAAATATTTGTTTGGGCTTGTTCCTTAAGGGAATAATCAATTTAGTTCTGGTTGTATTGTGTTTTACGTTTGGTTTCACCTATAAGCCACATTCGTTTGGAATTGTATCCAACATTTGAGGAAAATAAATTCATTTCTATGCTAAACCTAACTATGTCTTTTCACATTACATTTTCCCTGACAAAACGTACCCCTAGAGAAAGTTACCCGTTTGTTCATTTGGTAATTCTAGGTTATTCTTTACCCAAATGGTAAAGGCACAATTTGTAAAAGGGCTATTAACCATATGACCATGATAAATGTAGGCCTATTTTCTACTTCTCCTACCAAGAGATAAGTTAGACCCTACATAGCTCATTATGCCTCACCGTATATATATATATAAATTAAATGGATTTAAGTATTAAATGAAAGACGGGTTGACTATACATGGTTTACCCTAATATAAAATATTATTTACATTTAAGTTAATTAATTATAAATCAAGTAAGGCTATCGATGTTTAATAGATTATTGCCTAAAGTGTAAGGATACATTTATCCTGTGTCTTAATGTAGGAAGCTTTTTAAAATGTATGTTGCGACCAAATAAATTAATTGGTCTTTGGCTCAGGATTGTGCACTTTATAAAATTCGACTGAAATCAAGTATATAGGCTACTTGAACATTCAAATAGGTTACATTTGTAATTGGAAGACTTGGAAGGCGTCGGCCTGTAGGTTAGGCCTATACGTCCTCATTCCGACGCTTCTTTTTATTCCGAAAACGAGTCGCGCAGTCACGGTGCAAACTGCGTTAAAGCGGTCATTTGTTTTGTTAAAAATATTTCAGCTTGGACTTATTACGCATACAATTGGTTACCTTTTTTTATTGGGAGCTTGTTTTATTTGGCTAATTCATGGAGTAATTCATTTTTTTCTGATATTGTAGGCCAACATTAAGCCTTTTCTGCCAAATTCTGCGAATAAAAATAACAAAACGTAATGTATGTCCTGGTGTGTTTTGGGAAGAATACATTGAGAGCACGATTTAGGTTAATGGTTCTACATTCCTGCATCGAGAACAAAATGAGGCTATCTGCCAGGTTTTCTTAGAGGCCTCTGTCCACGAACGGATTCACTCAATTTTCTTAGTAGAAACCATTGAATGCCATTCACTGTGACACCGACAATATCGTAACATTTTTTATTTATTTTGTGACTATGTTCATAGCATGCATGGTTACACAAAAAAACAATCGACAGTGTAAAGAATCATATAATTATGATCCACTTTGGTTATAACTTCTTCAAATGTTTGGATTATATCACTATTGGGTGAAACATTTGGGCCTACAGAAAACAGCACAACCTCAGTGCTCTTCTTTTTGGCAGCATGGTCGTCGTCGTCGAATGGCCGTCGAGTCACGTGGCGTATCAACACCTGGCGCAATCATCTACGAAAAAAACATTGATTCAGGGGTCCATTTCAAACATTATTCTGCGTGAAACGTACAACAGGATTCGTTATTTAGTAACATTCTGAATAATCATTCCTTCCAAATGAACTAAAATGCTACTGGAGCCGCAGCTGACACGTGACTAACCTGGAGTCCAGCACAGGGTATATCACGTGACTAACCTGGAGTCCAGCACAGGGTATCACGTGACTCGCCTGGAGTCCAGCACAGGGTATATCACGTGACTCACCTGGGCACAGGGGATATCACGTGACTCACCTGGAGTGCAGCGCAGGGTAACACGTGACTGAGCTGGAGCCTAGACAGGGTGTCCGTAGTTGCGGTCGCAGCGCGGGTAGCAGTGCGGGTTCAGCCAGTGCTCCAGGTTGGTCTCCTGCGCTCTCTGGTCCAGCGCCTGCATGTGCAGCATGTGCTCCTATATGTGGAAGACATTTGGGGTATGTAGTTTAAATACAAATGGTATAGCATTGGTGGACTTTCCCAATGGAAGCATGTTTCACGTGTTGTATTGTTTGACACGAGTTTGTACAATTATTTCTGCAGTTTACACAGGCTGAATAAAAGCCAAACCAAAAACGGCCATTTAATAAAGGGTCGTCCTTCCGTTTCCTTCATTCCATGACAATCTCAAAACTTTGCAATAATACTTATGATTGGTGCAGAAGTATATACTACTGATTAATTATAATATTAATCATAAAAATAATAACAATACGTATTATTATTATTATTATTATTATTATTATTATTATTGTTATTATTTATAATAATTATTATTATTATTTATACTACTACTACTATTACTACTAATAATAATAATAATCAAATGTAAAACCTATATAGTAATTATAAGAATTGTGGGCAGAAAGTTGAAGAAAGCTACATTTACGATTGATTTAATCTTGGTTCAAGTCTCCTAATAGTCAACTTCTGATAATTGATATGGGGATTCCTGCTGTGTTACCCATAATTGATAAGAAATAAGTGTTTGTTTGTTTCTATACACTTTATTCAATCATCCATAACAATGGGTAATTGTTGAATATCTTTTGTTGTTTTTTGTTGGATTCAACATGACACTATTATCGATGTACATTCTTATAAACAAAATTCCTTTGAATTTCCAAGTGTTCCATCACCATGTACGGCCGACCGTTTCTGTGCTGATGTAACTGTAGACCTTTGACCTCTTTGACCCTTACCCTCATTGGCTCATCAGGGTGGCCTGCCTTGGCTGGCTGGTCCTGCCGCTTGCTCCGGAAGAGCTGCTTAGCAATGCTCTCCTTTATGATGGGGTTTGCATCTGGTCATCGCAACAAAAATATAAAAAACAGCAATGTCTTCACTTATTAGGGACACTACAAAGTAGCCATTAACCAGATACCCAGACAAGCCGGTATGATTTGATTCACAATTATAACGTGTGTATAAACAAACATTCAGAATCCTATTACAAGCCAGAGCAGGGTATCTTAATTGTAATCTTTATAACTGGACTTTGTTTTTAAATAATTGGTTATTGGCTAAAAATAAAAAAAGTCTAGTTACTATTTCCCACACTTAAAGAACATACTCTTTCTTTTGCAGGGTGTTAAACTATAGCCCATATGAGACTGTTTATTCCAGTCCCACAGGAGGCTAACACACACACACACACACACACACATACACACACACACACACACACACACCTCCCTCTCTCTCCATCCCAGTACTCTCCATAAGGCGGAATGAGGTTTTTTTTGGGGCTAAAGGAAACAAAAGTGGCCATTCAGTGCCCCCCC
>JAOPJJ010000102.1:10590148-10601489 GCA_027122795.1 Enchelyopus cimbrius | reverse complement strand
GTATTTTACACTTTAAGCCTTATTTCCAGTTTGTTTATGATGAAATAGATCGGTTCAGGTGTTCATTTTGCCGAAATTCTTTGTTTGGAGAAGTTTAGCTTTTTTTGTAGCCCCACTGTCGAGGTAGTGTAGAGGAAATAGGACCAATCGTCATTACCTCTACAGTACCTCTACAGTGGGGCTACAAAAAAAGCTAAACATCTCCAAACACAGCATTTCGGCGTAATGAACACCTGAACCGATCCTGAATCTATTTCATCATACAAAACTGATAATAAGACTTAAAGTATAAAATACCGGAATACTCCTTTAAACATTCTACTTCCGTGTATATATGGAACAGAGCGGCCCTCCTAAACAGGTCACACCTGTTCAGGTGAGCCGCCGGCACCATGGTGGCGCCGTCTCACTCAGCGTGTGGTGTTCAGGTTTCCATGGTGATCTGCACGGCGTTCATCCTGGCCTGGTCCCCGTATGCCGTGGTGTCTCTGTGGTCCGCCTGGGGCTTCCAGGTTCCGCCTCTCACCAGCATCTTCACGCGCCTCTTCGCCAAGTCCGCCAGCTTCTACAACCCCCTCATCTACTTTGGCCTGAGCTCCAAGTTCCGCGCTGACGCGGCGGCACTGCTGCCCTGCAGGCCGCGCCCTGGGGACACCGTGCGTCTTCAACGCTTCCGGCACACCGGAGCCCCCCTCAACGCCACGGAGAGGAAGTACGCGGCCGGGGGCCCGGGGCCCCACGGCCACCGCCTTGAACCCGCCCCAGAGGGAGGAGGGGACGACGAGTCTGTCTGCGTCAGACTTTAGAATTAGCTCAGATGAACTACGTAAGTAACGTCTCATATTTACTTCATTGGTTTGAAAATGAATTCAACGAATGACGGAAAGATTTTAAAATGTTGATATTTAAATACAATGTTTCACAATAAGTTTGAAATGCTTCAGTTTTAGTTTGAAGTTTCATATTGACCTTATGTTTCATAATCACATGGTCATCTCGCCTGTGGAGAGAGAAAATGATGTCACTTATGCAACTCTGATGTGTTTTCTATATTTTATAATATATACTGTACACCTTCACACATACACACACACGTAGTTATGTACAGTGTGTGTATATATATATACACACACATTCACATATTCTTTGTTTATTTTTTGTACCTTAAGATTATTCTGTCCAATATTTTGTATCCTATGATGTACCTTGTTTGACTTTTTGTGCTGGAGCTGTCAATGAATGTTTCCCTCCAAATAAAGCCATTTGAATCTTTAATCGACAAAGAGACCGAGAGAGAGACGGAAGGAGAGGGAGAGAGAGAGACCTTAGGAGAAGGAGAGAGAGAGTCAGTAGGAGAGGGAGAGAGACAAGAGAGAGAGTCAGTAGGAGAGGGAGAGAGACCCAAGGAGAGGGAGAGAGAGAGTCAGTAGGAGAGGGAGAGAGACAAGAGAGAGAGTCAGTAGGAGAGGGAGAGACCCAAGGCGAGGGAGAGAGAGAGTCAAGGAGAGAGAAAGAGATGAATTAAGAGGGAGAGACATACAGTGGGTCAGAGGGAGAGCAGTAGTGCTGTCATGACTAAACTACATGTGTAGCGTGTTCAGTTAGTGTATTGTTCATCTGTGGCGCCCGCCCGCTGGCACCGCTAATGATGCGCCCTGCTATAAATACACTCGTCCAACAGTGTACAAACACGCTATCATGGTACATATGCAGCGCGTTGGGGATTGAGACTAGCCAGAGGGATTGTGGGTGCATCATGTCACAGTGATGGGAGCTTCACGGTTTCTGCACTATGGGGTTAGCGTCTGTGCTTCTTACTTATATACTATATTAATATTATATGAATTAAATAACGATTATTAAGAAATCCGTCAGACTCCGGGAAAGCCTTTAAAGGGGAACTCCGGTGTAAAATGGTTCTGGGATATGTTTAGTATGATAATGAGTTTGAACGTTTGATGTAGAGCTAAATAAATCCTATACGACGCGAAGCCAAGTTAATGTTTTTATCCGATTCTACCAAAATGCTATACGTTTTGATTGGCTGATGTCAAAAAGAAATCGTTTTTTTAAACCACTTACAAGGCTAGAAGTAGCCTGACACGTCTTTGGTAGTATAATAAGGGTCTTAACAGGGTCTTGGTTTACAAAAGCGATCAGCTGATGCCCCCATGACTCAAACGTATAGCATTTTGGTAGAATCGGCAAATAACATCTAACTCATCCCAGAACCATTTTACACCGGAGTTCCCCTTTAAGGAGCAGGTAGAGGCTACAGGATGGGAGGGGAAAAATGCCTTTATATGTTTTGTTTCATGTATGTTTGCTGTTGGCTGTTGCAAACAGTTTTGCTGGTGAGAATGGCTACGCTTTTGTCTGCGGGCAGCGCCTGGCTACCAGGCCAATGTTTCCACACGACTGACATGGGCAGGCAAGTAGCTGCTAGCTGGCGGCCAGATGCCAACCACCATCAAGTTTAGTATTTAAAGGGGAATATGCTCTACTATCTACCAACATATAACAGGACGGCCTCAATGCGTGCTGTGAACATCGCAGACAGTAACATCAGTAACATCAACTAAATAGAGACGTTTGATGTCTTTTGATTCTGAAGAATGACATCAGAAGAAATCGTGAGATGTTTGACAGCTCAGGGGACACGTTATAGGCAGGTACCGAGAAAATGTGGATGGAAATAACCATCGGTCTTTCTGATTAACCTGAACTTTGCAAGTGTGGTATAGAAAGGTTACTCAAGCCTAAAACCTCTAAACTCGTCTCAAACTCTAGACCATAAAACCTAAACCCTTAAAAACAAAATTGGTATTCCTCCTAAGTATGTCCTTTAGAGGGCTTAGTTTAAGAGAGGGAGAGGGGGCTGTAGCTGTGATAAAAACAGACTGTAGCTGTGATAAAAAGACTGTAGCTGTGATAAAAACAGACTGTAGCTGTGATAAAAAGACTGTAGCTGTGATAAAAACAGACTGTAGCTGTGATAAAAAGACTGTAGCTGTGATAAAGGACAGACTGACAGACTGTAGCTGTGATAAAGGACAGACTCTTGATGTAATAATAATTAAGAAATAACCAACGTGACCTGGTATTGACCCAGGAACATATCCTGGTGAGTCTGGTGAATTCAAACTACAAGGCTTGAAATGACAGTTCCAAGCTGCCTTATTTGGAGTCAGTGGGTGGATAGAGTGAACCGAAGGTGAATAAATCACGATTCTGTGCTGTTCTAACCATCACAAGGTTGGCCTTACGTCGACTTTTGCTTTCTGTGTTCTAGAAGCTGTCATCAGTTGATCAGTTGGATAATTGAAACACTAAGGCCCAGAGGGCCTCATTGGTCATCATTGAAACAAAAGATTTATTAACCAATAAAACAGGTCAAAACATTTATTAATAGGATGCTAAAACAGGACAAAACCTGGGGGGGGGGGGTTCAGTACTTGAAGAGTGCCACTAACATCATGACCATCATCATCATCATAACCATCGGCACATGACTCACAGAGGTCAGCGAGCACGTTACCATGGAAACGCTGGGTTCTAGTTTAACAGAAGTACCCTGACATCAAGCTTTAGTTCTGTAGTAATACCACTGTACGTGTAGTACTAGTACTGTACCATGGTAGTACCAATACTGTACCTGTAATACCAGTAATGTACGGTGGTAGTACCAACACTGTACAATGGTAGAACTGGTACTGTACGATGGTAGTACTCGCAGTGGCCCCCAGCAGATAGTCACATCTGTACCTTGAGCTTGGACCAAAAAAGACAAATTGCATGTGGTCCAAACTACGGATTGAATAGTAAAACATGTTTGTAGTAAAAGCTCCAACTGATTTTTGTTCTTTCAACCAAATCTTCGCACAGCCCCACCACAGCGGAACCATCAGTGTAGAGAACAGAAACATTAGACAGATGACAGGGGAATAACTATTTACAGTGAACATGGTCGTGGTTTGTTACTTAGAATCATGCATGTCCAACCGTAGAGAATAATGTAAAGGCTTCAGACATTTGTAGTCCATGATGTAGCCAGCAGCATTGGCGTGGCCAACTCTGTCGCTAGGAGACAGCAGGTATGAGATTAGCTGTTTGGAGCGTTGTAGGATCCAGTGGTTATAGATAGAACCGTGTCTTTTGTAGCACAGAATAGGGGGTAAGGACAGTGTCAAGACAACAGATTAACACACTGTGTTATCGTCATAGCTAGCATTCCTGCTAACATAGCCTAATTTCATATCAGAGACGTCTATGTGCTAGCCTCTGTATGCTAGGATTGTTATGTTAGTCATTTTAGCCTTTTTGCGTGCTAGCCTCGGTGTGGTAGCGTTTGTGAGCTAGCCTGACAGCCTGACAGCCTGGCTCTCACAGTGTGTGTATGTGCCCGAGCACAGAAGGTGCGTGCGTGTGTGAATATTTAAGAATAATCGATGTGTGTGTTATTGGTTCGGGGGCTCGGGGCTCTGTAGGAACCAGTGTGTGTATCTGCTGAACTGCGCCGCAGTACTCAGACTCTCCTGGTGGAGGCGCATGTTGTCCTGGCGGAGGAGCTGCACCTCCTGCTGCAGAAGCAGCTTGTCCTCCTGTTCCTGGTGTGTCGTGCGTTGGGGGGAGAGAGAGATTATTCAGTAGTCATTCCGTGAGGGACTCAGGAGACCTTAAGTCCAGAGGCCTGAGATCTCCTCAGAGTCTGGTCCAGGTTGAACTCTTGGTTTTGAAGCCCAGTGCCAGGAGGAGGGCTGCAGCGATTGGCCCATTAATCGATTAGTGGAAAGGTTAAAAAAAAAAAAAATGGCTGCTTGATGATGAGGTCCAATAATAAAAATGTGCTGCTTAAATTTTGCAGATCAATTTCAATATTTGGTTAATGGATCGTTATATAGGCTGCTAGTCAGATTAAACATGTACGACTTTGAAGTCTAACAAAAAATATCACAGAAATGATACATTTGATCAGAAAACATTGACATTGTGGACTGTAGACCGTGGCTCTTGTCAACATGATAAAGACCGGTTACTGTTCTATGAAGTGAAGAAAGGACCAGACCCTGGTAATAAACCTGGTTATGGTAAAACCAGTTCCCACATGCAACATGATGATGTGTGTGTTGAGTGCAGCTATGCATTATGGGTAAGCTACCTTCCTCAGGTCCAGCTGCAGCTGGTGAAGGATCTCCTCCAGCTGGTCCACCTTACCGGAGAGCAGGGTAGCAGACGCCTCCCTGGACGGAGCACAGGAGGAAGGACAGGAGAGGAGGAGCAGACAGAGGAGCCAATGAGAGGGGGGAGGAGAAGAATGGGGTTTTGTTCATTAAACTTCATAAAGAACAGAATGATTTATTCTCCTGAGCAGCATTTTAAACACATCTGAGGACGTTGACTGAGCTGATAATGTAGTACTTCTGTAGTACTGCTGTGGTACTACAGCAGAAATATAAACTGTGTAAAGTGTAGTACTACTTGCTGAAGTACCATACCCGTACTGCAGGGCTGTGCTCTGCACCTGGTGCTGGACCTGATCCAGGTCTGACATGGAGCCCGCACAACACTGGTGCACTGGAAACACACATAAGACACATAATTAGATAGAACACACAAACACAGGCTCCCTCTAGCATCACTGTACTGGTTACCAGTTTGGCAGACCTGGGCACTTTGATCTAACATTACACCTCTGAGCTCAATGGTTGATGGACTACATTTATATAGCTCTTTTTGCCAAAGCGCTGTACAAATAAATACCTTGCATTCACCCATTCATTCAGACACACACCGACAGCAGGTGAACCATGCAAGGCGACAGCCAGCGTGTCGTTAGCAGTGAGGGGTAACAGTTGACAGTGTATTTGAAAACACTGTTCTTGTTTTCAAATCAGAGTTTGGGATGCCGTATTTTCCCCTCAACTCTCAGGATAACTTTACAACATCGGCACATGTTGTTCACATCCATGATCTTGAATCTTCATTGCCACTAGGATCTCAGAACAGGAAGCTTGCGATTTGTTTACTACTGTGAAAGCGGAGGCTTCCTACCTCCGGCACATAACACACGTCATTACCAAACGTTGCTGATTAAGGGAACTCCAATGATTTTAAACCTCACACAAGCCTCCGCCCATTACAGAAATCAAAATCCAATGATGCTTTCCCAGACTGAATGACGGGAGATAATCAAAGTCAAAGGCTGGTAATAGCCAGGCTACCTCAACACAGCTAGGAGGAGCCAGGGATCAAACTAACAACCTAATGCCATATAACCTGCTGTATCGCGTGAGCCACTGCTGCTGGACCGACTCTCTAACAATAATACAAGTGAACTAGTAAAATGGGAACGCTGGAGTTGCTCAAATGTTGATTCTATCCAATCCCAGCAGCCCGGGGGCGGGTTCAGGGTTACCTTGTGCAGGCTGTGCTGCGGGCACCAGGTGAGACCAGGCGCTCCCCGCCCGCGCCAGCCTGGTACGCTCCGCCAGCGCTCCGTCAGACAAGCTCAGCGTGTCTGCAAAAACCACAAATGTTGGCATCATCACCTGCTGTCTGCAGCATCACTTCCTGTTAGCATCATCGCCTCCTATTGTCATCACCTCAGCAGCCACTTGTTCAGGTTTTATACGCTGTCCCTTACGCTGTGATAAACATCATTCATTCCTGATATTGATAACATTTCCTGTCATCACCCTAACTTCCTCTTCTGTCATATCCCTTCCTGTTATGCAAGCAATGTTGTACATTAGAGCATGGTTACAAAACAGCCTCCTTAAGTAAAACAGAGACTCACTCCTGTACATGGAGGCCGGGTGCTGGGTGCTGCGGCAGGGCAGGGTGCTGCGGCAGGGCAGGGTGCCGCGGCAGGGCAGGGTGCCGCGGCAGGGCAGGGTGCCGCGGCAGGGCAGGGTGCCGCGGCAGGGCAGGGTGCTGTCGTAGGGCAGGGTGCTCATATACGGCAGGTCTGCGGGGGTCCTGGCCTCCAGCAGTGAGCTACGGGAGCTGATCAGGGACAAACTCCACAGACTCTCCTCTGACATGGACCTCTGGAGCGGTTGCCACGGAGACGCTGGGAAGTGGGGCGGAGCTACAGGTAGAGACTGACAGATGAAGAATAAGAGAAGGAGGTCGAGGACGGAGAGGTGAGTTGAAGGAGTGAGGTGAGGAGAGAGGAGAAGACAGGAAGAGGAGACCATTAACTATTTGATCAGATTTACGTGGTGAATGGAAGAGTTCCCTCGGTTGTCTGCGCTCACCTGATCTCTGTCGCTGGAGTTGGACATCATCATCAGCAGGAAGGCGTCTCTGGACGGGTAGGGCTGCAACTGGAGCTGCAGGCTTTAGGTCCGATTATGGAGGAGGAGGGAGGCGGATGCAAAGGAGGGCAGCTTTGAATAATACGAGTGTGACTGATGCGCGTGTGTGTTTGTGTCTGTCGACCCTGACCTACTAGCCCATAAATACCCATACGTCATCACATACAGAACCCTGAGACAGGGCACCTCTGGGTGGAGAGGTCAGTAGCACCCCTGTCCTTCGGCCTCCGATTGAGGCCAGATAGCGGCGGCGCAAGACCCAGTCTGCTTTACAACCGTTGGAATACTGCATTAGTCGCATTGACACCACTCACACAAGACCACTAACTAGTGCATGGTAGAAAAACCAAACCAAAATAAGAGAGAGACACAGGCAGGCAGGCAGAGGCAGAGCGAGCAGAGTTGTAGAGTCGAGAGAGAGGGAGACAAACAGACAGACAGACAGACAGACGGAGAACCAGACTGACAGAAACCTGGCTTCATCACAGTATGTTTTTTACCTGGACAGAGAGCTCTCCCTCTGGTGCCCCAGGCTGCCATCTCCAGGGTTTCCAGCGGTGGTTTTCTGGGAAACACACTGAGCCACGCCCCTCTCTGGAGCACCACAGGACCCCTCATCCGCACCTGCAGGCAGTGGTGGGGCTGGGGGCGTGGCTACAGAGGTGGTGTCGATGCCGCTGTCTGTCGACGCCCCCTTGATGTAGGTGAGGCCCAGCTCCTGGGGGTCCAGCGGTTCGGAGGAGCCGAAGGGCCGATCCAGACCGCTGGAGGCGCTGGAAGCGGTGCTGGACATGGTGTTGGTGCTGGACACACTGGGGCTGCCGCTCACCCCCTGCTGGGTCAGAAACCACACCGTGGGCTTAATAGGAGCTAGCCCTGCCGGGGCAGAACACTGCTAGCATGCTAGGAGCTAGCCCTGCTGGGGCAGAACACTGCTAGCATGCTAGGAGCTAGCCCTGCTGGGGCAGAACACTGCTAGCATGCTAGGAGCTAGCCCTGCCGGGGCAGAACACTGCTAGCATGCTAGGAGCTAACCCTGCTGGGGCAGAACACTGCTAGCATGCTAGGAGCTAGCCCCCCTGGAGCAGAACATTGTAAGCATGCTAGGAGCTATTGTAACATTTGGACTCCCTCGAAAAAGTGGTTTTTAATCTCAATGGGACTTTCCTGGTTAAATAAAGGTTAAATAAAATAAAAGCATGCTAGGAGCTAGCCCTGCTGGGGCAGAATACTGCTATCATGCTAAAATCTAGCTCTGCTGAGACAGAACACTGCTAGGAGCTAGCCCCCTGGAGCAGAACGGTTAGCCTGGATTGCAGAACATTAGAATGAAGAAGAATGTTAGCGGTCCGCTAGCTGAAAGAGTAAAAGAGGTCCCACCGTGGTTCTGCTGCTGGACAGCCTGGCTGCTGGCCGGGCTGCTGGCCGGGCAGCCGGTCTGACTGGGGGCCTTTCCTGCAGCGCGTGGACCTTGGAGGTTGGCCGCCGGCCCTGGGGGTCTGGAAGGATAATGTCCGGCTAAGTCATGCGCTCACCCCACACTCGCTTTCTTAAAACCTGATGATACGGTAAAAGAGACTCTTTAGAACAGTGTTTCTCAACTGGTCTAGCTTGAAGACCCACCTTCTGCCTTAGACATGGAAGTCGCGGCCCAAATTCGTGAACATATTTTAACATCCAAATTTTAGCATCCAAATTGATTTGCAGAGAAAAGTGCAGCACCCGCGACCCACTCAAAACGGCCCTGCGACCCACTTTTGGGTCGGGATCCACCAGTTGAGAATCACTGCTTTAGAACAATGAAAAGCTAATATTTTTGGTGATGGAACAAAAAAAGCCAATGAAAGTAAATGTGTTGTGGTGATTGACAGATGATAACAGGGCACTGCTGGGTGATGGTTCCAGACCAGAGAATCGGGTTGGGTCCGCTGTCGACCCGTCTCCTCCTTCATTACCAGCAGGCTGGCCTCCCCAGGTAGGAGATGGACTGCTGCAGAGAGACAGAGATCATGATATTGACAAGATATTGGAGGGTCAGAGGAAGCATACTGTACTCAGGCAATATTTGAGGCAGTAATCAAAATAGTATTGAGGTTGTTTTTGAGACATTTTAAAGAGCATATTTGAGGCAGTAGAGAGATGGCGTTTGAGGCAGTATAGAAGAAGTATTTGAGTCGGTAGTTCAGGAAGCATAGCCGCATTTCGGAGTCCCCAGTCGATGGACTTTCTCAATGTAAACCTCGCAGTCTATTTCCAGAATGTTCTGATGTAACTGGATCTGGCAGTACTCTGGTATTCCGGCTGCCATCCCAACTTTCCCAGTAACGGATGTGGAAACTGGAAGAAACCCGAGCCAGGGTCCGCCAGATTGAGGAGAGGGGTGAGCGGGCGAGCGAGGATACCCCAGACGGAGCAGAGGGGCGGAGGTCTGTGGAATGTGTGTTGACGGAGCGCGTGGGCGCATACATGCGGATGGTTTGTGTGTGTGTTGAGGACTCTAGCAGGTGCTGCGGCTCTCTCAAACAAAGACACCCTTCTGCTGGCTCTGCTCAGGGTCTGGGGTCATGGGTAAGGGTCTAGAGGTCCGGGCTAGACTCAAGAGGTCAGGGCTAGGGTCTAGAGGTCCGGGCTAGACTCTAGAGGTCAGGGCTAGACTCTAGGGGTCAGGGCTAGTGTCTAAGGTTCAGGTCTAGACTGTAGAGGTCAGGGCTAGGGTCTAAGGTTCAGGGCTAGACTCTTGAGGTCAGGGCTAGACTCTAGAGGTCAGGGCTAGGGTCTAGAGGTCAGGTCTAGACTCTAGAGGTCAGGGCTTGGGTCTAAGGTTCAGGGCTAGACTCTAGAGGTCAGGGCTAGACTCTAGAGGTCAGGGCTAGTGTCTAAGGTTCAGGTCTAGACTCTAGAGGTCAGGGCTTGGGTCTAAGGTTCAGGGCTAGACTCTAGAGGTCCGGGCTAGACTCTAGAGGTCCGGGCTAGGGTCTAAGGTTCAGGGCTAGACTCTAGAGGTCAGGGCTAGGGTCTAGAGGTCCGGGCTAGACTCTAGAGGTCAGGGCTAGGGTCTACCATTCAGGGCTAGACTCTAGAGGTCAGGGCTAGACTCTAGAGGTCATGGCTAGGGTCTAGAGGCCAGGTCTAAATTCTAGACGTCGGGGCTAGGGTCTAAGGTTCAGGGCTAGGCTCTAGACGTCAGGGCTAGGCTCTAGAGGTCAGGGCTAGGCTCTAGAGGTCAGGGCTAGGCTCTAGACGTCAGGGCTAGGCTCTAGAGGTCAGGGCTAGGCTCTAGGGACCAAGGGTCAAGAACGCAGACACTTATACTAATTCTGTCAAACTTGTTAATGCTTTCAAACTGGCTTTGACAAAAATAGATAGTGGTAAAAGTAATAATTCTATGCTTTATATATACAACAATAATATTAATATTATCATATCTATATTAATATATTTATATTATTACATATGGTTAGAACTATATAAGTATTGATAGTATTGTTCTTATATTCATATTACTCTATAAAAAGTGTATATTATATTATTGTTACTTTATTAATATTATTACTTTTAACATTATCACTATATTAATAGTTACATTATTTTCACTGTATTAATATGGATAATACCATAGTCATCATATTCAACTAAAGTCATATTAATATCATCATTACTATCATTTGCCACGCCTGAGGCCAAAACTTTTTACCAGTCCACAAACTTTGTCTGCTGGGAATCAAACCCACACTGGCGTCTACAGGGTCCTACCTGCGATAGGTGCTGCACTGGGACCAAGTGCTGTTGGGACCTGGATCGCTGGCGGTTGATTGGTTGCAGGGCGTGCTGCCCCGTCCCTGAGAACCACTGTGCGACACAGCATAACCCTGGTGCATCCTGGGAAATAAACACAAGGCAAGACAAGTGGTGGTCCTTATTAAAGCGGCCTCGGTTGAGTACTCCGTTATAACAGAGCATGAAGCAGTACTGTTATAACAGAGCATGAAGCAGTACTGTTATAACAGAGCATGAAGCAGTAC
>JAOPJJ010000102.1:10556145-10568810 GCA_027122795.1 Enchelyopus cimbrius | reverse complement strand
TCACCTTTATTCCCTGCGTCCTCAATGATTTGGTAGACCAGCTTCTCCTGGTTGTCAGACCCTTTCATCTTACTGCGAAGGGAGACCGTACATTTCACTGCAAGAGCTTGATACTACTGCAGTACTGCTGCAATACTTAGTAGTAGTAGTAGTGCTAAAAATACAGCAAATGCAGTTAATTTCTACAGCTACATACTGTAGAAATACTGCAGAAATAACGGACAAGCCGACAGCATGTTTGCAGACACACACCACAACCACGAGAACTCGCTGTATACTTTCACTTCATTGTGATATATTAAGAAAATATAGAAGATGCTGGTGCTGTGCCAGGGCAGTGTCATTGCATCGTGAAAAACCGGGACACTAAAGCATCCCGAACTGGTCTTGTCGGGACTCAGGACACGAGACACGAGACTCAAAATCGGGACTTTCCCGGTCAAACCGGGACGTCTGGTCACCCTATGGTGGAAACACCTGTGGGTTGGCCCCGGGGTAAAGCCACATTAATGTGGGTAAAGGAGTGTGGTTTACCTGGCAGACTGAGCGTCCTTCATGCGATACAGGAGACCAGAGCTGTTCTTCAGCAGGTCCAGTTGACCCTGCACAACAGAAACATTGCATTCAGTACCAATACCGTTGTCTTCCTCCCTTACTCTTTTCCCAGGCTTTTTCTTTTCCCGTCTTCTTCCAGAGACCGTAGCCTTACTCCTCAGAACCTAGTCTTCCTCCAGGACCCCTGCTCCAAGACAGTAGTCTTACCTTCCAGAGTGACCCTAGTCTTCCACCAACAGCCTAGTCCTTCTCCAGATCCTAGTCTTCCTCACTCAGACCATAGTCTTCCTTCTCCACAGCCTATCCTTCCTCCCAGACCCTATTCTCCCATGGCCTCCCTCCCATAGTCTTCCTAAGTGGTTCCTACCAGAGACAGGAGCTTGTTGATGACCATGGCCCGCTGTGTGGCCTCCAGGTGGGGCATGTCGTTCTGTATAACCTGGTCCGTGATCCCGTGAGGGAACTGTTGACATAGCTCCTTGATCCTTCAGGGAGAAAGAGAGAGAAGTCAAACATTCAGCACTGCAGTAACAAGCACCTCTATAATGTTGCAACTGTACGGTGTAAAAAAAACACGTAGTTTTAAAATCGAGGATAAATAGGCTAGTATTTAGGTGAAATGTCATGGAATAACGCTACAGTGTGTAATAACGTTTGAAAGGCAGTCAAGTTAAACTCCATCAATAGAGCCGCGTAGCATCACGAAGCTACGGCTAGCATCACAAATGAATGACGTTGACCTATTTTCAATCGCTGCAGCGTCAGCAGGGTCGCACTCCTTCTTCACTCTGACGTCCGCCATCGCGCTTGGTCCGGTGCCGTCAGTACGGAGTGATGTGCATGGGGTTTAACAGCTTCGGTTGATAAACATGTGGAAGAGCATCACAGCCTGGACGGTCAGGGGGAAAGTGCGAGTGTGGGAGCCTACAGCAGTGTTGTGTGTATACCGCCACCTACCGTACAGGAGTGTGTAAACTTTACACACTCCTGTGTGTAAATAATAGTTATTCAATAATTGAATAACTATTATTTGTTTTTGTTTTGTTTTGTTTATTTAATTTGATTATATTTATTGACATTATTTTAGTCTAGTCTAGCCTGTCCCTTTACGCTGTAAAGGCTAGACTAGGGGGGCGGGTCATGTAAAAAATAATTAGAGTACCGAAAATCCCTCGGGTGGCACTCAATGTAAATAACAAACAGTCCCTAAGAGCTTTGATTCTCTCTCTCTCTGCACACCTTGTTCCTTAAATATGTTATGGATTCCTGATTCTACTTCTGTTTCTAGCCATTCCTGTCTGAAAACAATTGAATAAAACAATTAAATAAGGCCTGTGTAGTCTGAGTCTTTACACCGCCTCTTCTCTTCTGCTGACACCCGCTGCTGGGACTCTTTTCCTCGACTCACTTTCTGTAGCTCGTTTGCGTTACAGAGCGCAGTCCGTCTGGGCGGAGCTCCATATTTGCTCATGTTATTCTGCACAAACCCCGCCGCGTTTGGTCCTACCCTTGAACAAAACGAACGGATATCCGTTGCTATGGGATTGTTGGGGTAGCGTTGCGCGTTACCAGGCGACGAGTAAGGCAGCGGGACAGTGAAAACCTAAACACGCTTTTCACCTGAGGTAACGGACTCATGCACATGAAACATAACTGCAGATAGAACAATTTGGCAACTGGTCGCCACGTGGCGGGCCGTACCGCGTCACCATGGCAGCGGGCTCGGTCGCAGCCCCGCGCCTCATTCCGCTCCGCGCTCCGGGTCACGGGAGAGCAGGGCACGAGGTGGACACCACCACACCTGTTGAGATTAAATCAGGTATATTTCTTGACTTCTAAATGTTCTCATCGCTTATATGTACTTCTTGTTTCACGTCTTTCCTAAAGTATACAATGTGTGTGTGCGGGGTCCAAAGTTCTTGTCCATTTGCCAGCAGAATGGGAAAATATACCAGAAAAACATTTATATTACATTTACATTAAAAAATATATAGAAATATATATTTCTATGGCCGTGTGGAATACCGTGGTCAGCTTGTTCCTGTGTCTAATATGTTACAGCCTGTGATACAGGTGATACAGGTACCTGTGATACAGGTTCAGGGTGACTTTAACACACAGGATCAGGATCAGGTCACTCACAGCCCATGTTGCTGTGTGTAGATTCTGCAGATGTACAGCTGTACTACACTCTGGACGGGAGCGGCCCCGAGGCAGGGCGCCCTGGGCGTGCAGGTGGGGGCTCCACCAGGAGGTACAGCAGAGCCCTGCTCCTACCCCCGGGGAAGGTCTCCGTCAGGGCAGTGGCTGTCACCTGGTGAGGCCTTAAGTAACCTGGCTGTTACTGGGTGAATTGATTCATAACAATTCATCAACTAAATCGATGTTGTCATGAAAATAACTCCCCCCTCCAGTGATGGCAGGCAGAGCTCTACCGTGACCAAACTTTTCTTGGTGTCCTTAAACGAGGCAGCACTGAGAGGCCAGAAAGACCTCCAAGACAAGGTTCTACAGTTAAAAGACCTCCCATAGTACCTGACCATTATAAAGATAGTACTATTACCAGTGAGAGATACCATTATTACTTGTACTAAAAACAGAAGCCCTTTGCCCGACCTCTTTCCTCTCACAGGAAGTTGGCCAGGAGACACTGCAGTTGACAGGAAGGAGCACCCCAAGCCGATCTACCCTGAAATGTACTCCCGGTATTGAAGTTGCTACATATCCGTTTTCTACATCACATCCTGTTACTACCTCACATCCTGTCACCGCATAACATCCTGTCACTACATCACCTTCTGTTACTACCTCACATCCTGTTACTACATCACATCCTGTCACTACATCACCTGTGTGTTCAATGTGTTCTGCTGCCTCTATGTATTTCAGATGTTCTCAAATCATCAGGAGGCGCTCGGTTCCTCAGTGGTCGTCTGGGTTCCCCAGACCCCCAGTTCCAGAGGAGCTCACACAAAGAACCCCCAGGACCGGTTAGCCCCCTACAGACCACATACATGTACACTTGCATCAGCACATTACATCATCACATAACATCACTCCATGTTGTCACCATATGTGGTCACCACATGACCTCACCACATGACATCACTACATGTCATCACCACATGACATCACCACATGTGGTCACCACATGTCATCACCACATGTGGTGACCACATGTCATCACCACACTACATTACTATATTCACCCCTGTCACCCCTCCGTCCTCCTAACCACCTGTAACCTTCCCAGAACACACTGCAGGCTAAACCAAGCCACTCCCAGAGCACTAGGGTCCAAAGAGAAGCGGACTTCCTCAGGTAGCAAGCCTGTCTGTCTGTAGTCTGTCTGAAGTCTGTCTGTTAACAGTCTGCCTGTGGACTCTATCCGTCTGTCTGTCTGTCTGTCTGAATTCTGTCTGTCCACCAGGTGTGTACTAGCTATTTTGACTACCTCTCCAGGTATACCAGCTGTAAAAGGTGTATAATACCTGTACCAGATGTTTACAATATTGTCCAGGTATACCAGGTGTCTATACTACCTGTCCGGGTGACATTGTATCAGGGGAAAAATCCAGGTGTACCAGGTGTACTATATATGTCAAGGTGTATAAAAATATGTCCAGGTCTACCAGGTGTATTATATATATCTCGGTGTACCAGGTGTATTAAATATGTATTGGTGTATTATATATCAAGGTGCATTATATACAGTATTTGTAAATATATACATATACATGTCCACATGTACCAGATGTAGTCAATATGTCCGGTGTATTATATATATACAAGGGCCTTATAAATGTTCAGTTGTACCAGGTGTATTATATATGTCAAGGTGTACCAGGTGTATTATATGTACTATGTCCATGTGTACCATATGTATTTTATATATCCAGGTGTACCAGGTGTATTAGATTTGTCCAGGTGTACCAGGTGTGTTATATTTATCTATGTGTACCAGATGTGTTCTATTTGTCCAGGTGTACCAGGTGTATTAGATTTGTCCAGGTGTACCAGGTGTGTTATATTTATCTATGTGTACCAGATGTGTTCTATTTGTCCAGGTGTACCAGGTGTATTATATTTGTCCAGATGTACCAGGTGTATTATATTTGTCCAGGTGTACCAGGTGTTTGTGTGATCGTCCGTCTGATCCTTTCTCGCGGTTCTGTATCCAATGTGGCTCCTCCCTCCCTCCCATCCCAGGACAAAGACTGCCCCCACCTGAGGCAGGAAAGGTACTGCACCTGACACTTCACGTATCTCACACACAGCCTCACGGACACCACACTCAAATCGTTAGGACAACAAAGTTGTGGATGTGTTTGGGCCTGTGCTGAAGGCAGAGGCCTGTCTTCATACGAGTTGTTTGTTTGTTCAGATGGGGGTGTGTGTGGCCTGTCACATGCTGGTCCCCATTAACACACCCAGCTGTCTGATCTGTGAAGCCTCCATCGCCCCTCAGCTCTGCCCCCAGGCCAGCCTCAAGCTGCAGGTACCAGCTCTCCGGCAGCAGCATGGACCATGCAGGGCCCGAAGTTAACTTTTTTGGCCACCAGCCACTGTGGCTGGTGGATTTTGAAATCCACCTGCCACAGTGGGTTTTTTATCAGCCAAAATGGTTTGTGCCTATAATAAAGGTGAATGACTCAGAAAATGCACGTGAAAATGCACGAGAACGGTGCTGTTGAGTTATTAACCAATCGAATCTCATTCATGACTAGACCTAGGTATCTGACCTGGTGTGGCTGGCATTTAGAATAGAAAATAACAGAAATACAAACAGCCAGTCATCTCACTGATGGTCTCCTTTATTTAGTTAACATCACCAACACTTGCTCAGTGTTGTGTTGTCTTATTGGTTACCCGCCAATCACACGCCAATCACGAAAGCTACCCGCATTTGGCGTGTGGGCAGGTGCCAATTTCATGCCTTGCACCCATGTAATGTGATTTCATAACTGCCTACCCGTCTGTTTTCTACCTGTTCGTCTGCATTTGTGCATCTGTTTGTCTGTGCCTGTGGGCGTGTGTGTGTCTGTGTGTGCAGGACAAAGCCTTGTGCGTAGCATGTGGAAGTGTGAACCCAGGTCATATCTCCCATTGTGTGACCTGTGAGAAAAGACTGACCGCTCCTACCTGGGTAAGATCTGACTCTGACCCCACACAACCATGCTCACTATTTGACCACCCAGTGCTAGCTTACAGTGTTGTGCTGCCCCAGGCGCTGACCCCGCCCCCGCCAGATACAGAGCAGACGCTGGACTGCTCCGTATGTAATCGCATCAACAACCAGGACGCTAGGTTCTGTGACTGGTGCGGCTCCAAGGTACCTCCTTACCAACCTTTTACTCCCTCGAACTCCTGCCAACTAAGGCTATGTCCACACGGGAACGTAAATGTTACAGGTGGCGCTGTAAACGGACACAGGCTGACCCGACCGGACACACCAAAACCGTAGAATAAGACCTTCTTCTCAGAGAAACCACAACAAACAGGGGTTTTCTTCTGGTCACGTGACGATGACGCCATCGTTTCCAAAAAGTAGCGGTTCCCTTGCCTACACGGCAACGCAGAGGCGGCGTTGCCAGATCTTTCCACTCTGGGACCCGTTCTCAAAAAGTATCGTTTAGGACAGTGTTTCTCAAGTGGTCTAGCCTGAAGACCCACCTTCTGCCTTATGAAGTCGCAGCCCAAATTCGTGAACATATTTTAACATCCACATTTTCAACATCCAAATTAATTTGCAAAGGAAAGTTCTGATACATTTTAACATCCACATTTTAACATCCCAGTTAATTTGCAGAGAAAAGTGCAGCACCCGTGACCCACTCAAAACGGCCCAGCGACCCACTTTTGGGTCGGGACCCACCAGTTGAGAATCACTGGTTTAGGACACCCAAATCGATGTTGCCGTGTGGGGGAAAGGCCAAAACGATAAAGTATTTGATTGTTTTCACCTAAAAACGTTCCCTTGTGGACAGCCTAACTCTTACAACCTCGAACTACCACTAACTAACTCTAACTACCACCAACTACCTTTAACTACCCCAACTACCTCTTACACAAAATACAGCTAACTACCAGAAAATATAATGAAGTAACCAAATAACATTTAACAAACAACTTATAAGAACGTGTCAACCTTCTACCAACTCTAGTCCCTTCAACTCATTCATGTTTAACTAGTGTGTGTGTGTGTGTGTGTGTGTTAGCTCTGTCAACCTCTGAGCAGTGTGTTATGTGGGGGCTGTGGTGCCAGCAGCCCCCCCTATGCCTCCTACTGCTCCGCATGCGGCCTCCTATTGGTCGCCCCCCCGAAAAGCCACGCCTCCTCCGGCACTGCAGGAGGGGCTGCAACACACCCACAGGTCTGTTGCCATCTACTAGAGCTAGTACTACCCCTAGTAATACTATGATTCATGTTCACTAGTAAATTAATCTTGGTATTATTGGTACTAGTGATCATGACTCATGAGTCATGATCACTAGTACCAATAATACCACAAGTCATATTCACTAGTACCAACACTACCACTTGTAATACTACGAGTCATGTTCACTAGAGCCAGTACTTCCACAAGTCATGTTTACTGGTACGAATAATAATACCACTAGTTATCGCACGAGTCATGTTCATTAGAGCTAAAACTACCACTAGAAAAAGTCCTGTTCAATTGTATCAATAATACCACGAGTCATGTCCAATTCTACCAATACTACTACCAGTAACACTTCGAGCCATGTTCAGTAGTACTAATCCTACCACTAGTACTACTATGAGTCATGTTAACTAGTACCAATACTACCATTAGTAACACTTCAAGTCATGTTCACCAGATCCAGTACTACCACTAGTAAAACCACAAGTCATGTTCACTAGTACTACCACTAGTAATACCACGAGTCCTGTTAACTAGTACCAATACTATCATTAGTTACCACTATTTATACTCAAGTCATCTTCAATACCTGTCATGTGTGTACAGTGGGAATTTCACGGCACATCACAGGCCGCACCCACCCATGCCAGAGCCCCGCCCACCGTGGACCGGCAAACCCAGACAGTGGGTTTATTCTATCCGTCCAGCGCTGGGCTAAATAAGACTCACCAGCAGAGGGCGCCGACGGAGCAGGCAGAGCGCCGTAGGCCAACGCTCACTGCTGTGAGCCCAGGAAGAGGTGAACAATAAAATAAACCCTTTTTATAAATATCTACAAGATTAAATATATCAATTGATTATATTACATATATTTAATGAATTCTACTTATAGATACAATTATAATATAAACACAATTATTAATAAAATACAATATTATATTCAATTGTGAATAAAATATAAGCAATTATATTTATAACAACAATTATACATTATTAATAAAATATAAAACACATTGAATTATCAATAAAATATAATCAATCAAATGTATCATAATTAAATTATACCTCAATTATTATACAAATAATTATACAATATAAAATAATCAATATAACTAAATAAACACTTACATAGAAGCATAGTATTTATCAAATAATCATTATATTATATATTATGAATCAATATAAGGACTAAATCTAATCCATATAATAAAATGTAATATAACCACATTTTATATAATAGAATCACTATTCTATGTAAACTAATTTGTCATTTGGTAAAATACAATGGAGTGTGTTCTGGAAAGCTGTTGACCAATGGGATTGAGTGATGAGTGATGATGTATTCTAGGGTACTGGAGGAAGCAGGTTGATCATGTGTGTGCTCACCTGCGGGCCTATGCCCAGAACAATCCCCACTTCAGAACCCTGCTGGGGGAACCTAGGATGGGGCGGGTGAGACCACACGCACGCACGCACGCACACACACACACACACCCAACCCACATACCCAACCCACACACACGCACGCACACACACACACACACAAACACACACACACACACACAAGCTCACTCTTGTCCTCTCCAGATGGGGACGGCTGTGCTCAAGGAGGATGGTTATGAAGTGAGTCTGAGGCTCAGCTTCCTGCCGGGGGAGCCAGAGACTTGGGGGACCCAGGTAAGTCTGCTTGGGAGAGTTCCTGGTCCTCCTAGTAGAGGTCCTAGTAGAGGTCCTTGTAGAGGTCCTATTACAGGTCCTGGTAGAGGTCCTAGTAGAGGTCCTAGTAGAGGTCCTGGTAGAGGTCCTAGTAGAGGTCCTATTACAGGTCCTAGTAGAGGTCCTGGTAGAGGTCCTAGTAGAGGTCCTGGTAGAGGTCCTATTAGAGGTCCTGGTAGAGGTCCTATTAGAGGTCCTAGTAGAGGTCCTGGTAGAGGTCCTAGTAGAGGTCCTGGTAGAGGTCCTATTAGAGGTCCTGGTAGAGGTCCTATTAGAGGTCCTAGTAGAGGTCCTGGTAGAGGTCCTAGTAGAGGTCCTGGTAGAGGTCCGGGTAGAGGTCCTAGTAGTGGACCTGGTGTGGCTGAACACTTTTTCTTGGTTCTCTAGGCCAGCAGAGAGAGGCGTGCTGGGGAGAGCCCTGACCTGACCCAGACCCTGAGCAGTGTTACAGAGGGGCAAAACCCTGGGTCCAACAAAACCAGTCTGGGTAAGGATATCCACTCACCAATCTACATTTACATTTACATTTAGCAGATGCTTTTATCCAAAGCGACTTACAAGTACATTTTTGTCATTCACACACCGACAGCGGGTCAACCATGCAAGGCGACAGCCAGCATGTCAGGAACTGGTAGGGGTGTCTTGTTCAGGGACACCTCAACACTGAACACCGGGGATCGAACTGGCAACCTTCTGGTGGCTGAACACCCCGCTCAACTTGTTACAAACAACATAATGAGTTGAACGTTGAACTCTTTTAAGGGGAAATTGGATGACCTGGAGGCAGAAACATCTGGTTGTAGTTGTTTTGTCTGAGGCTTTTGTTACTGTAGCTGACCTTCAAATGTTGCTGTTTTGGATGCTTAGTGTCTTTAATGCATATGTCTATCTTGTGTTTATGTGTATGTATGCTGCTGCCTGTCTTGGCCATGCAGGACACTCTTGTAAAAGACATTTTCTAATCTCAATGCGTCTTTTTTTCCTGGTTAAATATAGGTAAAAAATAAAATAAAAAAACCTTAGCCACTGCTGCCTCGTGCCCCAACTGTAGCACTACAAGTAGCTCTACAAACCACTCTACCTGTACCTCTGCCTCTAGCTCTACATGCAGCTCTACCTGTAGTTCTGCATGTAGCTCTAACTGCAGCTCTACCTGTAGCTACTACAAGTAGCGCTAGAAGCCACTCTACCTGTACCTCTGCCTCTAGCTCTACCTATACCTGTACCTCTGCCTCTACCTGCAGCTCTACCTGTACTTCTTCCTCTACCTGCAGCTCTACCTGTACCCCTGCCTCTACCTGCAGCTCTGCCTGTACCTCTTCCTCTAGCTCTACCTGCAGCTCTACCTGTACCTCTGCCTCTACTTGCAGCTCTACCTGTACCGCTGCCTCTAGCTCTAGCTGCAGCTCTACCTGTAGTTCTGTATGTAGCTCCTGATGTGCATTTTGCCAAGCGCCAACGTGCTCAACAGGTGAACCTCCATTTTGCTCAGCGCAAACGTGCTCAACAGGTGATGCTCCATTTTGCTCAGCCCAACAGCGCTAACAGTAAGCAAAGATCTGTGGATGTGTTGGTCATAACAGACCACTTCACAAAATTGTCTCATGCATTTCCCTGTGTCAACCAAACGGCAAAGCAAATAGCAAAGATGTTGTGGGATAATGTGTTCTGTATCAATGGTTTTCCAGAGCGAAGACATTCCAATCAGGGAGACAATTTTTGAAGTGAGCTCATAGCAGAACCCCTCAGGCACAAAAACACGCACAACGGCATACCATCCCATGGGAAATGGGCAAACTGAAAGGTTCAACAGGACGCTTGGCGGTAGTGCACGCCCTACCACTGCCAGTGAAACAACACTGTGACCGACAGATACAGACTTTGACGTTTGCATATAATGCCACCATTCATGAAATGTCTTGAAGGATCCAGTTGTGGTGATTTATAAGACCTATGCACTGCAGCTGATGGTAAACCTCCATGTGGCTGCTGGCAGCTCAGCAGCATGCGAGGAAAGAGCAGCAAACATCAAGCTGATGGCTACAACAAGAAAGTACACGGTGGAGCCCACTTCAACGTTGGCAGCCGAGTTTTGTTACCAATGAAGCTGAGAGAGGAAAGCGTAAGCCTGCAATGTGTACCATCACAGACCCAAACCCCCAGACTCATGTTTACAAAGTCAGGGATGAGAGTGGGAAAACCAGAGTCGTCCGTTGGAATCTAATGTGTTGGAATCTAAGGTCGCTTCCGGTGCAGGCGCCACTGTCACTTCCACCAGCCGTGTTCGGGATCGTTTGCATTTGCGGGTTTGTTGCAACGAGAGTTGAGAAGATCTGGTGGAACTTGTCTTAATCACGTCAAGTTCCCGCTGCGTCAAGGCGGACAGGTACACACTTCTCGTAGACCTACTGTCAACCGGAAGATGTACTGTTTGGTTTCCATGACAACAAAAGTAAGAAACAGAATGAAATACACCTCGATTTGCTGATCATTTTAGGGAAATACCGTATTCACAAAGCCAAATTTAGTAACTCTAACCCTTCTTTTATTGCTTTTGGTAAGGAAACCAAACAGTACATCAAAACCATCTATGATTCAAAAAACAAGAAAGCTGCTAAAACCATTCAGTTGTGCTCTCTAGTTTTAATATATTTGTTACATAGATTTTTTATATAAAAGGTTGAATATAATGAAGACGGTTTGTGCACAAACTGCATGTCATCTATACTTCTACGTGAATCTAATCCATTATTTCACTCTCCGGGGAACATGTTGGCTTGGGTTGGTTAAACCAATGGCATGTCTACTTAGTTCCTCCATGTGCGGTTAGAAAATACATTGTGGCAGAAATGATATAGTGCCGTTTAGGCTTTACTATCTTTTTTTATTGTACACACATTTTAACAATATATATATATATGAATTAATGTGATCCATTGTATGTTGCTTTTACAAATCATCCATTGAACATGTTTCGAAAATCATACAAGATAAAGTCACTTTAATTCAACATAGTACCATTCCCAGTACCATTCCACAATTTGTAAAAGTAGGTGCTTCAGCTGCCACAAAGAGAAACATTTTTGAATTGCACATATACATTTTTTTTTTATCTCAGTCAAGTTTAAGAACATATATTGTAATTAAGTTATATAATCAAAATATGTATCAAGATTATATGTATATATTTAAATATATTTAGAAACCAAGCTATTCAAAAGTTTAAATTATCCTATTTAAAAAAAAAGTAATCATTTGGTAACATTTGGTACATTTACAGAGACCTCTATTGGTCGAAATTATTATTGCAGTCGCCTCACTCACAAACAAGTGGTCTTTTAAAGAAAAGTAGAACATTTGAGAAGCAAGCATAAACATATTGACAACAAACCAACAACGAAAACAAACCCCTTTTACAATATATTTACAATATGTACAATTTTGACAAATATTTTGCTCCCTGGTGTTAGTGTAAATATTCCAATTCCCAGTTTATATCTAGGTCTAAAAAGCTTGCTGTTTGACCACAAAACACAAGCAGAGGTTCATTTCTTTCCCTAAATGTATGAATCCCACTCTTTATACGTTGTTTTTTCGTCAGAGCTTGGAGGCTAATACAGCTTACCAGGAGCTACGCCAATCCACAGCACTAGAAACACAACAATATTGTCTTTGCTTGCTCTTTCCCAAGCACATATATAAACCAGCTAAACCAAACAAGTGGTTTGTGATGCGTCATCATATCGGTCCCACAAAGTTACAGACATGCCTCTGGATATTCAGCCTCTGGATAACACTTAAATGGAAGTCCCACATGTGCATCAGTCCTAGCCTGGGTATACCCATGCTGCCTTGCGCGCTCGAAAATGTCGCGCTCGAAACTGCCAGACAGCCTGGTGGCCATGCCCGGTTGACTTCGCAAGAATTTGCAATTCTTTGATATCCAATCACAGAACGAGGAGGGACGGAAAGACGATGACGCGTACTACTCGACAGACGGAAGCTTGT
>JAOPJJ010000102.1:10356252-10367832 GCA_027122795.1 Enchelyopus cimbrius | reverse complement strand
TCACGGCGGAACAGAAATTAACGACCGCACCTGGCAGCCATGCTCATTGGAATTATCTTAATAAACAAATTCAATATTTCACGTACAAACTCGGCACAATTCACGCGAATGTGGGTGGGGGTTTTTCAAGGCGGAAAATAAATTAACGTGTCTATTTAACAAATAAACCCTGCACAATTCACGCAAACATGTGTGGGGGTTTCACGGCGCAGCCCGACTGCTGCTGCAGAGGGGAGTCAGCCTATCACTTCAGCCTTGTGTTTCAAGCGTTAAACCTCAATGTTTAACTTCAGAGCCTATGATAAAGCATTCAAAACAGGGTAGAAACGTTTCGTCTTACCTTGCTTTGCGCTCGTTCACCAGTACTTTCCTCCTGCACACACAAACTAGGTTGGTTAACCAGGGAACTTTTTATTTTTATTTTAACGGGAAAACTTGAAACAGTCCTCAGGGGCTTATAGCGCCTGCACGATTAACGTGACGGATTGTAGAATTCCCAAGTTTCAAACTTACCGGGTCTCACGAAAACGGAAACGAGAAGGCAAAAGAGAGGAAGAGCCATGTCCTGGCATCCGCTTTATGCGGCAGGACCTGCCTCCAGTCAGTCACATCTGACAATTTTGATATAAGGGTCTCGCGACAGTTAACTGAATGGCATCATTCGTAGTAGGACCGTGGTGACGGTCAGAGAGAGGTCGAAATAGATCTGACTGAGCCACGACTACATACGGCACCAAAGCTCTAAACAGGACACACATGCAAAAGATACATAAGGGTTTTTTTTCAATGCTACAGCAATAACTAATAAGATAGGAAGTAGCCAATGAGAAACACAATTAGGCAGACCATGTCCTTGATGATGAGGCTTTTAAGATAATCACATTTTGGATGGGAGCTGCACACATTCACACATTTGCATTAAACGTTGCATCGTTAGAAAGTCATTCAATCATTTATGTTTGCAGCCTAGAATCGCTGATACAACCTTTAAAGGAACACCACCCATTTGCATTAAACGTTGCATCGTTAGAAACCCTGTCATATTTTTCAATGGTCGTGCAACATTCACACATTTTCCCCTGAGATAGGAGAAATACGTATTTACCTCTCACACTTCCTTATACAAATGACGTAAAATGATGATTTTTGCGTCATTTGTATAAGGAAGTGTTTTTGGGGGGATAAAGCACGAGTTCCTCGTTCTGGGCCGGTATCGTCCAGTCCCAGCCCCCGGTGTCCCTCCCTGCGGACTTCTATGTAGTTACTGCTAACTTTGCTTATTCACTGCTGACGAGTTGAGTTAGTTGAGTTAGCGATGCCAAACGTATGATTTAATGCAAATGTGTGAAGTGTCCCTTTAAGTTCAAGTATTTCATTATAATAAACCACCAAAACCAAGTATTTTGAAACGTCATCCGACTTTGTCTGCCTATTCTTGCTTTGAATTTTGTTATTTTGTTATTGATTCCCCTGACCCTACCCTACCTGCCTTCTTTCATATGAAAGAAGGCAGATTTACTTTGTAAACAGCCACGTTATATACAGCTCATGAGATGTGCTGCTTTACAGCAGACGACTGTATCAGTGTGTAATCAGTAATGGAGTGGAGTGAGTCTTACCTCCAGGCAAATGCGTGGAACTTTCTGTTGACTTCAACTGTCAACCTTTTTCATTCCGATTGGTCCTTGCTTGGTATTCGCTTCATTCGCATCGCAGAAAGTTAAAATATTTTTTATCTCAGTACCTGCCTTGCATTGCCTGTCCTGGCCACATTCCACTAGAACCACATTCCACTAGAACCAAGTGAAGTGGCCCTTTAAGACTGAATCAAATGACAAGCTCAAGATCAAACCAAAGCACAGCCTCTCCACATCCCTAAGGGCGAACTCCCAGATGACGTCTTGAATCTCATCCAATACGGACGGTGCGGCAATTAAGCCACCTGCTGGGCTATCTGCTAAACACAGGACACGTGAAACAGCACAGCAGAATTACAAGACTTTGCTGAACAGACATGGACGTAAAAGTTCCATTGACGGCTTTGAAGGCCAGCACCATCGTCTCAAATCGGATGCGGGCTGCAACGGGTAGCCATTGGAAGTTGCAGAGGAGGGGGGTCACATGGGAGTATTTGGGTTGGTTGAGGACTAGACGCGCTGCAGCGTTCTGAATACGCTGCAGTGGTTTAGTGGCGGAGGCTAAGAGTCGAGCCAGGAGCGAGTTGCAGCAGTCAAGGTGGGAGATGACCAACGCCTGTACCAAATATGTCTAAATAACACTGTTCTAGTTAAAGTATACTGTACCTTAGGCTAACACTGACTACTTCAGGTTCTGACATGTTCTGTCATTTTATCTTTTAGTCATTGCTCTGCAGCTGTAGTACAAAGTATGCGTAGCTGTACTGCTAAGTATATGTAGCTGTACATAGTACAGTATGTGAGGCTGTAGTTAATAATACATGCAGGTGAAGTACATAATACATAGTAGCGATAGTACATCATACATGAGGCTATAGTATGTGTATGTATGTAGCTATAGAACATGGCTATAGCTATAGTACATGTAGCTATAGTACGTAGTACACATTGCTATTGTACATGTAGCTACACTACATATAGCATATAGCATGCATATAACGTTGTACATTTACTTATACAGCATTTAGCAGATGCTTTAATCCAAGTAGTTTTGTCCTTCCAGCACAGACAGCGGGTCAACAATGTTGTGCCCCAGTATGTCAACAGGTAGGGGTTAGGTGTCTTGTTCAGGGACACTTCAACATTCGGCTAGGAGGAGCCAGGGTTCGAAGGTTGCCATTTCGACTACCCGCTCTACCCCCTGAGCTACTGCTGCCCCTTACATGTGGCTAAAGTGCATAATGTATATAGCTATTGTACATGCAGCTACAGTAAATACTACATGTAGCATAATATGTAATTTGCACTAGGAAGTGTGAGAGGTTAATACGGATTTCTCCCGTCTCAGGGGAAAATTTGTGAATGTTGCACGACCATTAAAAAAGATGACAGGGTTTCTAACGATGCAACGTTTAATGCAAATGGGTGGTGTTCCTTTAAAGGTTGTATCAGCGATTCTAGGCTGCAAACATAAATGATCACATTAATCTGATCTCTTTCCCTTAATCTTTCCTCACAATCCGCTAGCTGCCCGCCCAATAAGCAGGCCGTAAAAAAAAACGCGTCTCCGAGAACCTACATAAAAAACAAATGCTCCAACCAGGCGCTCAAAACTAAAATATTTTGTTTTCCAACCAATCACCGACAAGGTGTGGGCATTGTGTGGTTTTGCGCTCGTGCACGCGAAGTGGGAACTGAAGGTGATTGGTCGGAATACAAAATATTTTTGTATTTCTTTTTTTACCACATTTATTTTTATTTCATATCATTTGGGTTCACCAACCCTTGAATATAATCTTACTAGGATTCCTTGTTAAGTAATTGATTTAAAATTAATTTTTGCTCTTCTCTGTGAAGCGAAGACAGAGCCGGGAGTCGTTTTATGTAACATATTGATCGAAATCATTGGTGTTATGTGTTCAAGTGATGGTCAAAGTAGTTGGGAGATGCAGGCCCGGGTCACAAGGAAACAAGCTGAGTATAAAACCTTTTATATGTTCATGTTTTTTCCTCAAGAGAGTCAATGATATCCAGACAATTAGCTACATTCGAAATGTCGATTGTTTCCTTTCCTGGCTCAACAATGAAGCAAGATCCCCGTTGTCATAAGGGCTGACACCTGGCATATTTTCTGCCGCAGGGTAAAATCTATTCAGACTTCATTTTGCCCGTAAAGAAAAATAGCCCATAGTAAAATATATACAGTATGTCGTGACTATATTGAGGCACTTTTCACTTTCAAACTTTTCAATGTCACTGTGTGACAAATAAAGCAACTTAACAACTTCAAGCAGTTTGCTTATTTTAATTAACTTTTGCATAGTTTGGGTTGTTTCTTCATTTGATTGACAAAAGCATCAGCTAAATAAATAGCTTTGGTACATAGTACATGTAGCACATGCAGCTGTATTATAGTGCATGTACTGTAGCTGTAATATATAGGACATGAAGCTGTGGCACAGTACATGTAGCTGAAGGACATGAAGCTGTGGCACATGTAGCACAATCATTCATGGCTTTCCTTTCAGTATTTTTATGTGTTAATTGGGTTTGGTTTCTGTCTTTTACTCTACATTTGCTACATAAGCACAATGTTTTACTTTAATTAGTTAATTGAGTGTCGTAATTCACACAAAATGCACTTTGGAAAGTACTATTTAGCAAATTGGATTTACGATCAAAGTCTCAAACACACTTATAATATGTTACCAACCAGTTATTTTGCTAGCAAAGAATCAGCTTATTCAATGACAGCCCCTTCAAAGTCAAAGATCACTCTCGCTAGCGGTCACTGGACACCCAATGGTTGGTTATGGATTGACCTGTGTCACCCCCAGGTCACCCATCAATACTCACTAATCAGACCATAGATTTATAATATTAAATCCAAGAGCAAATGAGCTCAAATGTGGGTGAAAGGCACATTTCACCCGTGTTCATATTTGTTCAGACCAACTTTATTGGTCTGAGGGGGTGGGGGGGATCTGTACGCCATCTCGTGGTCAGCCCCACATTAATCTAAATCCCTGAAACAGACTGGTATGTGAGAAGGTTTTGAATTGGGCTCTTGTCTTCTATGTGTCTTATTTTACTAATGGAGCAGGCGAGGCAGACATTGTCCCCTAGGCTCACATTGTTTTTCTAATTTTCTCTTTTGCTTCCACAGGTGATTCCTTAAGAGAGTGTGTGATTTGAATTCATATTTAATGATGTTGGTTATGGTTGATTGGACTTGTCTCTGACTTATTTTAATGGTTTAGAACTAATACATAATTTTTTATTGGGGTCTGACTGTGTTTGGTCTATTATTAGAACCCAACAATCTTGTCAGCCATAAAATAACTTTATTTACCGGCAAATAGCTAATGACTAAATATATTGCACAGGATTTCACAGGATTTTCACAACTAGTTCTTGTTTTGTTGTTGCTCAATGTGTTGTGTGTGTAGAATATTTCCATCACCTGCCAATAACTCACCTGCGTGACCCCAGCTCTCTAGAGCCACACCTCCTCATTTGAAAGTCCCTTAACCACCGATTCCTCCTTGTAATACACTTTCATTGTCAACATGCTTTCACAATCTACCCACAATCTCTCATTCAAACTCTATTCCTGGTCAATGCAGTTGTTTGCTTTACAAATCAATCATCTTGTGCGTGGACATACTGTATGTACTTGTTGTCCATTCAATCCTGAATGTATTTTTACTAAAGATCTCAAAGGCCAAGCAAACACAACGACCTCATAAGAACATGGTCAATTACCGACGAGGAACACACATTTTCCCCTTTTTTCCCCCCTGATCTCATCCTGTCTGTTTTCTCACTGACAGTGCAATAGTCTGACCTCCATCATGCAATATAAAGCTCATATGTATGGTAAAGACACTAACTGGTTGTGCAAACAAATTGACATTATGTAAAGTGACAATTAGTATTTACACGTGTGATTGTATGTGCATTTGGCAATTATTTTGCGTAATCTGATCAAGTCTGTTCAATGTATATAGTGTAACATTTCTCATCAAATTCCTCATCAGCTAAGACAAACACTTATAACGCAGCTCAAAGTCTCTGTTCCCAAAATACCATCCCTGATGGAAACTTAGGATCCTTTTCCACTTTTAGAATTAAGCTCGGCAATGGGCTCATCCCATCTCTAAGCTCCTATTAGTGGATGTTCGATTCGGTGGATTTGGCTGGTGAACCAGCTGAAACAAGTGAGGCTGGTGGCATAGTGGCTGATGGATGAGTGGTTGATGGAGGTGTGGCTGTTGGAATTTTGAATGATGGAGGTGTGGCTGATTGATGTGGCCTATGGAGGTGTGGTTCTTGAGGTGTGGTCCGCTAAGCTGGTTGACCAAGGCTCTACCGCTGGAGGCATGACTGACGGAGCTACGACCACAGGTGTTTTTCACTCCATCTATGACCGAATCCTCACCCATTAACAACAGCACATCAAGCTCAGTCCATGTCAACTGTGCCAGGGCCGACAGGAGAGCGAGTCCTCACCTGACCTGACAGCAGTGATGCCTCACCTGACCTGACTGCAGTGAGGCTTTCCCTGATCTGACTTCAGTGAGGCCTTACCTGACCTGACTGCAGTGAGGCCTTACCTGACCTGACCTGCAGTGAGTCCTGACCTGACTGCAGTGAGTCTTTACCTGAACCGACTCCAGTGAGGCCTTACCTGACTGCAGTGAGTCTTTACCTGAACCGACTCCAGTGAGGCTTTACCTGACTGCAGTGAGGCCTTACCTGACTGCAGTGAGGTTTTACCTGACCCGAGTGCAGTGAGGCTTAACCTGACTGCAATGAGGCTTTACCTGAACCGACTCCAGTGAGGCCTTACCTGACTGCAGTGAGTCTTTACCTGAACCGACTCCAGTGAGGCTTTACCTGACTCCAGTGAGGCCTTACCTGACCTGACTTCAGTGAGGCCTTACCTGACTGCAGTGAGTCCTGACCTGACTGCAGTGAGTCTTTACCTGAAACAACTCCAGTGAGGCCTTACCTGACCTGACTGCAGTGAGGCCTTACCTGACTGCAGTGAGTCTTTACCTGAACCGACTCCAGTGAGGCCTTGCCTGACCTGACTGCAGTGAGGCCTTACCTGACTGCAGTGAGGCTTAACCTGACTGCAGTGAGGCTTTACCTGACCTGCCTGCAGTGAGGCTTTACCTGACCTGACTGCAGTGAGGATTCACCTGACCTGACTGCAGTGATTCCTTACCTGACCTGACTGCAGTGAGGCCTCACCTGACCCGACTGCAGTGTGGCCTCACCTTACCTGACCTGCAGTTAGGCTTTACCCAACCTGACTCCAGCAAGGCCTAACTTGACCTGCCTGCAGTGAAGCTTTACCCAACCTGACGCCAGCGAGGCCTTACTTGACCTGCCTGCAGGGAAGCTTTACCCAACCTGTCTCCAGCGAGGCCTTACTTGACCTGCATGCAGTGAGGCTTTACCTGACCTGACTGCAGTGAGGCCCCACCTGACTGCAGCAAGCCTGACCTTACCTTGTGCAGAGGCTGACTGAGGCCAGGCTGACCCAAGTGAAGGTAAGGTTAGCAAAACTGAATATACGAGAAGCCACTCTATTTCTAGATAATGGAGGAGCAGTAGGCTGCATGGTGCATTCTGCTTAAGACCTTATTCATGGATAGAAAGTATAATACATCCATGGTGGTACCATGTCTACTTAAACTACTAGTGCAGCAGCAGTTTTTTTTTACACCAATTACACCTTTGGGAAACCTTAAAAGTCTGCGGACTACAATCATGCACTCCTGATTGTAAAGTCAAGTCGACTTTGGCAGTTGACGATCAATCTTGTCTTGGCGTCGGGTAAGCAGTCCACACTAGGAGACTGGGAAGATGCGTGGGTCCACACATGAAGAATCTGCTGTTCAGTTACCTGAACCTTCTCTGAAAACTCCCACACTACGTGAACCAGGCCTGCGCTCAGCGGCAAATCGGAGGACAGTTGCAAGTGGGAGGGACCTGATTCCCACCTCCGGTTTTTCAGATTGGTTAACCAGCAAGTGAAAAGTTTCAGAAGCTGAGGAAGATCCGATGAAATGTCATTGAAATGTGTGGCATGTAATTGTGAAATAACCAAGCCTCTATTGATCGACGAATGGAAGCTGACTATTAGGGGACAGCCCTATAAGTAGTCAATATTTGATCCCGATGTCTTCACGATTGTCATATAATGTCCGATGTCTCGGCCAAAGAAATACATAATTAGGGCTCTAATTAGAGTATGCTGCATTTCATCCTTTCAACTGAAACTCTGGTGTTAATGTGTGGAAATGGAGAACATGGAGTGTGTCTCTCATCAGGAGTATAACATCAGTTAATAGCACAGAATATGCCCACATTCATAAGAACTCAGAAAACACCCACATGGCTGTTGGTAAAGTGGATTGTTCAGTTTTTGAATAGAAGATGTGTCATCTGAAGAATATCTTGATCCTGCATTGGTGGTTGTACACAACATTGGTGTCTAATCACATAACCTATCTGTGAATCCCAGTGGCTCCATGAAAACATACCTACAGTATCTCTTTCTCATGACTTTCTCAGGAGTGCTAATAACTTCATGCACAGATTCTGGCCAGACAGAATATCTTAAATTGTCTTACCAGACAATTTCTAAACATTAAAAAAGGAAGTGATAAAAACTTACTAGAACAGCTCCAAGATGTTTCAAATATGACAAAGTGAAATGAGGAATGAGGTCTTGGTAATGCTTGACCAAAACTGAATGTGTCGTCTTCATCAATGCCAGCAGGTAAATACCCTCCATGTAAAAGCCCGTGGGGAGTTCCACACCTTTGCCGAGGTTAAAGGTACGTATACTGTGGAGGTCTTGTGTAATTGCCTGTACTGCGTTGTGTAACATCAGCGTCTTGCCCCATTCTAACAAAGGTCAGTCAGGAACACTTGTGGCCTTGATTAACTGCAGGTAAGATGTGGCATTTTAATAACCTTTTAAGAGACTACAGCCATGTGAGCTGTAGCATAAAGGAAAACGTTTGTACAATGCAGAAAAAAAGGAAAACGTGTTGTGGTATTAATTACAAATGAATTACTTTTCTGCCCATCGTTTATTCTTAAAAAAAAGTCCTTCATTTCTTCCCTTTTTAGTTTTTTATTTCAGCTGGCGGTTTTGTATTCAGAAATCCATTTATAATCATATGAATCTATTCCGAACTTGAGGGGCTACATGTCGTACCTGTGAATCCTCCCTCATTGGTTTCCACGGTAACTGGTAAGATGAGGAAGAAGTTGCCTGAACCAAGCCCACACAGAACAAATGAATCATTTGGACACACAGATGTGTAAAAACACATTTGATATTTGATCCACCCATATTCAATCAAGGTGTGTTAATGGAACAAAATTGCTAGACAGTTAGATTCTTAATATTAACAGTAATAACAAACCATAGAGCAACAAATCATGAAACAGCTGGGAGCACCAATAAATGTACCAATTATCCTGTGGTTAACACCATCCAATCATCTGGGAGGTAATTGCATGGCTATTTTGTATTTTGATTGTTATTCCCCACGATGATGGTCTTGCCATAAATAGTTTGAAAAAGTCACACCTTTTATATACAACGACAATATTACAATGTAGAACAGGGGTGTCAAAAATACGGCCAGCGGGCCGGATACAGCGAGGTGATTTGATCAGGCCCGCGACTTGTAGAGCATACATTTCTGAATATGTCAAAAAAAAGCAAGTCTCTAGCCCATTCCTGTGATGAGTTAGAAAGAAAGTAAGAAATAACCAAAATGCTCAGTCCAGCCGCTAGGGGGCAGCCAAATAAAAAAAGGAAGGAAACCACACTTGTCCTTGTTTCATAGAGATGGGATTTATGGCTCTTTGAAGGGAACCGGTTCTTGAGGAGCCGTTCTTTTCAAAGAGCCGTTCAAAAGACTCATTTATATGAATTTATTTTTAAGAAGTTAGACTAGCGGTAACCCATTTTATCTGGGAAATAATCACTGGGAGGAATGATAGGGTAAGATTTAGATCTGAAATATTCAGACTTAGACATTGGATATCTGAGTTAGATATATTTTAAATATCGATTATAATTTAATTTAACATGTCCAACCACTTTGATTGTCGGATGTTTAGTTTTCATGTGGCGATGCAAATTATTTGTAGTGCCAGACTTAAAAGAAATATTATTTCGGCATACATTACATTTGTCTTTTCCGTTAATTGGATCCGAGAAGTGCATCCAGAAACTACTGCGCTTTCTTTGGCTCATAGTTGCAGTACTCTGCCTCTCCGCCGCGGACGTACTCATGTGAAGCAAACAAACGCGTTACCGCTTCTAACTGACATATTCATTTTTGCATATCAACATTACACCACGAGTGCACTCTGCGTGCTCTCCGTCTCAGTGGAGTAGGAGGAGGAGCTTGTGTGCGCATTTTGGAGCGTGACAGCGAGAGAAAAAAAGAACAAAAAAGAATTTGAACTCTCTCTCTTCCCATCGTCTATTGTTTCACCACCACAATTAAGAAGCAGGAACTTAAATGTCCACAGTGGTTGAAGGAACTTGCCTTTATGGTGGATATTACACAGCACCTGAATGGGGCCTAATTCTTGTGATGCTCTTTCAGAAATGTTTGCACTGTGATAAATACAGATCTTTGAAAAAAAGTTTACTCAGGTTTCATGTTAGAAGACAATGAATATTGTGCAGTATATCATTCTCAGCTTCAGTAGCCTACAAAACAGTTTGATCTGATGTAGACTAATCTCATTGCTCATTCACTGCTATAACTTTTATGTTTGTTTATTTTATTTATTTGTGCACATTTACATTTTCAAGGCAGTATGATAGCTTTCTTCATAGCTCCCACTCATGTTTGTTTAGTGTGGTGAGTTGGTTCAGGTGTTCAGATGTAAACATTTTTCACTCAACTCTATAAAAATAAACCACTGGTTAATAAATTTCAAATGCATTTTATTTCAATTCCATTGGCCTATCTGTGAATAAATGTGTTGCGCTAATATAGATCCTTGTGATCCCTGATTATGTAGGCTACAAATGTAGGCTGAATGATAAAGCATAGTACTGAAAAACAAAGCTAAAGATTTGCAGTTGACGTAGGTTATTTTGACATTATTTTACTGGTCCAGCCCACTTGAGATCAGATGGGCTGTATGTGGCCCCTGAACCAAAATGACTTTGACACCCCTGCTGTAGACCGTATCACCATATGCTGTTTCCTCATGAGTACGTTGCCGTTGAGGCTGTGCAATGTGTTCTGCCTCATATACATATATCCCATGAATGTATTTAAAGCTTGTTCTGACGGAACTGGGCCATGGCATCTGTAAATATATATTTATTTCATCCAAATGCCAACCGTGGCCTCCAGTCCTCCTCCTGCACGGTCCTGGGCAGAGTCAGAGGAAACTGACTATGAACAAGTATCTCTCGCTTCAAAAAATCGTTTGTATCAGGCGACTAACTTATGGATAAACCAATCAGGAGCGGCAAACTCCGATGTCCTATCCAATGGGAAGAATGAACACGCTGATTGATGTTGATGTTGATTGTACTTTCTGGTTTGAAGACGTGAAGTGGAGGATGTTCAGGGGTGAAGAGGCCATTGCATCATTTAGGGGGAAAAAAATAGGGATCTTAGAAACTAAAAAAGATGTATTGGTGCCCACTCAGGGTTTTTAGTGGCCCATTCACAAGACCCTCGAATAACTGCTGATTTTGCTGGGCTTTTTTTTGTGTGTGGACGTGTTCCTAGGAAAATGGGGAACACTCTTGAAAACGCTAGGCAGAATGCTATTTCTGCCTAGTTATATGCATAAAACTGTTCCACTTAATCAAGCCCCTACCCGTTTGCCTCCCCTATTCATGTCCTGGTGCCCAACTACTGAAAGCCCCAAA
>JAOPJJ010000102.1:10161835-10172739 GCA_027122795.1 Enchelyopus cimbrius | reverse complement strand
AGACACACAGACAGAGACACGGACACGGAGACACGGACACAGAGAGACAGACCAGAGACACGCAGACAGAGACACTGACACAGGAGCAGAGGCAGAGCAGATGGGGCTGAGGTCTGGACAGACTCAAACAGGGTTCTGCCACATCACACACATGAAGACCCCCAGGCTGAGGCTTGGGGGGGGGGGAGGGCGGGTACCTGGTGTGAGGAAGGGCTTCCTGTCCAGCGGGCGCTCTGGCCGCAGAACATCAGGGCAGGAACGGGCAGCCCCGGGGTATCCACCCCATCTTCATCACCTTCACCACTACCCTCCTCCTCCTCTCGGGACCCTGGATCTCTGGGTCAGAGGTCACAGGGGTCGCAGGTCACAGAGGTTGGGTGGACAGAGAGCGAGGCGGTCAGCGTGATGAGAGAGTCAGTTCAGAGGGCGCCCGTCTCTTACTGCTCCTGCTCCTGCTCCTCCTCCTCCTCCTCCTCCTCCTCCTCCTCCTCCTCCTCCTCCTCCTCCTCCCCTCTCTGCCAGGGCGCCGTCTGAGGCGCTGGGACGCTGGTGATGGGTCGCCCGGAGCCAACGACCTCCAAGCGGTCCATGTCCTTGGGTCAGAGGTCAAACGTGAGGAGGGTCAACTCTCTCTCCAGAGGATGGACGTATAGAGTCGTTGCAGTGCGACCACTGACGACAGTATGTGTGAAGCAGGACGCATTTAGCATGAGCCTCCTGGCTCAACGTCATCTCACAGGAATCCGTGGAATAACCACGGGTAATGCTTAACTCAAAATCCCCGGTGGGTCCACAGAATGACTGACATTTCCGTGGAACACACACAGATTTGTTTAATGACACTCATATCCCGATTGTTAATGACACTCATATTCCGTGGCCCACACGGATTCCAGTTTCAACAACTTTGCTCAATACAATACAACGGACACTGACAGGGTCAGGGCTACTTAATGACACACACAAGTGTCATTCACTTGCATTGTAGCGAAATCCGTGTGTTTCACGGAAATTTCTGTGATTCCGTGGTCTCACCACAGATTTGGAGTTAAGTGGTACCCGTGGTTATTCCACAGATTCCTGTGAGACTAGGCTGCCCAAAGCACCTGACAGTGAGCTCCGCTCTGCAGACTTACCGGTACTCGGGCTTCAAGGTTCAGCTCTTTCAGAACCTGCTGGGCGTGCTGCTGTTGTCTCTGGAGGTATTCGCTCTGGTCCCAGGCCCTGGAGGCCGGAGCCCACGTCTCAGACTCCACGTCCCCTGAGGGAACAACCAGGCTTAAGGGGGACGCTAATCTGTGAAACCAATCACTTAAAGGTGGGGTATGGAATTCTCTTTTTGGCCATTTTTTTTCAAAATGACTTGAAATCCTTATCAGAACCCACTTACAGCCACCGAGTTGGAAGCACTGAAATGGAAATTAAACATGTCAATCATCTGTGGAACGGGCAGGGCTCGAAAAACTCCAGCCGATCATTTCCAAGACCACCGAGAGGCATTGGACAGTAAGAACGTCAAACGGTCGTACTGCACTCCCGTGTTCATGTTCTTGGAATGGGTGGAGTCAGAGTCCCTGCACTCTGGAGTCAGAGTCCGGGGGTGTGGCCTAAGGGGGTGTGGTCCCGGTGGGTGTGGCCTGTGGGGGGGTGGCCTGTGGGTGTGTGTGGCCTCTCTCCCGCGTAGGGCCCCGGACACGTGCCCGCCGTGGCTCTGGTGTGGGGGGCGTGTCTCTCTGGTCACCTGACTCGTGCCGGATGCTGCAGGGTCGTCCCACGTGGACCACCGGCCCTCGCTGACCTGGGGTCAGGGTGAACGCAATGCCGCTCTCCTCCGCGCCCAAGCGCTCCGGCATGGACCAGAACTCACTGCCCACACGGTAGCCCTGGTTACGGCCACACACACACACACACGCACGCACACACACACACACACACACGCACGCACACACAGGCGCACGTACACAAACACACATGTACACGCACACACATGCACACAAACACGCACATGTATTATTGTGCTTAAAACATGCCAGAGAACCGTGACGGTCTGCGCTTGGTCAGCGGGTAATACCACATGTGTGTTCTGAGGGCACGGTGCAAACATGGAGGAGCAGACGGTGCACCTACGTGACCCGGCTGTATGGCGGGCAGCACGCGGCCCAGGACCTCCCTCTGCTCCTGGACCTTCCGGAAGCCGTCGGCTCGGTTCATCAGCAGCCCGCCCTTCGGCCTACGGAGCGACTCTACGACAAAGAGGAGTAGAGTCACGGACAACAGCCTGGTTCCCCTGAGCTGGACCCCGGAGGAACTCATGGGCCAAGGAGTCCTACTGCAGCCCGGTTCCTATGAGCTGGCCAACGTGATCTCACAGGAATCCGTGGAATAACCACGGGTAACGCTTAACTGAAAATCGGTGGTGGGCACACGGAATCACTGCAATTTCCGTGAAACACACGGATTTCGTTCCATGAAACACACACGGATTCCTGTTTCGACAACTTAGGGTTAGGGTTAGAATTCCGTGAGGTTTTAGTGGTCTGGTTTTTGGTTCTAGGGGTTGGTTTTAGGATTATAATTGTAGTTTGGGTCACGTTTCAGGGATTTCTTCATTTCTTCATTTCTTTTTTTCTGTCATTTTTCACCCAATGGGAATGTAATGGATTTCTGGTTCTAGGGCTGGGGTTAGGGTTAGGGTTTCGAAATCGGGGAGGTTTCGTAGTAGGGTTAGGGTTAGGGTTAGTTATTGACACACACGAGTGTCATTAGCTTGCATTGGAGTGAAATCCGTGTGTGTTTCACGGAAATGTCAGTGATTCCTTGGGCCCACCAGGGACTTTGAGTTAAGTGTTACCCGTGGTTATTCCACGGATTCCTGTGAGACCAGGCTGGAACTCGGCCCGGTTCCCCCTCTCTCCTGTCCCTAGAGGTACTCACTGGCCAGGGCGTCCTGCAGCAGGCGCCGCCGGCTCATGGTTGCGCTCCAGTGCTGCAGGGCGTGGCTGTGGGTCTCCTCAGCCCTCCTGTCGGCCTGGCCGCCTGCGACCCTGGAGGAACGTCCAGTCCCAGCCGCTCCGGTGGGCTCTGCTGGCCTCCCGGCTAACTGGGGTGGGGAGGTGGAAGGAGGCCAGGAGAGAGGGGGTGTGTCCCGGGTACGGGGTACCGTCCAGGTCCAGAACACAGGGTCCTGGCTGCTCTTTAAGCCTGGTTTATACTTCTTCTCCGTAAACTGTATGTACGCGGACAGGGAACGCCCTCTCTGTAGTACGGAGACCCTCTCGGAGACCCTCTCCGTACTCTCCGGGCGCATCCCATATTTTTTAACTGTCCGTCCCTCCGTCGAGGGAAAACGGAGACGGCGAGGCCTGTGATTGGTCCTCTATTTCGGATGTACTTTTCCGGTTTGAGGACTATTGGCAAATTGCACTAATTTGTAAATAGTTTGTTAATGACATTTAAACCATTTAATTTTTAATTCTCATTTTGTATCCCTTTTTAATTACAATCTGCTGCATGCACACATCAAGCGACTGTGAACGTCAACCTTTCTACTTTACCTGTTTACTTTGCTGACGGAGAACTGCGAAGGCTCGAGGGGTCTCCGTGGTGACATAAACGGATTACGTATAGGGAGTACGAAGAAGTATATCCCGGCCTTAAGACCTCTGAGTAGTTCATCATCAATCACCTCAATGGGTCAGGCATACAGCCAGACTACCCATGCCAGTACATATTCATTGATCCCTGTTTACCACTGTGTCTCCCCTTGTCTCCAGATAACTCCTGAAGTCCTGCAGGTTACCCAGAATGCTGTGGGGCAGAACCACGCCTCGAGGGTCAAAGCAGGGCCCTCCACGCCCTGAGATGTCACGGACAAGGAAGACAAAGGCAACAGTATGAGCGAGAGAGATCAAACGTTCCAGAGTCCCTTGTGCTGTGGATCATTTTAATATACAAATCAAATTCTTAAAGGACAAGAGACAAATGACAAGAGGATTAGCTAACCAGAATTGTGAAGTCCCATCATGTTGAACAACTTTTGGTCAATCCTATTTTTCAGTAAAAGGTGCACACATATGGAACTCTTCATCCATGGAAATTTAGTCTCAAACAGAACTGAAGACGTTTAACGCAAAGGCCAAATTATGGCTTCAAAAACAGAGATGTGAGCAAGAATGGCGTCTCTCAGCATCACAACTTTTATGACAATTTAATTTTAATTTTAATTAATTTTGTATTTTTTTGTATAGTTGTATTTCTGCACTTTATAGACTGTTTGTGTAAAAGCCTGAGGGACAAGGACTGCAAAAATGCTAGATACCTTAAATCTTCACATTTGTTTGTTTGTTATAGGTATTGTCCCTGTTAAATAAACAACAAATACATAAATAAATATATATATAGATAATATATATAGATAAATCGATAAATAAACGTTAACCAAAGTCTTGAATCCTCCTTGAAACCCATGATTTCTTGAGGCAGACCTAGCGAGTACAGGAGCCCCATAAAGGTCTGCTGGGATATTAATTACAGCACTTTCTCATTCAACGCTGCACCCAGGTCCTCCCACTTCACCTGCGCAGCTCGGCGGTGACCATGACGATGACGACGGGGCCCCTGTGTGGCCTGGCTGGCCCCGCGCCCCCCCAGCGGTGCTACACTCCGGTGGGCCTGCGAGCCTCCTTCCAGCCAGGACCCCAGCCATTCCCCCGGGCCCCCGGGGGTCCGCGGGAGGCTTAGGTGAATGAGGCTGGATCACACACACACACACACACACACACACACACACACACACACACACACACACACACCACGTTGTACAGTATATTACTGCTGGAACTATTTGGTATACATATATAGAACATTTTGAAAAAGAACCCTTGAAATGGTTACTTCTGGTAAGATTTTTTGGGGAAAAATTTACACAAACTTCCAAATATGACATAACAACCAAAAGAGTCGAGGTATCTGCTGAGACCAGATCAATGTGCAAATGTGCCTTGAACTTGGCCAAAAAAATTATATGTATATATATTTTTTTGTGTTTAATTTTTTTGTAGCGGCGCTGACAATTCGGCTGTTGCTGAATGCATATCGGGGAAACACTGTATACAGTTTATGTATTTATCAGTGGTGTGCCACAGACCAACGCTTGTGCTTTCTCCTCCTGATCCCAGCGGTCAGCAGTGAAGGCATTGATGACCTCCTCCGGAAGAGGGCTGCTCCTCAATACTGCTCCTGTCATCCTGAAGGCATCGCAAAGAGGAGGGGAGAGAAGGGGGAGGAGAGAGAGAAGGAGGTGGGGTGAGAGAGAAGGAGGTATAGGAGAGAGAGAGAGAGAGAGAGAGAAGGAGGTGGGAGAGAGAGAAGGAGGTGGCAGAGAGAAGGAGGTAAGAGAGAGGTGGCAGAGAGAAGGAGGTGGGAGAGAGAGGAAGGTAGGAGAGAGAAGGAGGTGGGAGAGAGACAGAAGGAGGGAGGACAGAGAGTTATACAAAAGTAATACATAATACAAAAGTAATAAGTAATACAACAGTAAAAGTAAAGAAGTAAGAAGTACAAGTGAGAAGTTACAGAAAAATATACAACGCACAAAGACACACCACGGTACAGAACACAAGAGGAGGAGATACACCAGACCTATGAGGTGTCCTCACTTACCGCCTGTTTCTCGGGGTCCCTTGCATAATTGTTTTAATACCATTAAATACTACTGTGTAATAAGTACGGCTAAGGGGTAAAATAACGACATGAGAGCTAGCTTACTACTGGCGGCGTTTTCGTAACCGTGGCAACGGACGCTTAGCAACCATACAGTGACAGTCACGTGACAAACGGACACGATTTGTTTACGTGCGGAGTAACATTAACACGTGTGCTGTGTGTGCATGTGATCGTGTTTGGCAGAACCGCGCTATAGAACGTTAGAAACGTTCAAATGGAATTTTTATTTGGAATGTTATAATGTCAAATTGGCTAAAACTGTAAAAGATAAATAAATAAAGTGAAGCCTACGATTGACACATTTGAACGACTCTTTGTTCGTCAATTATAGAGTTTTTATCAGATGGATCGATGGATTTGGTATTTCTGCTTCCACGCAGACAACAACACAACCCCTCTTCTGTTGTGGTCGAGATCCACCTGCCAATCAGGGGGCCGGAGGAGAGACACCGTGCTGTGACGTCAGACAAAGACGGAGCCCCCCCGCAATATATAAAGACCCTGTCGGTGCGACACACGCACACTGGGAGCAGAGGCAGGTCAAGGTCTCTCGGCGAAGGTCTCCATCAGGTCAATCCACCGGTGTTGGATGTAATTGCCGTATTGGATGAATCCATCCCTCAAAAACCAAAAACCCATGGAGATGAACAGCATGTCCCGCAGTGCGCAGACCGACGTGAACGCGTCGCCCCGGTCCGGATGCTCCGCCGGTGACGCGGGCTCCTCCAAAGTCCTTCCCGCCTACAGGACCGCAACGGAGCAGCTCTGCTCCGGTGGCATCAAGGCGGGGATGGATATGCTGAAATTGGCGACGTTGCGGTGGAAACGGTCCGGGTCCATCGCGAGGCAGATGTCCTCTCCTCCCGGCGGCCAGCACTCCTGCAAGAATTCCCCGCTGGACCAGTTGGCGGCTTTACTGGTGAGCGGTCAGAGTCGCCTCATGGGGCAGCTCGGACAGGAGCCGCACCATCAGGACGCGTCCGGGAAGCAGCGGACCTGCAGGCGCATCGTGGTGCTCGGCGCTCCACGCGTCGGCAAGACCTCCATCCTCAGGAGGTACCTCCGGGACGGCTTCGTGGAAGAGTACAAGCCCACCTCTGAGGACTTCCACAGAAAGCTTTTCCGTATCCGCGGGGAGACATATCAGATAGACATTCTGGATGCGTCTGGAGAAAGGAGCTTTCCAGCCAAACGGCGTCTCTCCATCCTTACTGGTGCGTAATATCTGCGCAAATCCAATATATTTGCACATGTTAATAGAAGTACACATTTCGGTAACGCTTTATAATAAGGTGCCATAATAAATGGCAAACTAGTCATTACATAACCCTTTGTTAATAGGCTATTTGTTAATTGTTACTCAAATATGTAATTGGCACAAGATACTAGTTTGGGCTTTGAACGCAGCAGGGAACGGACGGGTCTCATGGCGTCACATAGCGGACTTTGTGGGACTTCTACCCTGCACGTTGCAAAAAATATTCTAAAGGGGTACCCGACTGAAATGCAAACAACTAATATTTTATAGCCTAAATGATTAATCAACTATTAACGTGTGCCAAATATATATTTTAGTAACAATTAACAAATATTAACAAATGACTAGTTAGCTAGGCCTATTTATTATGGCACCTTATTGTAAAGTGTTACCCAATTTTCCACGAGAACGATAATGTCAAATCAAGTGTTAATGTGAACGTCATTATTTCCGCAGGTGATGTCTTCTTGCTGGTATTCAGTCTGGACGACTGGAGCTCCTTCGAGGAGGTGTGCGCTTTGCGGACGGAGATCCTGGAGGCGAAGGCCAAACTCAAGATCTCTGTGCCGGGCCGGTGCGCGCAGGTCCCCTTTGTGGTGTGCGCCAACAAGATGGATCTGCCGCAGTCGGAGAGAGCCGTACAGCCTGCGGACTTGGTGCAGGCGCTTGGCAAGGACTGCGCGTACTTTGAAACCTCTGCCAAGGAAAGCACCAACTTGGAGAAGGTGTTCGAGGCCCTGGCGAAGCAAGGCGGACTGCCCGCTGAGACCGGCCCGTCGCAGCACCGCAAAGTCTCTCTGCGCTCGTACCAGGCCATGTGCGCAGAGCGCGCGCAGGGCAGGCGGAGCCCGGCGCCCCGCTGCGAGGACGCGTGCGGCGCGCTGCACCCACTGGCGCGACGGCCGAGCTTCACCACAGATCTGCGTCAACTCATGGGACCTCAGCCCTCACAAAATACGTGCAAAAACGTTGAAAAGTGCAAGATTCAATAAGAGGCAAATATCATGAACGTTTGCGGTGCTTTAAAAGCATGTGTTTGCTTGTCTTAAACGGGTCTAGTAAATAATCATTAACATAAACATGTATACAAATGTATCCAGAAATGTGATTATTTATTATTATTCGTGTTTATTATTCGACTTTATGTGTGTGTGTGTGTGTTAACACAAAAACAGCCCACAATAGCTCCCTCAGTTTTTTCCATGTTGTTACTCGATATGTACTCAGAGAATAAACAATAGAGACAACTGGGTTTACAATTGTCGTTGATGTTGTTTTTGTTCAGTCTGATGGCAAAAAATATGAAAAAATGGATGGACCAACGCATAATCCTATACTACATTAAAATACCTGATCGATATTGATATAGCCATCTGATAGATGGATGGGGTTGATGTAAAGTTTGATCGACAGGTGGTATCTGTCGACCAGCTAGGTAGCTGGTATCACCAGGCTACTAAACCATACCCAACTGCTGACAACTGGAATGAATCAACCCAGTCTCAATTCTTCCCAAGAGTGGCTTTTTGCTGTCTTTACCCTACATCACCTGCTTTCAGGGATGTCCAGGGTGTCCAGGGTGTGGCAGAAAGCCCTGATGCAAACTGATGCAAACAAGCTGAGCAGAATATAGTGCGCAGTAGTAGGCTAACCCTAGGCGTGAAATGAAACATAACCAGATTGCATGGCAGGAGCCAACACAGCCGTCAAATAGACAATGACATTCTCTGTCAGGGCTTCTGGGGAGAACCATAGCAAAATAAACATCTATCTACCTGACTTCTATGTGAGTAATATGAGCTGCCGTCTTAAAACAACCAATGATATGAATTTTATTTCTGATGGTTCGTATAATGCCTTCCTCCTGGGTATGTTCCAGGATCTGCGAAGATGACACACGTTATGCGTGTCGCTCTTCGCTGGACCTTGGTGTTGATCGCTGCTTACTGTGCTGGGCAGTCCTCTGTTCACTGCCAACATGCAGGTACGATTCAAAATACAAAGATATACCTCAAATGGAAGCTCTAAGGGTCAAGTAAAACAATGTATATACATTTATATAGGGAGGTTAAAGGTCATAAGGAAGGTTAAAGGTTGGTATCAGTGATTCTAGGCCGAAACATAGATTATTAAACATAGAAAGGCTTTACACTGCATTGGTACATTTATTGTTGTGTTGTTTAGTGGAATGTACAGTATGTGGACATGCATTCACATTATTCACTCTTTCCTTCCTGACCTGGTCTGAAAGAGGTGAGCTTGATACTCGTTGGAAAAACCGGTTCAGGAAAGAGCGCAAGTGGAAACACCATTTTGGGACTGAATGCCTTCAAGAAGACATTTCACCAGCGTCTGTGACGGAGAACTGCGAGAGACAGCAGGTCACCAGATTTGGACGCAGCGTGGTGGTGGTGGACAGCCCCGGCCTCTTTAACACTCACAAGACGGCAGAGGACATAGGAGTTAAAATAAAGACCTTTGTGGATAAGTCAGTTCAAGGAATCTCTGCCATCCTGCTGGTGATCAGTCTGAAGGCCAGGTTCACCGCAGAAGAGAGGAACGCCGTCGAGTGGATTCAGGACAACTTTGACGAAGACTCTTCCCTGTACACCATCGTTCTGTTCACTCACGGAGACCTGCTGGAGGGGAAGACGGTGGAAGGCTTTCTGAGAGAAAGTAAAGATTTACAGATTGTCGTCAACAATTGCGGGGGGAGATATTTTTCACTCCACAACGGGCCGGGGGGCGAACCAGGACAAGTTGGACAGCTCTTAAAGATCGTCGATGAGATGGTGCTACAAAATGGAGGACTGCATTACACTGATAGCATGATGGCGAAGGTTCTGAAGAAAATCAAAGAGGAAAGGAGGAAGCAAGAAAGAGGGGAGAGGAGGATGAATGAAGAAGAAAAGAAGAGTTGGGAGAAAGAACTAAAGGCATATCACAAAATGATGTGCAAAGCAGCTTATAATAGGTTTGGTCGTTGGTTATTGTCCTTACTATGGTCAATGGGTCTGTCTCGATATCTGATGTTTGATGGTTATGAATGTTCCCTTGAAGACATATTTGAATGAGAACCATAATCAAGACATATTATTAGACATAAATTGTGTAAGTGCAACGTCTTTAAAAGATATCGGCATATTATATTTTAGTTTTTTTGTGTCAGTTTGTTTATTGATTACTGTTTATTGATTACTGAGATGTAAGGGGGAATCAACACATATCACTGCTTCAAATACAAATTGTTGACCCTAGCCTTAGTTCATTTGTAATTGTAAATGAGTGGCTGTTGGATTCAGGTTAGTAATAGTGATGGTATTATTTGTTTCTAAATAAAGAGGTATTGCGGAGATCTTCGATTCTTTGTCAGTTCATTCCTATAGTTCAGCATTCTCATTAGCCACGCAAGTCTTGTAAAAACATCTCTTGAAGATGTAAGTTATAATCAGGAATCCTTCACAAAATGGTCAAATATTGGCGACTGCATGCACACATAACAATATGGACATAATGGCACAACGTGACATTCCTAGCCGAACCGAGGACATGAAATGTCACGTTATGATAACGGTTGATTTTGGACATTAATTATGTTTATGTTCTGTTTTTTCCTCCCAAAAAGGTTTTGTGCCGTTGAAGGGGCTACTCAGATGACCAACTATATAGAGGGAGGGGGTACACGAGTAGAAAAAGGTTGAGAACCACTGGTCTAAACCATTCCCAACTGCTAACAACGGGAATGAATCAATCCAGTCTCAATTATTCCCAAGAGTGGCTCTTTGCGTTCTTCATACTTCATCACCTGCTTTCAGGTGTGGTCAAGGTGTGGGAGAAAGCCCTCATGTGAACTGATTCAAACAAGCTGAGCAGGATCTTAGCGCGCAGTAAGTAGTGAGGCTTTGCGTGAAACGAAACAGGGTAC
>JAOPJJ010000102.1:9605738-9615813 GCA_027122795.1 Enchelyopus cimbrius | reverse complement strand
CCCTACGTTCTCAAGATAGGTACGGTAAGTACGCAAATTGGAACACAGGGCAGGTCTGACCACGTCATGTCTATAAGGGAGGAGTACCTGTTCTGCATGGCCTCTGGGAGCGTTAGGGGGATCTGGTAGTAGATGAGCCCCACCAGTAAAGCAAAGAAGATGGTGAGCGCCATCTGGGCGTAGGAGGTCTGAGGATTCCGCAGCAGGTTCAGCACTGCCCTTCGACACAGTATGCGCATCTGATCACGCACGCGCACACACACACACACAGACGTAAGCAAACACTCCGGGTTAATGAACAGGGTTTATATGGCGGACAACGACATTTCTTTGTGTAGCTTGCAGCAGTCTTGCCTGTCTTATCAGGCATGATTGCACACAGACACGTGGAAGGATTATGTCAAATGAAGGCTAAAGTGGAAGTCCCACTGGCGCACTGACAGACAGATGAGCATGGTTCTGTCATGCCCAGAGCACACGCCAAGGAAGGTCTTATTTTTACAATTAGTTTTTGGGGCAGATTTTCTTGGTTATTATGTGCAAAAATAAACCAAGCCTTGTGTATTCACCTTTAAATGTGGCATGTGCGTTTTAAACACATGCTGTACTATATATGTATAAACTTATATGCGACAACCAAAAATGCATTTGATGTGGTGACTACCTTTTGACCCCTTCACTTCCTTTTTCCATCCAGGCTAAATTATGAATTACGGAATATCCTATCCCGGAATACATTTCAGGAACACACCACTGCCTGAAACGTAAACATTGACTCACCTGATAGAAGAAGGATGTGGCATAGTCAGCCTTCTCCCCCTTGGTAGGCAGGCCTCCTTCGAAGGCTGTGCAGACCTGCCCCACCTCCTTAGACTCCTGCTGCCACTGGGCCGACTGATGGTACTGAAGGAGCAATGGATTTTTACCATCTGGACAGAAACAATGGGCAGGACAGTGTCATTGCTAATGGTTTTAGCAATGCTGAAGGGTTTTGGGTTTGAACCCCAAATGCCTTTTTGGAGTTTTTAAGCAAGGCGCCCCTACCTGCTCATTAATGACAAGCAAACAAACAAACACAAGTCACTTTGGTATGAGTGCTAGGGTAATATGAGGTTTACCTGAAGCAGGCACCTCTAATGTTGACTCAGTTTCCCCATTGATGATATCCAGGAAGAAATCAGCAGGGTTGTTGAAGGACTCAATCTGGTATCCTGATTACACATGCATGGTAGAGAACAATGTTGTGCTACAAAATACAATTTCTTCAGCATCACTTTAGATCTGTGATGTTACTTTCAATACTGTTTAAGTATATAACTTAAACAGTATTGCCTCCTGTGTAAGCATTTGTATATGATACATCTTTGCATTGCCTGGTAACATCTTGACCGTATCCTGGATGCAAACGTACCAAGGAGGCTGAAGTAATCCAAAGCTTTGTCAGCCCTGCCTGCGTAGACCACCTCCCCCTTATGCATCAGGGTCAACTGGTCAAACATCTGGAAGATGGAGTAGCGAGGCTGGTGGATCGAGAAGATCACAGTCTTCCCATTCCTGGAGAGTCTGGGCGCACAATTCAGAGAAGGTTGAGACAAGTCCAATTTAGTCCCGGAAAATCTGGGTTCCCATTCAGCTACCTGAGCAGGGCATGACCCAATAAATACTATTGGGTCATGGGTACTATTACAATACTACGTGTTCTACTATACATTTGTCAGGTAAGATTAATAAGTTAAATAAAAACTATCTCCTTGCGCCTGGTCCATGTGCGTTTGTGTGTACTGGTGGGCATGTTGTACTTGCGCAGAAGAGAGATGATGCAGTTAGCGGTGTAAGCATCCAGGCCAGTGGTCGGTTCGTCAAGAAACAGCAGGGAAGGGGAGGTTATGAGTTCCATCCCAATGCTGCATCTCTTCCTCTCCCCTCCGGAAACCCCTCGTATAAACTCTGTCCCTAGCTGCAAACGGATGCACACACACACACACAGTATTTGGTCTGTTGTCGGTACTTTGTGTTGATACTGACGCTACATGTGTGGGTGTGGCGTGGCACCTTGGTGTTAGCACACTCTGTAAGACCCAGCTCCTCCAGGACGGTGTCCACTTTGACCTGCTTGTCTGTAGACGAGTGGCACTGGGGGTCCAGGCGAAGGTTGGCGCTGAAGAGCAGGTTCTCCCTCACACTCAGCGTGCCCATGAGGACGTCATCCTGAAGGACGACAAATGGGGAGCAAAGCAGAAGGGGGAACTGTAGGAGGTGCCACGTTTGAAGCAACATGTGTACTCTATGAAAGTGAGGCATGTTGTATCTATGTACTTCCTCATTTAATGTGTGTGTGTGTGTGTACCTGGACAACATAGGCAGAGGTAAGCCTGAGGTCGTTTGTGACAGGGCGGCCATCCACAAAGACGGTTCCGTGGCGTAACCCAGCTGGGTCTTTCCTGCCTGCAATCACATCGAGAAGCCTGGAGACAACACGGCATACACCAGGGTTAAATGGTGTGTGTGTTTGTGTCAGTTATGTGTGTGAATGTGTTTGTGTTTTCTTACGAAGTTTTTCCACTTCCAGTGGGGCCCATGATGGCATTCATCCCTGGTTTCAGAATTCCACTGAAATAAATACATTCATTTATTTTATTAAGTATCTTTACATACACTCATCCAATGTTGGTTACTTGCTCCATTGAACACAACATGAGTGATCTCCATGACAGACAGAATAGGTGTGTTAATATATTTTAAAAAACACCAACCCACCCATAGCTTAACATAGGAAACAGGAGGTTGGTGAAAAAGCGATCTTACCTTATATCCTTAAGAATGGCCTTTTCAGGACCTTTTCTGCAGAACAAACCCACTCTTTCCTGAACACAGTAACGTATGTTGCTAAACATGACCGTTGGCCCTCGCTCCTGGAAGCATTCTTCCTCAACGTACACATGCTTCCCCTCGTTCGACATCTTTCCACAAAGAGATCTAACGACAGAAAGAGCTCTTTAACTGTTCAGAGTGAGAAGAGGGGAGAGGAAGAGCGGTCTTATCAGGATCTTGATATTCAATGTTCTTACGTAGTGAGAATAAACTGGATAGGGGCCAGCAACATTGTACTTTGCCCATGGAGGATGACCTATACTGGTGACCAGATGACCCACAGATAATGTCAGATAATGCCATATAAATGGCAAAGTTATACTGAAATTTACTTTGCAAGAATAACAATGATAGAATTATAATACCAGTAGTACAAAATGAAATGTTGTTGATTTATTATGTTGAATTCACATTCACACAATGAGTGCTGACTGCGTGAGTTTTATTGCTGGCAGTTTAAAGATAAGATAAGAGAACTTTTTTAAGCCAGAAGGATACATTATGGAAAATGCACGTGTGAATATACAAGATGCACATTACTATTGTAATTTAATATATGTATGATTGTCCCAATAGGACTAATAGGCCGATGTGAGGCCTTTACCGTATTATCAATGTATACTTCAATATTAGACGTATAATATCGTATAGTATACATATAGTATCTGTACATACAGATACGGTAATTGTAAATGTTTGTTGTTTTTTTTGTTACTCTTTGTCTTTGTTGTTATTTTGGATTATTGACAGAGGTGCTTTATAATGTGTGCTGCTGTAATAACTGTCGTTTATAACCAAGACTCCCCACAAGATCAAAACATGTAATGTAATGGTTTCGTAAATAGCTGTATGTCTGATTGTCAGTCGTTGTGTTCGTTGGAATAGTGGTAATAGCGGTTGTTTCTCTTGAGTCAACACATTCGCATTCTGCTCTCTGTCGTCCGGTAAGCTGTAGTGCAGAAAGTGGTAAGAAGGCGTTTCCTGTATTGTTTTTTTCGGGCCATCTATAGTGACAGAACTCCAATGACTCTCCATGAACGGATTTCGAAACGCCCTAAATAATGACTGCAGCCAATCGCGTTGACTCTTTGCAAAAAAAATGGGCGGGGAAATAATCGCAAGCATGGTTACGTGTTTTCAAGAAATTCCTAGGTGTTGTCACTGCTTCGCTCCTCTGTTGTTGGTCCGAGATGTTGAGCAACATGAGTTAGATTTTCGAATACCTTTTCACAATGCACCGCGGAAAACGTCGGGTTATATATCTTTAGATAATTCTGATACACCCGTGTGGTAGAACACATCCCAACGCGCTCTGCATATTATATAAACGAGTCAATCCAACATTTGAAGCGAATTGTAGCATATGTGCTACTAGCTACCGTTAGCAATGGAAGAGAGGAAGGAGGAGGCAGAATCGGAGATCCAAGAACATGGCCCTGAACATTGGTTCACCAAATGGGAACGGCAGTGTTTGGGCGAGGCCGAACAAGGCGACCCGAACGACGAAGACACCGAGCCGAGCCAACAGAAACTGTGGCACCTTTTTCAAAACTCCGCCACCGCTGTCGCCCAGCTCTATAAAGGTCTGCAGCTCCGTCCAAGCTAGTAGCATAGCTGTCATGCTAACAAGCTAAATTGGCTAAAGGAGCAGCTGTTGTAGTCCCGAGTGGACATGCACACAAAGAGCAGCTCCGCTGAACGCCACCACTACGTCTATGACTTCATATAGTGTTCATATGTCCGTGATATGACATGTTTTCCAAGGCGCACTGTGTGTGTTCAGACCGCTGGACCCCTTAGGGTCACCTAGGATGCAACACCAGCTGCTAACACAGCTAACGCTAGCGGTTGCAGATGCTGAATCGTGGACTAGGACGGTTTTCTTGGACCATCGGTTGGATTTATTTATACCCGCTAGTGAGGAAAGAGTTGTACAAAAAGGCGAGCCGTGATGTGTCCAGTCATCATGTCGGACACGAGAGTTTCATAACGTTTCGTCTGTAAGGTTCACTTATCAAAATGGCGTTGCTCTGGGGGAGTTGCTCGCTTTAAAACAACTTTTGGGTGAAGATAAAAATAACCCCTGAAAGCAGCGCTTTGGGTGACAACATGTAACGTGATGAACTGGCAATGTTTCATTCTGTCTTGTATAGTGTCGACCCTACCCTAATGGACGCATTGCTCACTTGCTACTAAACAAAATGGCGAAGGGATTAATGTTAATATTTAGTGTCTAATGTCGTTTATTGCTTGTTATTTGCCGTTCTATTTATGATCCTAGTTCAGAGATTCATCTATAATGCTATGTCCAATACTTGAGGGAAACGTTTAAATGCAAAGATGGCAATGGCTTCTATATACACGAAAACGCCGGACTCGTATTGTTATCCGTAGAAAAAGAAGAACCAACTGATCCACATACAAATGTCTCAGAATCAGATGTCAACCCTAGACTAAATCCGTTTGGTCCAAATATACATTTCATCAGCAAGCGACTAGCATAATAGCATGGCTGCTGCTGTTTAGATTATGTCACTCCTTGAAACCAATTAGAAAATAATAATTGGAACAAAGTGATGATGAGAATTGTAAATGTTGGTTAAAATACTGCGTTAATTGTATACTTTACAGCAATGTCTGATGCCTATTCAATGTGTTGATTATGTTAATGTGAAATTAATATATATAAATTCATTTTCAAATACTTTGTGCTTGACTGTTAAAATGTTTTACAGATAGAGTATGTCAACAACAAGGTCTTTCTCTTTGGGTGCCGTTCCAGAATGCAGCCACCGCTGTCACTAACCTCTACAAAGGCAAGTTCCAGTGGCTTCATGTGCTCATGTTTTTCATTATCAATGAACTGTGAGGTGATGAGGACTCATGATGTTTATAGATTAGGGAAGTTTCCCCTTAGTCAAGCCACCATCATCAAGTCTTATGGAAAGTATGTCTCTTTGTTCCCTAAACCAGAGAGTGCGGATGCCCACCAGCGGAGCCACGATCTTGGTATTCAAATCGGTTATCAGCGCAGAAACAAGGAAGTGCTCGCCTGGGTCAAAAAGCGCCGAAGAACCATCCGGAGAGAGGATCTTATCAGTTTTTTGTGTGGCAAGGCACCACCCCCGCGACCAACCCGGGCCCCGCCCAGAGTTACCATGGTCCCCACAAGCCGGCCCTCCACCCCAGAGACGGGCAGCTCGGTGGAAACGGACCTGCAGCCCTTCAGAGAAGCCATAGCACTACACGGTGGGCTGTCATCTTTAGGTTCCCTCCTTATACTCATTATGGGTTTGAACCACTTATTCACTCCTTATTCTTATGGGTTTCCTTACCGGGTTCCCTCCTTAAACTCATTATGGGTTTGAACCCCTTGTTCACTCCTTATACTTATGGGTTTCATTCCCGGGTTCACAGGTTCAGTAAGGTTTAAATCTCCAGATTAAGAACCTATTTTATGGGTTTGAATTCTGAGCTTCACTCCTTACTCGTTTCCTGTGATATGGTATTGGTTAATAAACATGTGTTGGTGATTGTCTCTTTTCCTCTCCAGGCCTTAGTGGTGCTATGGCGGGTATTTCCGTGCGATCCGGCGCACCCAGTTCTCCCACACACCCGGCCCAGTCTCTCGGTCGCCGTAGGAACGGTCTACACGACGTGGACCTCAACACCTTCATCGCGGAGGAGATGGCGCTTCATTTGGACGCGACTGCCAATCGCAAGCGAGGACCCGCCCCTTGCGGCGACGTCATCACGGACTCGCCTACTCACAAACGCAACAGGATGCTCTAATCTCCTGTTCTCGGGCTCAGACTGTGCTCTGTCCTCCCCCACCCCACCCCCCCCTCTACAACCCCCGCGTGGCCGACTGAATGACTCTCAAGGACCGGCTGTCCGGCCAGCCGTTCCAAACCCCGTTTTCACCTTTGTTGCAATACTACAAATAAAGATAAAAAAATAAAATAAAATAAAATTATAAGCCCCTTTCAATTCTTACTGTTGTTGTCATCCCTCTGATTGTCCCCCTAATCCCTCTCCTACATCTTTCTTCCTCAGCAGGACCATGGTGGGCCCCCGTTCTGGGTTTCCTTTTTTATAGATTTCCTAAATGCACAGAAGGAAGCACATTGGGAAAAGGAGCGAGATAAGCCAACCGACCGTTGTTAGAACTGATTTAAGTCACCTCAGCTGACACTCAGCTGAGGCGGACTCTTGCCAACCACTGTTAGACCTGTTCTGTCACTTACCTTCAGATCCATCAGGAACACGGCGCACCTCCTGCTCTTCATGGAGCGCTGGTTAGCCTCAACCGAACCCCTCGGCTCGTTTAGGAGGTCATAGCCCGGCCCTGAGATGCCCCACCCCCCTGTCCAGGGGAACCCTCAAAGTGCATGTCTGTGTGTTCCTCAAACTGTTACTGTTCTTTGATTTGGCGTGTCTGACAGCAGAACTGGCACCTGCTGTGTTGTTACTCCCAACTATCTGCCTTTAAGGATGCTGCTATCTCTGGTTGTTGTCGGACTACATGTGAGTGTGTGCGCTTGTGCGCTCAGGGATCTGGCACACGCAGCTGTCTTTGCTTCTCTCCTCTTCCTTTCCGACCTCGGTTACTTCACTTGTTTGGAACCTTAACCCAAGTGTGATCACAAAGCTGCTCACACAGATAATTTATTATTGACTGGTCATTTGAAGCATATTGGCTAACGACACAGAAAACCGGACAAATGTTTCACTGACCAATTACACATGTGACTGTTAAATACAGTTTAAATGGCACGCGTGCAATTGAGTCAGAGTTTTACTGACTGATGGATCAATATTCACATGTTTTCCAAACATTGGCTTCCGCTCTGTTATCCATGTGTGGCATTTGTCAGTTTTACAGAGGGCTGACGATCGTTTTCAGAATAACCTCTGTCAGTCCTATTTGTCATTTATTGCTGGCACTGCCATTTTGTTTTAAGATAAATACTACCACTACTAAATGCATAGTAAATACTAATTTTGCCACACTGTTAAAACGTGTAAATTGCATTGAAAGTATACAAGGGACATGTAAAAGTGAAAGGTGAACGTGCTGACTTCTTTGAGTCTAGAAGGTAGGTTGTGTGTAAGTGCCTGTGATTTCTCCTGTCACGTTCTGGCCCCTCTGGTGGCTACGAGGGCCCTACATGCTTCCTGTTATAGAGGAGAATTCACTTCTAACTCCACAGTGACTGCTCTGTCACACAGCCATGTATGATGTGTGTTTTAAAATAAGAAAACATGTAGGTGCTGTTTAAATGTGTATATGTGGTACATATTGTAAAAAGGAATCGACTCACTGGGGAAATTAATGTCCATCAAATGATGCATTAAAGAGAAACAAGTGTGTACGTTCTAAAGTCATTGGTGATTTATTTCTAAACGTATTTTCCTAGTGGCTTTACATTGATGTATACTGATTTCCTCATATACATTTTGAAATTTAGAATAGGAACTAAATGTTTTTGCTACTGTGGAACATTATCCTGAACAGAAACAGAAAAGAATGCTTATTTTTACTTATGTCAATTGTATGTCTTATATTTTCATTTGTCACTTATGCAATCGAGCGCCACCCCAAATAAAGCACTGGCCCCCCCCAGAAATAATGTCCTGGCTACGCCCCTGCTACGGTGTGCCATGTGTGGACGAAACCTCAGGTCGAGGTCGATCAATGCATCGCAGGTTGCAGTACGTTGTTCTGGCCGCACGGTGGCGATACAGTCTTTGTCTAAAATTAACCTCGAGCTGAAATTTCCTGTTTCCACCTCCGTCTAAATAATAAGCCTTTGAAGTCTACTCTTGATGCATTTTGGTCTTGCTCTGTACACCAAAGGCAATCATTAGGTTTCCAACGCTGGTGTAGTTTAGATGCAAGATCTGCACAAAATATATATTTGAGGTGCGGTTTAAAAACCAAAATAAACATATCAGGCAATTTCACGTTTGATGCTATGGTCCTATCTAGCCATTTGTATTCATCATGATCCTGAATCATGTGGTTTAAAAATAGCAGCTGTAGGTGTAGCGCTGCTCCATGTCTCTGTGTGCACCACCTGCAGACCGTTTAATAGAAATGCGTTGCCGTGTTGTGTTTGTCAGAGACAAGCAAACAGATCTTTTGGTTATTTGACGTGTTTTTCTGGGTGATTGCCTGAGGCAGGTCCAGGCTCTGACCCCCTCCAGACTCAACCAATCTATCACCAAAGTAGTACCGCCTTTCATTTCAAACAAGACCTCAACACCTTCCTTCAGATGTAAGCCCCATCTTACGTCGGTATGGTTTGGTGGTGATTCTGAGGGATGGTTTGGTGGAGCCCTGGCCGGCGAGCAGAGCTGACCGCAAGCTGTTTCACACGTCAAAAGAGGCAGAGTGTGTGTGAGACATACTGAGAGAGAGAGAGAGAGAGAGAGAGAGAGAGAGAGAGGGAGAGAGAGATGAAAAACAAAAAAAGATTTGAGATCGAGCAACAAGTGTGTGAATGTTCTAATATTCCCTTCGAAGACGACCATCTGGGCACACTGATACCAGCACACTGCAAACACACGCGCATGCAAACGCACTCAAGCACGCACACGTTTATATGGGCCTCAACCTAAGGACCACTACACACATAAATACTGATAATATGTACACTGGAGACACACACACACTTATACAAATGAATCATGACCACGCTCCAACACACACACACACACACACGGTAAAGCCTGTAGTCTGAAAGGGCACAACAGAGTTAGTGCCCAACTAGACAACATTACAGACACACAACCACAGCTCCCTTGTTGACGCCTTTGTGTGTCTGCGCGTGTGTGGGTGTGACCATTAACAAGCCTTCAGTGGGAGACAGCTGGTGATCAGCGATGCACTCGGGTGTTTTTTCCTCCCCATGCATGTGTTTCAGGACGGGGCGGGCGAGTGCACGCACACACAAACACATGGGGACAATCGGAATTGTTGCACCAGCCTGCACTAATTGATAGAGGACAACATGCCTGCACTCAGTCACCCAATCCGGTCACACACACACACACACACACACACACACACACACACACACACACAGACAGACAGACAGACAGGCGCACATACACACACACACACACACACACACACACACACACACACACAAACATTACACACACACACACAAATCAGGCAGGCTGAGATGTGTCCCTG